>OZ038487.1:105227411-105339911 GCA_964036315.1 Acanthosepion esculentum | reverse complement strand
ATGACACATAAAGAAGATTGATAACGTTGTCTCACAATTGTGCCCTTCAGTCGTGGGATTCTTTTCCGGCTTCTTGTCAACACTGTCAAAAATGTAAATACAGTTCTCATCTTCTGTCTCCATTTATCCAGTTATTTTATTGTCCTCTGTCGGCACTAAGGTTTTCTTCGTTTCTTCCACAATCAGCAAACCCCACCCGTCTTAGATCCTTTTATCGCTTTGATTGGGCGGAAATCATTAAGAGATATGGGTGAAGTGATTAAAAATCTTTATACACAAGACAATATTCTTCCCTCACCTGGCATTTAAAAGGAGTTTCAATTTGGATAATTCCATTTTGGTTTGTTTTGTTATACGGCATATCAACCTCAATGGGTTATTTAATGCCGACAAGGTTTTCATTACTGGTAATATCCTCCCCCTTCAAAAATGTATTGCTGGCAATATAATTCTTCATCGAAAAATCCATTGCTGGTATTAAAACCAATTTCAACACCTTCATAGTACATTGACCCCAGTTTTGAGGTTAACTATTTGCCCAAAGCTGGGACCCCAAAGGGTGGACCTGTGAAGATCAGCAATTAAGCGGTGGTTCCACGCTCCTCAAAACCTCCTGATCGGAGGCCTTGCTGTTGGGCGTATATCGTTTATCGTCATACCCAGGACGGTCCATAACATATATATATATATATATATATATATATATATATATATATATATATATATATATATATATATATATATATATATATATACTGGACTCTTCCGTCTTTTGTACGTCATATGCAACTTAGTTCCAAGGAACCGATAGCCAAACACCTGCACATATGATTATAGTGTTGAAGGCTTTGTGCGGAGGCAGCCACAATTTTTGAAGATACGAATAGGTTTTGAATTAAGAGTTGTTCTTCTACTTGACCAGTTGACATCTAAGGCTATAAAACCCAGTCTGCTCTGCTATTTACCAATAACTGGGGATAGAAGAAGAGGATTCATACCTTTCCCAAGAGTATTAGCACGTAAGTGAATGTAATGGATTCGACTAGAATTCGAACTCAGTCTCCGATTTCTCAATCCGAGCCGCTATCCACGCCTCCTATATATATACATACATACATACACACACACACACACACACACATACGCACACACACATACACACACACACACACGTGTGTGTGTGTGTGTGTGTGTGTGTGTGTGTGTGTGTGTGTGTGTGTGTGTTGAATATTTGGACAGCGACCTTTCTTTTAAACATGTTTAGTTAAATGTGACAGACAAGGAACATTTGATAAAATTTTATTTAATTTTTCCTACATTCTTACATTTTTTTTCGTTTAGTGAGTGTGAGGGAATGCAAACATTGTTCGAAAGGTCCATTGACACAAGACTTTTCAGCCACTTCTTTCAAAGGTTTTGTATGATGTCTTGAATATTGTTAAAGAATTGACCGAAAGCGCTTGGGACAATGGACATTTCTTACTCTCTCTCTCACTTCTACTCAACGGGAAAATGTAAGAATGTTTAAAAACCTAAATAAAAAATTAATCAATTTGTGTTAATGAAATATATGCTAAAATGTAAATATCACACGAGATTCTGACCATCTCGACTGTAGAAAGTCGACACGATGATTGCTCAAATATTTAGCAAGTCTGTTGATATAGAAATCATCAAATTTATTGCAGACTGCATTGCCCAAATTCTTCCTCTAATCAAGTGATGCATTGCAAAAACTAAGCAATGTGCCATGAAACGAAAAGATTTCGTTAGAAGTAAAGAAACGAAAGCGGGATTCCTATGTGTTATCCATCCTTTTTATATGGCAATATCCTCATGAATAAGGATAGAACGAGAATCAGCAGAAATGTGGTTCTACAGAGAGTTCCTGCGAATTCCATGGACGGAGCCAATAAGCACCCGTAAAGTCTGTCCAAAACATCAACTATACGAATTTTTTTCTGAAAAAAAATCGTTAAAAGTCGATTCAAGCCAATGAATATTTTCGCTCTTAAAGAACACTACCTTTCTTCAGGTTTCATAGACTGGCTTTACAAGATCCCAAAAAATAAAAAATGACAAATAAAACACATTACCTGAAAACCTCGAACAGTAGCAACAACTAAAATGGATAGCAGAGGTAACCTGAACAGAAAACAATATCAGAATCAAAAATTGATTTTTCCACACAAATTCAAAAACAAAGCATTAGAAAGAAAGCATCAATCAATACAGTAACATTCTGGTTATGACGATAAACTACATCCGGCATCATAGCCTCTGAATGGGAAGTAATGAGGAGCGTGGAACCGCCACATAATTGCTGTTGCAAATAGTGAACCGCCAAACAGTGGTCAAAACATTATGTAAGTCCCATATAATTGTTACAGGTCCTACATCTGCAGCCGGATCTGGAGTGGTGATCTTACCATTTTCTTGCTTCTTCCTTCTCGTAAAAGTTGCATACTTTCCAGTGCCCATTCTATCCTGCCGAGATTTATATTGTTGTAGCCTGATACAAGATGGTCAACAGTTTCTGGATATTTATCACAGAATCATCTTTTCAGTTTAACACAATTTTTCAGCATGTGAACCTGGTAAAATCTTGTTAATACGTAATGGTTCTGTGAAAGAAGTATACGAATTTCGGTTTCAGCTTTTAACCCTGAACTATGTAACCACTTATGGGTAAGGGGTATGTCTACATCAGTTTCTTTGGTACTGGAAGATTATTAACCATAAAGAGGTTTATCTTGCCATCGTTTCTGCATTTAATACATTGCATTTGCTTTTGCTTTCATTTTTAGAATCTTTGCAGCTGCTGTAGGATTATTATGGTTTGTTTGCCTTCTTCAGTTACTTGAAATGCCATTTTGAATATGTTGGCTTCCTTTATTACTGAATATTTTTTTAAAAAAATGTCTTTCATATTCTTGGACACAAATCATCATCTCAGGATGATGCATTTGGCGGCAAGTGAGATGCTTTCTCGTTTTAGGATTTATTCGCTTAATGTCAGTTATATCTCAGTTAAAAAGTTGAGACTCTATTGCACCCCACAGACAGAGCCAAACTGTTTATGACTGATATCCTGCTTCGTAAATTCAACACTGTATTTAACACCAGACGCACACACATGTAGATTTTCATTTCACACTTTCTCTTAATTCCTACGTATTTATAGGTTTCGTCTTGTTCCAGTTTCCTAATCAAAATTTATATCTATTGCGTGTATTTCTGTAATTCTCTATTTCTTGAATATTAATTTAGAACATTTATCTAATTCTAAACTTATATCGATATAATTACTGGTATATTTTACTGTTTTGAAGAAACCCTTCACCTCATTGTCATCTTTGTTAAAGAGTCTGAAATCATCCATGTAGAAAAGCTGATGAAATACATTCTTGTTTACTTTCTATCGATAGTTATTACCATTTAGTTCATGCGAAAGGCGGACTAAAGACAGAGAGAAGAGAATGGTTGACAGTGAGACTCGTTGAAAGATTCCTCATCGGATATTCGGCAGACTGGTGTGATTTAGATATAATATGGTTTTTCACAGCCCCTTGCTATATTTAACGAAATTTACTATCACGGAGGATACATAGTACATTTCCAAAGCCTTGAGGATCTAAGAGTGTGGCACATTATCAAAGGAATTGTGGTAATCTGTCCAAACTGTGCTGAGGTTTCTGCCACTTTTCCTGAAGATTTTCCCGGATCATTTTACTTATCAATGGTTGAACTTGGCAACCATATGAACCTCTTTGAAGTCTCATTGGTTCCAAAAGAAGAATGTTGTTTCATTGAAAGAAGAGTTATTAGAGTTCGCCAAGAAAGACGTGGTCAATTTATATGTGGTGGACAGACATGTATTGGGCCTATAATTTTTTGTAATATCTGTTTCATCCGATTTTGCTAGGACATATACAATACCTTCAGTGGTCCATTCTAGAGTTTCATTGGGGCTATTAATTAGTATTGATAAGTTTTTATTGGGGCTATTAATTAGCAGTGATAAGTTTGCGCAATTCCTTTATGGATCGATAACAAATGAAAAATCCAATATTTGGATACTTTTTCATTTCATAGAGATTTCCAATTGGGGGTTTCTATTTTGGGGATTTTCTTAAAGCTTACATTACAGTATTTTTGGTTATATTTTTCCATTCCTGTACATGCATATCCTTCATTATTTCATGTCATCGTTTGAACCACTCTGCATTGGGATTATATTCCTTTGTGCTGCTCCAAAGTTTCTCTCAGATGTTTTGCATTCCTTCAATTGGGGGTGGATTTAATACAATAAGTTCTTTTTTCCAATTTCCGTATAAATTTCTTGAGGTCAGTTTGAAATATCTCATTTTATCCATAGAACGCTTTTCATATTTTGTTTTCTGTACGCTTAATAACCGTTTCTGTTTAAGTGTTTCCTTGATTGATGTAATTTCATTTACAGCATTAATTTTATATTTCCGCTAGATCTTCCTACTTTTCCTTGAACTTATTGAATTCTTAACTAGCCTCGATAAGTAACGTCTGATTCCCTCGATTTCTCGGTTTAATTTTGCTTTCCAAGTCGGTCCCTTTTCCTGTTATTCAATATTTGATATGACGTTTTCCAATAGCTACTAACGCTATTGCATATCTGTCATTATTTATTTCAGTGATGTTTGACCGTTAACAATGTTTGCAAATATGCGTTAAATGTTTGCACATTACGTTTATTAGACTCCGTCATATGAGTCTTGGAAGCCGGTCTCTTCTGACAATTGTGTACCATTTATTTTGCTGATTATTTGAACGATGTGGTTTTTCACTTCAGTGATTTCAACTCTGTTGTTTTCAAGGAATTCTGCTATAATGTCGTTTGATTCATCTCCATCTATCACAGAACCTGAATCGGAACAATTGTTTATGCCACGGCAAGATTCTTCCATTTTATTCCCTGTGAGAACATTATTTCCTATCTCATTTATTTTAGTTTGTACCTCGTCCTCTGACATATTATCTATTTCCATTTTCGTCTCATTTCTGGCTGACTTATGGCATATTGTACATTGCCATATATTTAATTCTATCTGATCTATTTCTGCATTTGAGTGTCTTTTATTTCTCACATCCATGTAGACATTGCCAAGCATATTTTGGGTCGATTTAGGGTCTTATATAAGTTCCTACCATATCTTTCCATGTTTGGCATGTCTGAACAGTTTTGTTCTTTTGTGGATTTTTGAGTGCTGTGAAAAATAATGTAATAAATATTTTACACTCTTCGCGATTCTATTTCGTCCGCTTTCTTTTTACTAATTGATTTGGCATTAAGTACCCATGTACAGGCTGTCTCATTGCTGGTGTAAGTGTTTTCAGCCCTAGACTGATTCTTCTCTGAGGGATGCGGTCCTTGTTGGCCCAGTTGACGTCTGGTCCTCTATGAGTTCTTGTTTGTAAACAAATATTTTTTTTGCGTTTTAACTTTAACCGCCAAGGAGTAATTTTCACACGGCCTCAAAACTAAAGAGCTCAGCGTGGCCATGAGAGACGGGAGTTAATTTGAAGCCTCTATGTCTGTTTCTTGTTTTCATCTATTATCTGCATTACAAGAGGCTACTTAGGGAAATAAGAAAAGTATTAACTATAACTGTAAATTTTTAACGAAGTATAAATCGAAGTATCCATTATCAAAATAAAGGTGGGACGGGAAGTAACATTGGACGATTGACATTAAAAGAAAAGACGAAAAACGTAATTTCATATTAATTGTATAAAAGTACACATATCTTAAATTTACAACTAGAGAATTTACAGATATATTTCTCACACCAAAAGTTGAAGATATGTTCCTTTCGTTGACATCAATTCGAGTGATATTTAAACTTTTTTAATTATTATTATTATTATTATAATTATTATTATTATTATTATTATTATTATTATTATTATTATTATTTTTATTTTTATTTCCTTTGATATCTGGCGTTTACACATTTCTTTCCGGGTTCCGTCCAGGAACCTAAGGTTAGAAATGGCATCATGACACTTTCCACTGCAAACAATAAAAAATAATTACATAGATAAAGCCCTTCGTAAAGTGTGGGCTGTACTTGTCAGAACAATTTTTTGTATCTCTTTGAGGCATGGACTTATTATTATTATTATTATTATTATTATTATTATTATTATTATTATTATGTTACTTTTTATAAGATTGACATCTAAGTGTTAACAGGATATGTCAAGAGATGCCAAATGATGTCAAGCAATTTGTTGCACCTAATGTGGTAATAGGTGAGATGGCGCGTATTTTGTTGGGGGTGAAAAAATGTTCAACATTTGCGCAGAAATTTTTAAATTAAGCCTTACATATACATCATTTTAACTGTTTAATTTTACAATGCCAAGAAACTATTTCAAATTGATCAAATCTGACAATGTTTAAAAGTTTTCTGTATGAACGTGGAGAGAGATTCCGATCAGTGCGCTCTTTCGTAATGCTTTTGTTTCAATACTGGCGGAAATTTGGGTTAAATGTCTGTTTGAATTTTCCTAGTTTTCTCCTGTGGTTGTTTTGAGACCCTTGTATTTGCTTTGTCTTGCAAATATTTTTGAAATAATAGACTTCTTCTTAACTGGGACTGTGATATCTATCAAGCTGCCCATTTCTTGAATACAGTGTGTCACGACAACATTGTCAATTAACCTGAATTCAGCGGTCTGTTTCTACATTGTTGATCCCAAATGCTGTGGGACTGAATTTTGAATAACTTGTTGTTATTATTATTATTATTATTATTATTATTATTATTATTATTATTATTATTATTATTATTATTATTATTATTATTATTATCTATTTTCTTTGATATCTACCGTTTACACATTTCTTTCTGGGTTAGAAATGGTATCATGACACCTTCCACTGAAAAAAAAAGAACAAAGAAAAATTATTACATAGATAAAGCCCTTCGTAAAGTGTGGGCTGTACTCGTCAGAATATTTTTTTTGTATCTCTTTCAGGCATGGACTTCCAGGGATCCCTTCAATTAGTCTACTGGAATCTTTTCCAACCAATCCTAAGGCTCCAACTATTATTATTATTATTATTATTATTATTATTATTATTATTATTATTATTATTATTATTATCGTCATTTGATTTACAAACAGAGATCATTTTAGAAGAGATGGAATCAACGTACTATCTGTCTACAAACATTGAAGAGTGGTGGTGAATTTTTTATCATTATTCTAGATTTCAAGGGAGTTTTCGAGTACACCCAAATGAGATATGTCTTCTGCGATTGTCTACACTTGACATTGACTCCAACCTTCTCCAGTCACTTCGGAAGTTTAATAATTATAGTGGCCAGAGTAAAAACAAGAACGGGGGTTGATTTCCACTCACTTCACTGTAAACAACTTGTACACTTCCTATTTTAAACTATCAGAGTTTTCTTCTTCTTCATTGTAGATTACGTTATCGGCTCCATAACATCCGAAGTCTATAATGATTGATGTTTTTTCTTCTTTATCTAACAACACATCGTCGGGTTTTCTGTAAAATATTTTAGGTTAATATTCGACGATTGCATCCTTCAAAATGTTTTATTTTTCATTTTCAGTGACAGCTTCTCTACTACTTCTCTACCTCCTCCAATGCATACTAGCCGCACAATACCAAATGCATCTCTTTTGTCATATTAAAATACCTGTTATTATTATTATTATTATTATTATTATTATTTTTTGATAATGTTTGTAAATCTTAAGTTATCAGACATTTTACATATATATAGCTCTTTGTAATGTGTGAGCTATATTCGTGAATACAATTTTTTGCATTTCTTTTAGGCATTTGCGACTAGAAATCACTTCAATTCGAGGTCTCCTACCACAATCGGAAATATTGATGTACTCATGTGCCAAAATTTTGAGATTTCCATTTCAAGATCCCAGTACTTTGATAGTTTTTTGAAGATCTTCAAAGATACATAATAATCTGAGAGGACTGATATATCACTAAGAAAGCACGTTCGGTTTTTGTGTTTTTTGATCACAATATCTGGGCGGTTATCTGTAATTTTGTTTCAGTTTTATTTTAAAGTGTCATTATTATTATGATAATTATTAATGTTTAGCTGTAATTTTTTATTTCAGATTGTAAAATGTGTATTGAGATGTTAGCAGTTTTAAACTGAGTCTGAAAGTTTAGAAAGGTCTTCGCACATTTTGGGAAATGGAATGAAATGGAAAGGAAACAATATATGACAAACTGCCCAGATCTGATTTAATCGTTTCGTGGATCGTACCTCGTACCCAAGACAACGAATATGCGTCAATCGCATGTCGATTAGGATGTTTGTAACCCTGCAGTTGTAAAACTCTAAAACATTTAGAAGAGCTAAAATCTTCGATAGATAACGGATGTAGAGCATTGCATGGACTTCAAATATATAATGAACTCTCGAGATTTTATATGTGCAAAAACATATTTGAATCAAATCAAAATGTGTGAGAGTCAGCATTTTGACTGAGTGCTGAAATGCAGAAGATAGAAACGTGTATGTTTGGTTATTTACAAAAAAATGACAGTTTAAAGCGAATGTGTATATTCAGATATATGCCAATAGACTAGAAGAACACATATATATATATATATATATATATATATATATATACATATATATATATATGTGTGTATAGGTATATAGATGTATAGGTATATAAATATACAAGAAGCGTTTCTTGAACTTGAAAAGAAGCTTTTTCCCACATACATATAAACAAGTCATTTCTCGAAATCAGATACCTCTCAAAAAAGATTTTACAGTCTCGATGTTATTTGTCTATTTCTATGACTGAAAGATTCATCAGATGTTTTTTCTCTATACAGAAAAAAAAGTGCATTTCGGAGAGGATTTTCATGAAATAAAACATCAAAGCATTTGTTAATTAGTTTTTGTAACAAGATTTTAAAGAAATACGTTGACGTTTCATTTTGTTCACCACGGATATTACATTTTCGTGTACAATACGTCAACAGTCTATTCGAAGCACACTGGAATTATTTTTATGATTTGCATAACAAACCAGCAAAATTATAGCAAGATATTGACACGCACGCACACGCAAGCAAGCCCCTACACACTTCACATACACAATTGTATATGTATCATATATATGTATCATTTATTTCATGATATCGATATATGCACCAACGATGGGTAAACAACAAGACAGACTGGGGTTCAACAGCCTTTGATAGCAACTGGTGTAGAAGGAAAGGCTGAATTTAAAAAGATTCAACCATGGGTAAATAGCAGGACCAGCTTGGTCCTAGAATATTGGGTGATAACCAGTCTAGAAAAGGGAAAAGACTATGAATTCAAAAACGCCAACTATGATTAAATAGTAAGGCATTCTGGGCTCTGTAGCTATGGATAACAACCAGAATAGGAAAAGGGCAACTGTGAATTTGAATCCGGAGTACCTAAGACATTCCGATTTCATGTTCGATTTTCTTCTGAGAACGCTTTCGATGACGCCAGTGCCAAATAGAATTGGCCTCTGGGTTTCTGTTACAGCGGCGTGGGGTGGAGATGGGAGACATAATACATGGGAAACTTCCGATCCCTCATAAAAAATATCTTCCCAAGCCTGCGGCCCAAATATGGCATACCTCTTCGAGCAGAGATCCATGGTCTCTTGTGATCGACGGATTTCATAGTTACATAGTGTGCGATAGATAAATTATCGTCTAAATTACGTAAAAATCAAAATAACAGTAACATCTCGTTTTAACATATATATTTACCAAAATTATACAAATATATCTTGAAATAATAATGAATAAATGTATTTAATAAAATTGCTATTGGTTTAAATCACGGCCTCCAGACGACTATGAAATGTTCTGCATCTCTTCTAAACAGTGCCCTTGTTTAATTTAGTGAATGCTGCCATAATCATAGTTTTCAGTTCATCTTTGGTATTACAAGGAATTTATTATCTCCCTCGCTCAACTACACCCCACAGATAATAATCAAGGATGTTGCAGTATGGAGAGTTATGTGGCCATTGTAAGATGTGATGTGTCGCAGATATTGTCTGACAGTCATGAATGGGGACTGTTACTAGTGTTGCATGGTGCAGAGTTCTTTTCCCAAACATAGTGTCTTACGAAAGACACTCTCTTGAGCCAGGGCAGCGCTACCTTCTCAAAACACGATATTGATTCTGAAACTATTTCCAACCAATTCGAGAGATCTTTTCTTATCAGAACGATTAGAGAAAGATTTCCGCGTTGCCTTCGTAATCACCATTGGACTCATTGAACTCTTTTCGAATCTTCTGCACTGTCCTCAAATTGACACACAAACACTCTTAAATGTTCTTATTGGAGCTTCTGGCGCGAATGCCAAACAGCATTGCATGCCGGAGTGAATTGCGCCGTTTTGTTCTTGTTAAGTCGGTAAACAACTATACAGTCGACAAATTCAAAAATAATCAACGCGAATGAACGAAATTAAAATTATAAAATGGCAACAACTTAGCCATCACATGGTGTGTGTGTGTGGGTGTGTGGATATATACATATATATATATATATATATATATATATATATATATATATATATATATATATATATATATATATATATGTACATATATATATGTGTGTGTGTGTGTGTGTGTATGTAATGATGGACTCTCCTTTCGGTTTCAACGTATGAGGATCTGACAGATTAATTGATTCAATTATGAAATTTTCTGCGATAATCTTAAGTGGCACTTAAGAGCTGCTAGTGCTTTACAAAGGAAGCCATATATGGACCAATAGTGAGGATTGTGAGATGAGTTCACTTTTAGATTGGCTGACCTTTTAGATCTTGCTCTCACTTCTTGAAGATGATTCAGACAAGCAGATTGAAAACTGCTGGTTCCACTACACCACGTTGATCTTCATTCTACCCGATCCAAGGTAAAGTGCTCAAAAGTGTTATGTGATATATTGACAGCTGACAATATATATATATATATATATATATATATATATATATATATATATATATATATATATATATATATATATATGCGTCTGTGTGTGTGCCATTCTGTATGTGTATGTATATATATATATATACACATACGTTGGACTGATAAGCGCGTTCCAAAGATAATTTTATTGAGAGATAAAGGAAGATATATAGCTACAAAATAAGCAAATATCCAATTTTATGAATTCACTACACAATTCTTTCACAGCTTTTAAAATCTATCAAGATAATTTGAATAATGATTCTTTTGATAAATTAAAATGGAGGAAATACATTTAAGAAGTTATGCCTTCAGAAGAAAACACTGCATACATACAAAGGCGAAAATGACCGTTAAATGAGCTATTGTTAGTTGATGACAACACACGTTTTATCTGTGACATTTGAGCCGTGTCTCTTTCTCTTAAGCAGATATGACCAGCCATATGCTGAGTTTTACACTAAGACCTCCAACTGAGTACACGAAATTTCCTTCAGATTTATCCTGTCCAATTTCTAATAATGTACGTAAAAGTATTTTCGGTTTACCTAGACATGTGAAATTATGCAATATCAACTTACATTGCAATAATCAATCAAAACAATTGCTTTTGTGTCGTCTTGGCGAGAAGGAGTCTACATCTTTTGCAAGGCCTAACAGCAATTTTAGATTGCACATTTTATCAGACATTTGTACATATTTCACTCAATTTATTTTTCATTCGCTTTTCTAAGCTACAACGTGATAATTCATATTTATATCTAATAATAATATAGATGTATATTTTCTTGTAATGTTAATCAAATAAATGTATTTTACTGTTGTACATGTAAGATTGATTGTAAACATAGTGTAACTGTGTATTTTGTCATCACCATAGTTAAGTTATATGGTAACGTGTTAAAGGTAGTCACACCCAATCAACGAGAAATTATGTCCGGGTGTTGAACAGTAGTAGAGGCTTATTTCTTGTTTACTGTTTAGAATTGGGTTTCTGGTTACTTATAAAATCTGTTCATTCTCTTTCCATTCCAGTAGCCCCGTGTGTTTAGTGGCATTATCACCTTACTTTGGGCAAATTGATATATATATATATATATATATATATATATATATATATATATATATATATATATATATATATATATATATATATATATATATCAATCTTCATTTGTCACTTAAATTTTTCATCTCATATATATATATATATATATATATATATATGTATATATATATATGTGTGTGTGTGTGTGTATTTGTGTGCGTGAAAGCATCGGAAATAAATTCTTGACAGCAAACTGAACATGAGAAAACTGAAAACATTATTAAGCAGTGCGATTAATAAAACAACAGGAATTAAGACAGAATGTAAAGATTGATTTTTTATTTCATTTTTTGACTTGTAAGCAAGAACGCAGAAGACATTTTCACAAGCGAGAAGTGCGAGAAAAAGATGCTGCTACCATAGAACTTACGGTTATATCTAGCAATTTCACCTGTAAGATGATAAAGCCTTGGATCCAATCTCGTATTATGTTTAAATTCATAAATTCTAGATAATAAAGTTCATCCGATGATTTCCCATGAAAATTGCACAGAGAATTTAAGACTTTGGGGAAGTAATTGGAGCCGAGATGCCAGGTTAGGACCAACAAATTTGAAGCCTATTTTTGGGATTTCATCAAGAATCTCTAAATATATAGCACCGGATGTGATAGAATTATTCAATGCATGGACGAATGGTAGACTTACAAATATATGAGCTAGATTCTGTCGGGAAAGATTGTCTCGCACGATACAATGAAGCGACATTCATAGCAGCAAGTCTAAGAATCGATTCAATATATTTCTACTTCATATATTAGTCTTAGAAATCTCCTGGTGGTTAGCATCAAACAGACTGACGGAATTAAAAAATGGTTCTCTCAGAGAAAAGTGCAGTATTTTTTTTCGGAGACGTTAAAATTAACAAGTCATTTCCTGCCCTACTTAACAACAGATTGATCCCATCGAACCAATCAGATTTACAATTAAGATAGAAACAAATAATTCATTCATCAGTATACATAGTTGATTACTGATTTCATCAGGAATATTGTTGATGAGGGTTAAGAATAAGGTAAGCCCAAGGGGACACCTTTATTAATGCAAAAATATCTAGATGAGTTTCCGTTCAAGAAAACCTTTGTTCCGCGAGTTAGTATGAATGATTGAATCATATCAAAACTTCCGTCCATAAATACCGTAACCATTCAACTTGTGAAGACGACATGCATACCAAACCGTTTTATATACGAGGAGTTGTCCTAGAGAAGCGAAAATCTTATAAATTATCTGATAGAGACGCTTCAATATGAAATGCTTAACCAATTCAGTGTTGATTAGAATATGTAGTACTTTGCTACTAGGCCCATAGTTGAAAAAAAATCAGACGGTTCACCTGGTTACTTAAAAACTGGAACTACAGAATAGGATTTCCAACACTCAGGACATCATAAAACAGAAAGACATTTATTTTACACTTTAGATAGGACTGAAGAAAGTACATGAAAACATTTCTGAAGGACTATTTCAGGGATATCATGTCAACATGCTTTGTAAAACCCAAAGGGTAGATATGATAGCAGAAGCCACAGACGGAGTTATATGCTAATCTCACAGTAGAGACTCGGTCCTGAATGGAAATCCAGGAAAACCTACTCCATATGAGTTATGAGTCGACTTATAAGAAAATTTCGCAAAACTTTCTGCTTTATCATCAACAAATCTTAACACCGGAAATTGTGAAGCGCGGAAGATAGAGTTCTTAATATAATTTAATACACTATTACACAACCGCCGGTGATCACGCGAATCAACATTGTTTAAAGCTAAAAGATTCCTCATTCTGTCAGCTAACAATGTTTTAGTCATTTTGAGGACACTCATACAATTGTTACGAGAAGAAACAAAGACGCGTTTGTTGTGATCAGAAATAACACGCTGATACAGTCTGAAAAGGTGATTCCTCCGGGTTATAACGGCTGAACAATCAGATACTAATCAAGAAGCAGATTGTGGTTTCACCTGATATTTCTGAGAATTTACAAAAGCATCGATGTCATCTTTAGACCAAGAAGAATGTTCAGTAGTAAAATTCGCAATACCATTGGTCGTAGAATGGAGTTGACATCAAAAGCAACAAAGATACGACGATAGAAATAATCATTCATATTAACAAATGACAATATTTCACGTGAGAAACTAATATATGAATATAAGGACAATAAACTTGTGATCATTTCCGAGAAATCTTCATGGAGCAAGACACCACTGTGTCCTATTGTACGATTATTTTGAGAAAAGCCATAACAGTGGAGTTGTTCTCTTGTATATATTTTGCATATGACATGCAAAATAGGATCTCATTGCTGCCCGGTTTTTTAGAATGATGCCCATCATGGACAAGGACTAAGACACACTAGATTTAGAGGATATGCGAGGAAGATAACGGTTGACCTAGAATTAAATATATTAAAATTGTATTGATCGGAAAGCAACCTTCTGAGAGGCGATTCCAGCATGCAACGATTCTCGGGAATAAGTTACACGAGTGGAACTTACATTTCACCAATGGAATACAAAACGAATGCGAGTAGTTCGCTGAAATATGCGTAGCATGGTGGGTCTTTGTTGTGAAAGTTCGAACTGGTGAAACTAAGTACTGTACTTCGTCTGAACATTTTCCATGGAAATAGCGATATAGCTACGAGAGGCATGCGGTCTCTCATCACTAGGAAAAGGTTTGCAGGCTAGAAAATAATTCATTATCCACAAGGATGCGGTGACGTTTTTGGTCTCTATAGAAACTGGAAAGGGAAGATTATGCAGTTCCTGCCCATATCTAGCAACAGTATCCCATTTTCAGCCTGTTCTCGTACTTGTAAATATATAGGATAACCGAAGGTGTCAAGTAGTTACAAGAGCGAGAACCGACCATTCTTCAGTGTTCTTTAGCGATGGAACGTATCTACGTGTTCCAATTGAGGTGTGGGTTGAGTTTCTGGTCCAGCGGGCGCTCAATTCACGGGTCCTCCCTGATAGAATTCCCCTTCATCACGAGAGGTGAAAACTGAGGATTCGCTCGGTAATGACTAGTATTTAACTCATATTCGAATAAATAAAATAAATACGAACTCATGCTGGAACAGACAACAGAAATTTCGAAAGAATATTGATTTGGAAACGTTGACCTCCAAAGGTTCAACAAAGTAATCAGAAACAAGGAAAGTTCATTAGAAACACAGAACCGTGTACTAAAATGCCATATAATATAGATCTTATGTGACACGTACTGCGAGATAATCTTCTCTCAGATGAAAAAGAGACTTGATGTAACAGAGATGTCGTTCTACAGAAGCATGCTGAGAATACCGTGGACAGGGCAAGTGAGGAGCTAGGTAGTTTTAATAAAACTAAAAAAAAGTATAATTTTACAAATAATCGGAAATTGTTGAAATTTCTAGGACACATAATGCAGAAGGAAGACTTACAGAAGTGTATACTTAGACAGTAAGAGGTTTTGTAAATGTAAGGCAGACCAGGAACTGTTATGAGGACAGACAGTGTTTAGAACGACAAAGGGTATGATGTTTTTGGAGAACCATGTTCACCGGGGTTCTGAAGGGACAGGGTGCATAATAGAATACACTGCAATTAATATTTCATATGCATCTACATAATTCTAAGCACGATCGCAAATATTATTATAAATTAGTAATAAATCACCCACACCATCTTGTATTTAGGCGTACTTTAATTCAAACTTCGAGTTCAAGTGCTCAGTTTCGGACACATCCATTTTTGCATTCTGAAATGTTTGGAAGTGTATAGATGAATATATTTCATTAACAGCGTCGGTTAGAAACTTAACTTTGATAGAATAATTTTAAAGCATTCAGTACTTCACACTGTAACTTGCTTAAACTGACCAAATCTATAACACAAATATATCGTCCGAACTCAAATGGGACTGTTGTATTCAGATTGAAACAATATCACTTGAAACTCTATCACATGTAACTCGATGAGTAAACAATAACAAAATCAAGATGTTTACTTTCCAAACTCCTACAAATGTATGGTTAGAAAAGAAGCGGTCTCTCGATACTGGAAAGAGCGGTAACAGTTACTGGACTTGAGAAAGAAATTATTTTGAAAAATTGTTTTAGGAGATAGATCAACCTAAAGAAGTGGAAAATATGCCTCGTCAATGAATGTCCAGTGTTTGATTATATGGAAATGGCTAACAACCTCATTTACATTACGATTGTTAAAGATGATGGAAAATGCTCGGCTCTTTCAGGCTTTCCAGGTAGCATGTGTCTCATTCATTCCATGCTTAAATAATAGATTATTGTTGTAATACCTTAGCTGGAGTTGCTCATTCCTCACTTTCCTTGCTTAACAGTGTTCAACATCGTTTGGGTATCTGTCTATATTTCTGAGATGAGGTATTATGTACATTATTTACATTATTCGAACTATTGTCCTCATCCTTGTCGCCATATTTATTACCCCGTTTCGGCCGTTGTTGCTCCTGTACGAACACTTTAGTGCTTGGGTTTCAGTCTAGTGATGGTACACAATCCTTGATTATTATGTGTGAACTCGAGGCCAACAAAACTCAACTTTCACCAAAGATGAACTGAAGGCAGGTTTATGGCAGCATTTCCCAACTTAAACAATGAGTCCGCACAGAAGAGTTGCAGATTCTTTATATCAATAACGTTTGTATTGAATACATTTGTTCATCATTTACATTATACGGACTATTGTCCTCATCTTTGTCGCCATATTTATTACAACGTTTCGGCCGTTGTACGCTCCAGCCTTTTTCAGGTGGTTGGAATGTCGAACTGAACCCTTTGTTTCGCTCACTGGGGTAGACTGTTCTACTTTCACACACATGGCACAGTGGATAATGGCGTTAGTTAGATCCAGTGACAGGACCCAAAACAGTTATTAAGGCACTGGAGAAACTTTTATAGGGAAATTAACATGAGATAACTGATCACTGACATTCATTAAACATCGCACGTGGAACTAGAACTGTCTACTCCAGTGAGCGAAATAAAAGGTTCATTTCGACATTCCAACCACCTGAAGAAGTCCGGAGCGTACAACGGCCGAAACGTTGTAATAAATATGGCGACAAAGATGGGGACAATAGTCCGAATAATGTAAATAATGTATCGTTTGGGTAATATCAAGAACAATGGTTTCTTTTCTACACTGCAACCTAATTCATGCTCACAACTTTGCAAGCCTGTCGCTGATCTATCGATATTTCCACGGCGAATGTTTAGATAAGCTTCACGATTTACTACCGCCAGTGCAGATCTTTACAACTCGGAGATGACTTACCACATCCACGATACAGAATCATCCTAATTTACCACGTGTTTGAAATGTATGAAGACATTACAAATCAGCTATTTTTTTCCAAGAACTAGCAATTATGTAAAAATTGTCTACATTTTTTGGATGTCCGAGCGCATTCGGCTCTACTTTTAGCATTATCAAAGATAATTTTAATATTTTACTTTTAACTTAATGTATGGGTGGCTTCATCTATGTACCTTGAATTAAAGGAAGTTTTTTCTTCAAAATATGGGCGTTGTCATAGTTGATATTATTGAATTTTGGGTCTTTCTTTTTTATTAATTATGAATCAATTATTTTTAGATTTTTCTTACATGTGGATGTGCCTGTTATACATATATATATATATATATATATATATATATATATATATATATATATATATATATATACAAAAACATATAAATAATTTGGACAATTTCTATATAATTTATGTCCAGAAGAACATTATAGCAATGAAAAAAGAATAAAATCTAACCGAAGTAACTTGTCAGTTTATTAATGGAACTTATATAAATATATATATATATATATATATATATATATATATATATATTAAGACATTTTATGTTTATACGTTCTTTTTATAGATACAAATATTTAAGTAATTTATAATAAACAGTATTAACAACATTTACATTTAAAAAAATGTCTTAAATAATTGTCGGACTTTGTCCATTTCATAATGTTTGACGTCATTTGTTTACATTTGGATACATGAGCAGATACGAATGAATGAGAGAAAATCACGGAAAATTGTGTTTAAAAACAGTAAAATCGACCTTGCTGATCGAACGCTCTTCTGTGGCCCAGTTGGTTAAGGCACGTCAGGCTATATGACGGTTCCTTATAGGATACAGGTTCGATTCCTGTCGGATGACACATAATTTTTATGAAAATTTCTCGGACATTCAGGCCGGTAAATGTTGATTAATACTGTTTATTATAAACAGAGCATTTACTTAAATATTTGTATCTATAAAAAGAACGTATAAACATAAAAAATGTCTTAAATAATTGTCTGACTTTGTCCATTTCATTATATATATATATATATATATATAGTATAACAAATTGGAAAAGGCTTTTGTGACGCGTTGCATCCGTTAGGATTTCATGCGACTGGGTTTTGTTGATGTTGCCAAGCCTACACATACGCAAGCCTACACATGTGCACGAATCGATGAACCCTGTTGTTTTTTTGAAACAATATTTTTGAAAGCATATTTTTTTTAATAATATTTTCTTCAATCTAGCCAATTTCATCTGTGTTCTTTTCATCTCTATCACCATTGTCCCTGACTATCCCAAATTGTGAAAACAGAAGATGTACATAAATGTCGATATATCGTAAGAGCCGGGACGCAAATTTACCAAGGCTGACTAGCGATCAAGGCACTTTCCAGAGATTTTCATATTAATGGGTTATTTCCTCTTTTAATCAAATTTAGCATTCCCTATGTCAAAATGGTGGTCATTTTTGTTACGTGAACAGTCAATTCGTTTTGTGTTCTGTTCTTTAAAATGTCCTTTTCTGTTCATAATATGTTTTGTTTAACCTTATTCGGGTTTCTCCAATGTATTAATTCTGGCAATTCTGCACTTGATAAAGTAAATTTTTCCTTCAATTGTTGGCTTATCGTTTTGTTTTTTTTATTGACTAAGTCTTTGATTTTTTTAGATGTAGTTCTGACAAAATCTATATTAAAATTTACATAAATTATTTTCGGTAGTAGTCTGGAAAAAGTTAGTGGGTAGAATAATGTATTTTTGAGTTTTGTCAGGAAGGACAGCTTTTTATTTTGTAATATTTTATGAATCTTTTGTTTCGCATTGAATATGATATAATTTGGGTATTGAAGGTTTTTGAAAGTATTTCCAATATATTTGTCTGTTTTGTGTAAATATTTCGGGCTGCAAATCCTGAGTGCTCTTAAATAAAATCCAATGATCATTCCGGATTTTATTTTGATGTAACGATCAGAATAGAAGTTTATTAGGCCATTTTTATTGGTTGATATATATATATATATATATATATATATATATATATATATATATATATATGTGTGTGTGTGTGTGTGTGTGTGTGTGTGTGTATGTATATATATATATATATATATATATATATATATATATATATATATATTTATATATATGTGTGTATATATATATATATATATATATATATATATATATATATATATATATATATATAATTTAAATTTATAATTTAAAGAAAAAACAGATCACTTTTACGTTCCATTAGTTATAATTTATTTTACCAGAGTTTTCATTTTTCTCTGGATCTTCAGACTTCACTTTCAAGAGTGAAAAAATTAATTTAAAATTTACACTTTTGAAGGGCAGTATTAAGCTTATATAAGATGACAAAGAGGGTGGTGAGGGAAAGTGTGAGAGACATGGTTGAATTTAGAGAGAGAAGGGAGAGTTTTAAAATTTATTTTTATTTTTATTACAATACTTAATATTGAGGAGGAGAGGGTAAGGATCAAACATTGACCTATTTAATCGGTCGACTCACCGGAAATGATATGGGAAAATAGGATAAGAGTTAAAATGAAGAAAGGAAAAAAGTAAAAGGAGGAAGTAAAGAGATAATAAATACGAGATGGACGTAGGGTTTTGAAGGCAGCAGAAGGGTGGGTATTATTCGCTCAGACTTAACATTGAGCTCTCCGGGTTTCATCCTCCTTGGGATTATCCATACGGATTACCAAGATTTTCGTTACTTATATATATCTTAGGTACCAAAGAGGAACGTTCATCAGAACAATTACCATGAAAGTATTTATAGAAAGGGGACAGTAAAGCTACGTTACGGCGGTGGGAAAGTGAATGAAGACGAGATGCCAGGTCAGGACAAACAACATTGCAGATTATTCCTTGGATTGTTATCAAGATTCATTAAATATATAGCAGAGCTCCAAATCAGATATGACAACAATATATAGCTTATAAACATATTGCCATCTGTTTGCACAATCTTTTTATGTAGGTTATTCGATGATTAATCTGACCGTCTTGCATTCAATATATCATGTGAGTGTCAAATTACCCAAGCCCCTTTCCTCATTTGGTGTACTAAATAATTAACTGTCACTTTCTGATACTGAATAAAATGTCCTTTTTGATTCAGTTTTTTTTTTCAAATTGTCCTCGTATCTCATATTCATATTACATACCTTGTCAGCATTGTTTTCTTTGATTCTAGTGAAAGATACTGATTCTTAATACATTTCGATTTTTGTTTTCGTTATTCGAATGCAACATCGGATTTCGGTCTTATATTTTCCTCATCTGTTAAAACACTTCCCAGATATTTAAATATCTACATTTGCTTGATTTTTTATTTCAAATTCGTTGCTCATATATTGAGATTTTCCTCTTGCTAACTAACATAATTTCTCTCTATTTAAAAGTGATGGTTAGTCCTTTCTTCCAGCTTTCCATTGTTATCGGGTGTTTCTGCCGGTCTCTTCGGTGTCAGCAGTATTATCAGCCTATCGATTTTATTATGATAGTACTTATTAATATCATTTAAATAAAATAATCTATAAACAGTTGTGATAAAACTTGTTGTCAATTGCCACACATGGCACCCTTTTTTATTGCATTTCTTATTCTATCTACATCTTTCAAAGAAATGATCCATTCTTGAAAAGAAATGATCTTACATTCATCAATCCGACTGTCTTATTCACTTTTTTCATTCGCTATGCGTATGTTCAACATAGCATTTCTTCCTCGACACTGTCTAATTAGGATTAACTATATTAACAATATATTTCAGCCCGTGAGATATCCGTCTTATACTTCGCTGGTTTCGTTAATCCAGTCGGATTTCGCTCTTACTAATGGCACGTCATTTCTGAGAGAAGCCAGATTGAAGATGTCTTCTAAGCTGATTTTGAAGAGTATGGTCGTGTGGGCATCTCTAGTCAACGTCATGTGTCTTTTGTGCCATTCATTCTGCCGAGGGCAAGGACGTAATTCTGGACTGTGTTTGTGATTGATGCCGTATAAATGTCTTATCTGTCCTCGTTGAAGGAGTCATTGTCGTTATATGATTGATAAAGGATGAAAAAAAAAAGAAAGATATATATTTACGTTCGGACGTGACAGGAAGAAAGCAAGATGAGGTGAAGACAAAATTAGACGTTAAAGGTAAAATCGATGTCTATGACTGATTAACGTGAAGAAAAAAAGATAAAAGCGTATATACAAAGACAAAGCCTGAACTAACAAGAAGCTGTAAGAGAAAAGAAGCAGGCAAAACATAATAATTGCTTATAAAAGACTGAACCAGAGAAAAAATAGGAAGTGAACAAAACGGATGTATGAAAAATAATTAATACTATTTTTAACCCGTTAAATTTCACGGTTTTCGTATTTTACATATCCGATGTATCTTAATTTTTCAGTTAATGATTAAATAATCTCTACGAAAAAAAAAATTCGTACAAAGTCCCCTATCACATCTTTATATATTTGAGCGTAACAACTTTAACAAATTATTGCAATAATATTTATAAATACGAATGGCAGTCGTTATTTTAAGAAGTAAGGTGGTACAAATGAAAATATTTTAAATTAACAAACTTTTCTCTTTCATTGAAACAGACTTTAAATACTTGTATTTTCCTATCCTTCTTTCATTTTGTTGTGAGACCGATACTTTCCTACATCATGGACTCTCCCAGTACTATATTATTATGTGAATGGTAGTATCATGGGAGTAGCACCAGTAATGCGCAGCCGCGTACGATACCAATATCGGACACGACTGGATAGTAAGCTCTGCTTATTCTTACACTATTCTTTGTAACTTTTCTGTTTAATATATATTTCTTACCTCTAACCCGTGTTCCGTGTTTTCCTTCCATGGCCCCTACTTCGGGTCCACATCACATTTTCAGAATGAAACCAAGTAGCGTCTTTGATATGTCTTCTATCAAACGAACAGAACGAATAATTCATTATTATTGAGATAATAGCATGAGACTTTAAATACTTCTAGCTTTCTTTCATATCTTTTTTCTTTCCTTCATTGAAACCAAGTAGCGTTTCTGATCTATCTTTCCACGCGATCAAAACGGAATAGTTCATTACTTATGAAGTATTTGTAAGGTGTAACGTTCGTGTCAACTAATAAAAGGGAAACATACAATTATTACATGATATTATAGATTTTTCAATGGTGGCTAAATTAATTACTTATCTTATCCAGCTTAAAAATATTATTCTTCAGGGTGTGTGCAGTCATGGCTCTCCATAACTTCTTATACTTTGTAGAACTTAGAAAATTTGTCAATGTCAGAGATTATTAAAACTAAAGTTTTAATTGTAGTCATTATTTTCCAGTGATATTATATGATTGTAACATTCCTTCTTTTTCGTTAATTAGGGCTGTAATATACTAATTGTTATCGGTCCTTGCCTATAACTACAGAATGAACTCATCTTAACACTATGTATACTGCGCCTCTCAATAGAGAGAGACGAATCGAGTCGATCCAATAGTAGTTCACTCCAAACCAGACTGACAGTCATACTAATACCTTCCACATCTTGTATTATTATTCCGTGTAATATATCTTCGTTATTTCTAAACTCGTGTTCGTGTTGTTCTTCCTTGGTCCTAATCCATGGGCCATAACAATAACAAACCGGATATAAAATCTGACTCAAAAAAAGTAACATCGAATAAAATCTCAATATTAATAAGTATCATGCTCTAGATTAAAACGGTGAAACCTGAACTTTAACACTGGACATCTGGAAATCCTTCGAAAGCGTTTGGCATTCAAGTCTTCTCCACAAGCTGAAACGTTACCGTGTCTCCGGACACTTATTTGAACTGATCAGGATCGAAAATAATACAGATTATTCTTTGGATCTTATCAAAGAGGTCAAGTGTTATCGGTCCTTACCTATAACTACAGAATGAACTCTTCCTAACACTATGTATACTACGCCTCTCAAGAGAGAGAGAAAGACTAATCGAGTCGAGCCGATAGTAGTTCACTCCAAACCAGACTAACAGTCATACTAACACCTTCCACATCTTGTATTATTATTCCGTGTAATATATCTTCGTTATTTCAACTCTTGTGTTCGTGTTGTTCTTCCTTGGTCCTAACCTGGACCATAACACTAATGAATTTCTATGAGTGATTCATTCAATTGATTTTTATGGTTTGTCAAACATTAGCTGGTCATTTAAAGCCAGAAGATACTATTAGATTTGTAAGACATTTTTTGAGATAATAATGAGCTTACTGGTACAAGATCTACTAATTAACCCATACTTGGAGGGAGAAAAAATAATCCATACCTCTCTCAATGGTATTTGCACGTAAATGAATATAACGAACCCGACTGGAATTGAATCTGGCCATTCCTATTTCATATTCCGAGCCGTTATCCATTATACCAGCAGCAAATGCAAACTTACAGCACATAGTATCCCCAAGCGGTCACCCATGTAGGTACTGATCAGGACGGACGTTGTGTAACGATGGTGGTCGTAAGAGAACAATGTTTCAACGTGATATGGATGTAAGGTCTGAATTTGTGGGAACTAATATAATTACTATACACTGATTAATTTCCTGAGTTTTAGTGGATTTATTGCCTTTCTTGCGTGCTGCTGTGATTAATAACAAAGGAAACAATCTTTATTTAATTAAGTACACTATTTTCTCCGTATATGCGTGTCGTGTAAACGAATAAGTGTGCCGATTTCAATTTCTGACCTAGCCTGTCGTAATCACTTTCACACCACTGGTAATAGTGAGATGATCTTTTTCATATATGAAATGCTTAATATCCATTGATCAAAGGGTCAACATTGCTATCAGTTTGAATTTATAAAAACTTATATACTTAAAAGTATATTTTAGGATAACAGATATCTTAGATGCACTAATATTTATCACCTTCTTTTAGAGAAAATGGAAACAAAAAGGACACTGATCATTAACACCAGGAAGAGATAGTTAAATTTCATAGGGTATATCATGGGGAAAGAGTTTTGGGGAAATTTGATACCCACAGAACCTATTGAAGACGAGCTTGAGTAAATGGTTGGAGGAGCAAGGTTTAGAAGAGACAACAAAATACATCAATAGCTATAAAAGACAGGGAATTGGAAAAAATCATGATCGCCAACATTTGCAGGGACAAGGTACATAGATGAAACGTAGACTTGGCTCTATCTCTAATTATCTATAGGGTACGGTAATGACAAAGAGGGAATTCTAGACTGACGTCAAAGTCCAGTATAGAAGGTTCTCTATTTGGAATCATCGGCCAAAGGTTCATGACTAAGGTAAACGTTTATGTTGGTTTGGCTTGGTTTGTTTTACGGGATATCAATCTCAGTGGGTTATTTAATGCCGACAAGATTTTTATTGCTGGTAATATTTTTGTTCAAGAATGTATTGCTGGTAATATTTTTGTTCAAGAATGTATTGCTGGTAATATTTTTGTTCAAGAATGTATTACCGCTAATAATGTATTGTTGGTAATAATTTTTTCTTCAAAAATTCATTGCTGGTAATATTTTTTACAAGAATGCATTGTAGTTATTAAAACCTAATTTTACACTTTCATAGCGTTTTAACCCCAGTTTGGGGTTAACTGTTTGCCCATAACTTGGACCCTAACAAGTGCTACCAACCCGAGTCGGGGTGGACATGGGAACACCAGCAATTAAGAGGTGATTCCACGCTCCTCAAATCCTCCTGATCAGAGGCCTTGCTGTCGGATGTAGTTTATCGTCTTACGCAGGACGCCTCATTTGGAGGATGGTTTTGCCCCTCTGCAGAGGAGTAGTCAGCATATGCTGAAGCTCCAGTCGACAGGGCGGATATGTTGGAAGACATCGGCTGTGATATGACCTGAAAAGCGATAAACTTGCTGAGGACGATCCAAATATATACCAGATGCTGCTGCGCAACCAAGACATGTGCAGCTTATTATGTGTTCAGTTGCATAGCGACCCTTAGACCAAAGACGACCATTTGGCTGTTTATGATGCTCGTATTTCTTCACATTACGCTATATAATGTAATTATTTTAATTCATTTTGAATAAATTAACCTTTTCTTAATTTTTATTCTACTATGCATTATTCATTTTAAAGTTCTTTTAAAATTTCTTCATTTAAATTGCAGATAAAAGAAATATTTCTTCGGAAGTATTTCTGATACCTCTCGTTAGAAAGTCTACTTTTTCATTAGCATTTTTGAAGTCGGCTGAGTTAATTAAAGAACCAACGACATCATCAGATTAGCCAAACTAAGAAGGAAGAATGAATAATTAATTTTCCTTGGATATGATCAATATTATCAAGGTAAGACCGACTGCTGGAAGGACGGAACAGAAAGCACGTACATTGTCTGAACACCAGCATATATCCTTTCGAAACACAACTTATTTATTGCTGGTGATGGGTGTTGTTCTCCTGAACCAGTGCTCTTTTTTAGAACGTAAGCAATGCAAAGTAGATGCTTGGTGCCAATTTGCAAAAAGCTGGAATGTTGACTGGTTAATGAAGGTTGACATGATGGTAAATTGGAAGAGCAAAATGAAGAGACATTCTTTTCTTCTCGGCCGATCAATTTAGCTTCTCGTCTTGAGTATCATGACAACTTAAAATAAGTAAAGCAGAGCGGAAATGAAAATGAAAAGGGAGAAAAAGAAAATATAGAAAACAGATTGGGCTTATTGGTGCAATAGACGCCATTTGAAAAATACTGAAAAACGGAAATTACCGCTTGGACTGAAATAGAAAATAACAATTCATAAAATAAAACGAAAATCAGCGATCAAAGAAATTGTATATTAAATGTTATATAAAAGAGAAAACGTTTTAAGAATGTATAGCGTCAAGCGCACAAATGAATATACAAAGAGTTGCTGCAGAATAATTATCTGAGATCTTGGATTTTCAGTATTTTCATGGCACAGTGAATAAAGTTGATGGTTAGATCCAGTGACAGGACCCAAAGAGTGTGAGTTCAATACCCGGCTAAGGCAGTGGAGAACTTGGAGAGGGGAATTAACAGGAGATAACTGATAACTGACATCCATTAAACATGACACGTGGAACTAGATCAGTCTACCCCAGTGAGTGAAATAAAGGGTTCAGTTCGACATTCCAACCACGTGAAGAATGTCGGAGCGTACAACGACCGAAACGTTGTAATAAATATGGCGACAAAGATGGGGACAATAGTCCGAATAATGCACATAGTGTATCTTGGTTTTTGTTCATTTATCATCGTATCTGTTATATTCTTCTCTGAAAATGTGCTTGTATCTTCCAAAATAAGCAGAAAAGATATCTGAATTGTATGTGAATTCAGCTATAGCATTTGCCACCGCGTCAGATTTGAAAGTAGTTGGCGAATTTTCCTTTGTGTTCCATTTTTTCTTTTTTTTACACACGCCAAAGAAAAAATTAAAGCAACGTGGTTCTAATTTCGGTTATCATGCGCACCCAAATAAAATGTACTTTTTCCACTTCCGTGTGAATTTCGATCCCTCGTCGCCATTGTTATAACTCGCTCCTAGCAATTATAATATTATGTCTCGTTTAAGGTACTCCCCATAACGTGACTAGAAATTCTCCTCGACTGACACCAACGGACTCGTATTTATCGGTTGCTCCTCTGCGGACTAGATGCAACACGATGTAAAGTTTACTGTTGAGAACCCCAGCGTTTCCATCCGGGCCAGTGGTCAGAATTTCCCCAGCCCACGCAAAAGCAGCTTCAGGTAGACGACTGGTTTGTTTTTCTCAGTCGAGTCTCTCTCCGAAGAGGGAACCCGACTTGTCTTTTCTTGTCGCGAGTCAGACAGCGGACAGCCTCACTTCAACGAACTTCTCTTAACTCTGTTTCAGTTCTTTATTTAAGAAGACTTGTCTTGTTCATTTGTAATATGAGGTTATCTCATTTGCTTCACAACATTATCTGAAGATCCATCCGCCCGCTCGACCGATAGTTTCGGAAATCGGAACACTGAGACAACACATTTCTTTTTACATTGACCAATTCTTCAAACACCTTCTACCCACAATTCCGAGGCATATCAAAGACACTTACCATTTCTAAAGAATTATGCAAAAATAGATTAATTACCAAACGATTCAATCCTTCTGAACATGGTGGTGACATCCTTATTATCCAACATCCAACCTGAGGAGGGAATACAAAATAGTAAGAATATTTTGTGTACCAGATGCTTCCATGAATACAAAACATAGAATAATTTCAAATTCCCATGGATTCTGATTTTAACTACAATATGCACAAACTTTCTCATATCTTACTAAAATATTTGAAGTATTTAAAACTCGACCGCACAAATGGAAAAATATTAAACGATCGCCCACTTATGGCTAGGCATCAGAACCCCTCCCCAATAAACTACGCAAACTCCAAACATCATCTGGCATCAAATCACCACCTCACCAAGGGAACATCACGTGCAATAAAATAAGTCTGTAAATATGACATTACTGATAACATTTTCAACCCACACAGTATTTAAAGCATCGGATTTCACTTGTGACATTTCAAATTTTATATACTGTAATTCCACATGTATAATACGCTTTTTTTTCGAAAAAATAATAAGCAAAATTAGGAGTGCGTATTGTTTACAGCTACAAATATATCTTTAAAAAATTGCCACTTCATAGGTCGATTTCAGTTGCGAAATGACTACTCACCACAAACATACGACAATTTGACACTGACATTCGGCGATCGCGACCTCATAAGTATGACAAATACAATCATATGTGCCTAAAATACTTACGAATGTGCAATAAAATAATAATTATCATAAAACAAAATTAAAATAACATTATTCTGCGTTTAAATCCATTTTTCAATAAGACTAGGAAACGCTGGCCGTAATGAAATTTGAGAGGTACAATTTATAAGATTTTATTACTAAAAAGTCGTGCGTATTAAGCCTAAGCAGAAGCATTTTCCCACACATTCAGCTCAATTTTAGGGGTGCGTATTATAGATGAAATCGTATTATAGATAGGGAAATACGGTATTTACGGATTGCGACTTTAAAATATTTCTCTTTGCGCTTCGGTTTAATCAAAAGGCCTACTAACATATAATATTCTTCATAATTCTTACTAACAATATGGTTATCATTTTGTTGTCTTTTTATTCCTCGACTTTCATTAACCGACCTACAAAATCCACATATGTGTGGATAAATACATTACATTTTTTTTGGATAAAATACAAAGAAGAATCTGCAATGTTATCGGTCCTTATCTGGCATCTAGGCTTCAGTAATTTTCCATTCGACGTAACATAATTTCCCTCTACATTTTTGTAAATATTGTCACCTATTAGCTCTGGTAAAAACATAATATGATAACAGCAAAAATTGCAATATGAGAACTGGTAAAAACGTTTGCTGAAGACATTGTGTTTATAATACCCAGAAATTCATGCTCAAGGATACATGGCATAGTGGATAGAGGCGTTAGGTAGATCCAGTGACAGGACCCAAAGAGTGTGAGTTCAATATCCAGTTAAGGCAGTGAAGAATTTTTAGAGGGAAATTAACAGGAGATAGCTGATAACTGACATCCATTAAAACGTGGAACTAGAATAGTCTACCCCAGTGGGCGAAATAAAGGGTTAGACGTTCCAACCACATGAAGAAGGCCGGAGCGTACAACGGAAACGTTGTAATAAATATGGCGAGAAAGATGAGGACAATAGTCCGAATAATGTGCAATGTTGAAATGTTTTCTATGATATATTGTAAATTATTAGTATTCTATTAATACTTTTTCATTTATAAGTTGTATTTTATCGCAATTTGCAAATCGGAATTCTACGATTGTTCATTAAACAGCAGATTTTGGAAATAAAAATTAAATATTCGAAGAGATTTCAATTCGCTTATTTTATCCATGCAAAAATGCCTATCCATGCAGAGGCCTTAATGATTAATCTCCGAACACCAGTCTGTGGAAATCAACCAAAAATTAACAGATCGCTAAACACGTTATTTCTTCCATCGCCTTATGTAGACGTGTCTGATGCTTACATACTATTTTGTTCGCCACCGCCACCAGGCTTTTCTAGTTAGGGAAGCGGTTCGACACACGGCTGAACTAAGAATAGGATCTGTCAAAGGGCGAATAAATTTTCTTGTAGGGACAACACCTATCGAACACAATGGAGTAGTCCGGTCTCCATAGTTATGTATGAAGCCAATGCGATAATTACGTGTCATCTGCCGAGCGGAGGGCTTCCTAGATTGAAGTCAATGGTCAAAGCGAACGTTTTCCGATAGAGTCAACAGCTTCAACTCCTTGACTAAGGACGGCGCATTCGGTTTGACCTGTAAACGGATAGACATCGCCGGATATACTTACCAAAGACACGCTATATGTGAGTGAATGCGCCTCTAAATTGCCACATTTTCTTTTCATATTTGCGCAATCAAGTCTTGTGAAAAGGGCAGATCAGATGATCAGCTTCATAGTAACTCTTCTCCAACTGACGATCGTGGGACTGATGATGATGATGATGATGATGATGATGATGATGATGATGATGATGATATATTTCTTCATGATTCACGATATAAAGAAATTATTTTTATTCATTAATTATTTAATATTAAAAGTTTCTAAGTCTGATACTGCCATGCATGATTTTGTTTTAAATTCTTTTAATTTTAATATTGCCTTCTTTTGATTTAAGACAAAAGAAATATTATTTCTTAAGAAGTATTTATAACACCTAGCATTAGAATTGCTGATATTTGTCAACTAATTATTTCACTCAATTCAGCGAATTCTAGCTTCTCATTGGCATTTTCTGGAGACAGCTGAGATAATTAACAAACCAACGACATCGTCAGATTAGACAAACGAAGTCTGAACTCCATAGCTACGTATTCAGTCAGCGTAGGGCATGGAAAACACATCAGAAAAGCCTGATGTGTCTGTAAGCCAAGATTCTAACAGTAACGGTATATGGATTCCCCGGAAGCGAAGTAACATAGTTGGAAAAGAGTTATTAGTCAGAACAGTGTGTGGAGACAAAAATGAACGCAAGACACACGTTTCGATTTCAGGCGTTTTGTCACTTAAGAGCGGAGAAAAAAATCCTTAGTTTTGGCTGCAAACTTTACCGGTAACCTTATGTATATTGGTTACGCGAAATGTGTAGTTTAACCGAGATGTGGTAAGTACAACGAGCGACAGCCTGCATATCTGGCTGATCTGCTGAAAGAATATCCAGTGAATTGTTGATATGAAATCGCTTGTTCAACGGCTAGGGTGGAGGAATCAACGACGGGATGACGAACTGTGCCTTCAAGTTGGAAGACATTTATGCTTTCCTAAGCTTGAATGAATTCTTTTTTTTTCTTCAAACAAATCGTCTGTGAGGGGACTGGCAATGTGCTCACCAGTGAAAAAACCCTACGATCAAACTGATGATGATGATGATGATGATGATGATGATGATGATGATGATGATGATGATGAAAGATGCAATATTGAAGCCACAATAAATGACTATGAATAGAGATAACATATAACGAAACTTAGTTCCATCTTTTAAAATATTGTGCACTATTCTGTACAAAAATGGTCTGATGTTAACGGCAGGCGGAAGAATCAACGACGGGATCACCGGGCCCTTGTCCGTGAGGAAGTCGAGCCCTCAAGTTTGAATGAAGACTTCTCCTGCTTTCAAACCAATTATGGGGGCGAGGGACTGGGCAAGTGCTCAGCGGTGCACAGGCCCTACGATCACACCCGGTGACGAGGCTGATGATGATGATGATGATGATGATGATGAAAGATGCAATGAAAGAAGAACAGTGATTAGACACATTAAATTGCTATGAGTAGAGCTAAAATATAAAGAAAAATATTAGCATCTTTTAAAATACCGTGCACTATGCAGTACCAAATAAAAGTATACCGTGATTAAATTATTGATTTCAATACTAAACCCGCCAGGTTAACAGCAATGGTAATATTAACGGTTTGCCTGTTCTTTTTATGTGCCGTGTCCTTTCAGAACGTAGGCAATCATGGCTCTCCACTTCCCTCTATCCCTTGCAGCTCTGAAGTTCTTTCCCTCTGCTTCCTCTCCCAGATCACGTTCTCTCAGGTATGTCACTCGCTGCTTTCTCTTGTCTCGCTTTCCCTCTATTTGACCCGTGAGTATCAGATTCTCCAGGCCTTCCTTCCTCGTTATGTGTCCCAGAAACTTCAGCTGCCTCTTCCTGATATTAAGTTTACGCCTCCTCCTTGATTGTAACCTCATAAAAGACATAATCGTTGCTCACATGCTCGGTCCATGATATCCTTAGCATCCTTCTGTAGAACGACATCTCCGTCGCCTCGAGTTTCTTCATCTCTGAGGCAATCGTCCAGAATTCGCTGCCGTAAAGAAGAACATATGTCATGTAATAGCTCAGTATTCTTTTCTTTGTTACAAAAGAAATCCCCCTGACTCGCAATAAACTGCTCAGCTTTTGGAATGTGTGCTTGACCATCCCAATACGTCTACGGATCTCAGTGTCGCACTTACTGTCTTCTGTCAAGACGCTTCCCAGATGTTTAAATTTCTGCGTCTGCTTGATTCTAATGTTCCCTACCTGCAAATCGCATATCGGGCTCTTCCTCTTACTAATGACCATGAATTATGTTTTCTTCTAGTTTATGCTTAGTCATTTCATCTCACTCTCCGTCGCTAACTTCTGTAGGAGATTTGTTAATTTCTCTACCGTGTCTTATGTTGTTTAGGTTAACAGTTTGCCTACAAGAAATTATTTGACATTTTGGCAGTACAATAGTTAATAAATCGAAATTGTTCATCGATGTTCTAAGTTCTAATTTCAATTAGCTTCTTTATATTCACTTAAGAGCAAATGCCATTGGGAAAGGTATGAATCAATCTCTTCTGGGTTAATTAATATGACTTGTATCACTAAACCATTATTGTCTAAAAATATTTTTTGGCTAGAAATAACATACAAAATTTAAGCCGTAGAGAATGAATCCACCAAGTACTAGGTGCTATATTTTAATAAAAAATTGTTTTAAGAGAATCATTTTTATAAATTTCAAACGAAAGACGTACTGGCTGCTTGGCTTACGGGCATATCATATATATATCTAATATTTAAGACCACTCAACACCAGAATTTATAAACAAGGATCGTACCATTCAGTAACAGATATGATGTTGATTATATTTTATTATTAAATGTTGTTTGCGAGAGTGATTCTTGCCATAATTAGCTTCATTATTTGTTATTCGTATGAATGATTTATGTTATATATATATATATATATATATATATATATATATATATATATATATATAAATATTCATATATATATATATATATATATATATATATATATATAAATATTCATATATATATATATATATATATATATATATATATATATATATGTATGTGAAGAAATATAGTCTTAAAGTGTGCTATATTTATGGGATAAAGTGCTCAATATCAGAGATAGAGCCTGTGTAAATATAAAAGTGAACATAGAAGTCAACACTTAGAGGCGACAGTCAGTTTCATGCTAGTGCAATCGATTGCACTAGCATGAAACAGGCTGTCGCCTCTAAGTGTTGACTTCTGTGTTCACTTTTATATTTATATTTATATATATATATATATATATATATATATATATATATATATATATATGTCTTTATCTTTTACAAATCTTAAAATGAATTCTCTTTTAAAGATAAAAACATTGCTATGTTTTTATTTTAATTTTCAGGAATTTTTTTTTTTATATAAACATGAAATTCTCATTTTTACTTTGGACATATGTGATTTCTTTGTTGCGGAAATATGTTGTTGCTTTACTTCAGAAATATGCGTATTTTGCCGCTGAACTATCTGATTATTTGGTAAGTAAGTATGGTGTTTTATTGCTGTGATAATATGTTTAACTTACCTCGAAAATATGATGATTTTTGCGGCGGAAATATGTGTTTTCTATACTGAAAAATATGTGTTTTATTTCCAGCAGATTTATGTGGTTTCTTTGCCTCGGACATATGTGTTCTCCTTCCTCGGTAGCTGTTTCCCGAGCCGAGACCGGGGTCAGAGATTTTGACCAGCATAGCTCGAGACGAATCCCTAACTTCAGACCAACAGACAGTATTTACTACTGTATTTATGTTACTGGGGACATACTCATTATCTTCCGTAGGTATGCTAAAATATTTCAATATGTGTTTTCTTTGCGGCAGAAATAGGTAGTTTCTTTAACCAGGAAAATTATTTTTGTTATTTTTTGTTTAATTTTTTCTGAAATGGAAACCTATGGTTTCTTTGCCACGGAAATCCTAAGAGAACCATAACTTACCAAGATTTATTAATGTCAGCCTCATACTTAATACTATAAGATACAGAAATATATGGTACCAGACAGAATGAAAACTGCAATAATTCCTAAAAATTTATTAAATGAAAGCGAGAAGAGAGGTATAACAATTAATTTTTATTTGGCAGAATTTATGTCAGTTAGAAAGAGGGGTAAACTAATAAGCGAACTGTCAACCCGAGGTGTCAGAATCATGCACGTAAGAATTTTAACTAACCGGGAAGTGTTTGAACAGATGACAGAAAATCTCACACACAAACGAGAAGATGCTTTGAAATAGCATAAATGTCTTCCAAATGCTAACCAAAGTATTAAGAAACAAGAATACTTCGTTAGAAACAAAGAAAACAGTTATTACCTACTATCTAATAGCAATTATCCTAGTAGCCCAGATGTGGCACAAGCCGAAAGTATGTACTGCCCAGTAAGGAATCGAACTCACTACTCAGTCGTAATTGTTCTAGCGAGACAAGCTTGGTAACCATTACACACCCTCGAGGTACCCAATATCAATTCTTCTATATGGCAGTGCATAATGGAAATTTACTCACAGGGGAAGAGGAAATTTGAGAAAACATGAAGGTGGTCCTACAGAAGGATGCTGAGGATGCCATGAACAGAAGATTAGAACAATGTGTAAGTTTTCAGGAAAACTGAGTCGCAAAAGACACTTTTACTGAAAATCAGAAAATGACAGTTTTAATATATGGGATACATAATGAGAAAAGCGGTCTTGGAAATTTGAACTCTCGTAGGATATACGGAAGGCGAAAGGATTACGTAGAATAACCTGCCTTGCGAAACTACTGCTCAAAGCAGAAGAGAGATTACGTGTGATAATATTTTTTAAAAATTCAAAACTTAGAGCTACAAAGGATAGGAACTTGCGAAGACCCAGGATTGTGCACGCCCTGAAGGAACACAACGCATAAAAGAAGGATTATTATAAAGTCATATCATTTTAGAATTAGAAATATCCGTCCTACAATAGCTTTAAAAATAATTTTGTCATTGATATGTCAAGTACGTGAATAGATAGTTGTTTAAAATGCGTAACTTGCAGTTCATAGATAGGTAAAGCAATCTGATAAGAGTCATGATAAAAATAGAAACCATTTATTTTACAATCAATTATATAAATAAATTTACAGATATAAATCTCATCAGAACGAAATAAATTTTAGAACAACATTATATTTTGTGAGGCTGCTTAAGTTTTGAAAATAATGAGTGTATTCCAAGAATCCCCAAAACAAGAGATGTATATATTTAATCAGGGCTTTATGAAGAAAGCCTGGACACGTGCCAAATATATATTCACAAGAATCTCTAAACCCAATAGAGTTGTCGTATAAATAGAAATAACTGTCTTAGAGTAACCAAGCTCTAACGAAGCGTAACTTTGATAACGTAGTCCTTGGTAAATAGTAACACTTAACTAATGAAAATGGATGTTATTAAGTAAGATGGCAACAAAAATCCAATACTTTAATCATCAAAGTTAATAACAATTAACGTTATATATCCAACATTTTCTCGCAGAATATCTGAGGGACGTACGTATATTGTATTAAAAATGTTTAGAGTAATCTCTCTCTCTCTCTCTCTCTCTCTCTCTTTCTCTCCCCCCAAACATAGATCAGCAAAGAAACAAACATAAACCAGTAAACATTCTTCGATCCTCAGCAGATATGAGCCAGCAGTTAGGTGAGTCGTAATAAAACCCGACAGAGACGTTAATATGTCTGACGCATTTATTGAACTAAAAGCAAAAAGGAAAATGGCCGAATCGCATCATTGCGCGGGAGATAATCTAACAAAACTGACAATGATGTGACAAGGGCAGAGAAAGGGTTGTGTCGGGCGTGGCAAAATAAACCCTCCAGCATTTGTACAGGAGCCAAACAATGAGCGAAACGCGAAATCACTTTCGACGGTGAGGGTACAGGAAAGTACCGACCAATTAACTCGCTAACAGAGGAATGCCAACTGACAACACACACTTTCCCCCGGACAAAGTTTAAAGCTATTTCACTCATTGGTAAAATTTACTTTATTTCGCTAGAAAAAGGAAGAGTTGGTTGGCGGCCGAATTTGCTTTAATCTGAATTAATCCGAATTTGTTTCCTAGGTGCGGTAATAAAATATAACGACAAAATAAAACTGAAATAGTAAGTTCTAGTTCAGTCCATGGGTTGGGAAATACGTACATGCATTCAGTGGAAACGGGCAAGCAATGGGTGAACAGTAGTAAATAAAAATAAGGATTAGAGAAGCAATGGAACGTAAACTGTTTACCTATGTAAGTTAAATAAAGTGTTCATTTCAGAATTTTCTGTAGGTGACCCAGTCCGATGTATCGCTGAGGAAGACCAATGTGAACAATGGTCGAAACGTAGTGAAAACAGCAACAAAGATGCAGACAATAGTCGGAATATTATTGGTGTTAATGATACTAAATCCTCATCCCAGAAAGTCAGACAGAAATTCTATAAGTATCAATTCTTTTTGTAAAAAAAGAAGGCAAGAAAAACGATGGAACTTCGATGTAGTGTAATGATTTGGAAGCTTGTATCGCTAGCTAAATAACGCCTGAATAGTGAATTAGATTTATATTAGGTACTCCATGTTTCTGCCTTACTCTGCATATAAGCTGCGCTTAGCAGATCGTTGCAAGAAAAAAAGGGAGATTTCATTCTCATAATATTCTTGAAGGTTCGCGATATTCATAACAATGTGACAAAAATTGCATAGACGTAAAACATGAACATGCATGTTAGTCATTTCCAAACATTTTTTCCTGCATAATGTCGAGGCTGGAATTAGCCCAATGCCGTTAAGAAAGCAAACAATCATATAGGCAAATTGATAAAACTTGAAATGGATAGATGGATAGATGTAACCGTAAGTTCTATGCTAACAGTTTCGTCTATTTTCGCTCGTGGATCTTTCTTCCGGCTTCTTGCTTCGAAGTCAATTTTTATCTTCGAAAAGTTAAATGCAATACCAATCTCTATCTTCTGTCTTCTTAATTCTTGTTCTTTTATTGTCCTCTCTCCTTAATAGTAGTTTTTTTCTCATATTCTCTAACACTCAGTAACCTTTTGCTTTATTGCCTTGGAATAAAATGATTTTAAAAAGTCAAGAGAAAGCGGGAGAAAGAGAAGCAGCGAGAAAACACTTAAACGGTTTTGAATGAATGGATGGTAGTAATTTTTCTTATTGCCTAACATCCAGTAACCCCTTGTATCCTTCGTACCTTTATTGGCTTGCCTGGGAGAAGCAAAGGAAGCAATGCGTAAACACTTAATCAGATGTAAATGAATGGATGGTATAACAAAGATTAATAGAGAGTATGAGAGTTAGGGGCAAATATTATTTCTTCCTCCCGTCATGTTCCTTCACGACATTGGTGATCATGGCACACGACAATTTCTAGTTCTTTGCCGCTTTTTTTTAAGCCCAAGAAAGGCGGGAAACTACTAGCACGCAAGGGGTTGCATAGAGTTGGAGCGAGAGCAAATAGGAGTGATAGAGGAAAGCATGAAGAGAATGATAGGGGATAGATCAAGGCATCTGGAGACGTCGATTGACATTACATTTGAATAGTAGGAGATTATAGCTATCAGGGAAACCGGTAAAAGGGAGGGAGTTCCACGGGCGAGGGGTGCGAGACATGAAGCTATTGAAGTAGAAGAGACGGCTACATTTAACAGTTTCGATAGTGAAAGAGTGAAAGCTAGATGCCAGGCTAGTAGAACGCTTAAATTCATAAAGTCTGGGAACCAGGGAAAGCAGCTCATCGAAGCAGTTACCATGAAAGTATTTGTAAAATGACAGAGGGAGGCAACGGCACGTCTGTGAGAGAGCGACTGCAGACGATATGCCAGATCAGGGCCAATTACATTGCATATCCGTCTCTAGATTTTATTAAATACTATTATTTTGTTATCTCTCCTAAACCCTATTCTTCCCTCCATTTACACAAGCTCGTTAGGTAAGTTATGTTTTATTTTCCTCTCTCCGTCTTGTCTTCACTATACTTCCCAGTCCTTTTTCTACGACTCATTTACACAATTCGGTTAGGTAAGCAACTCGAAGATTCCACCTGTCCTCTCACCTTAAATATGTTTCGAGAAAGTTAAATTCTCCGACCACACTTTTTCCATTCTTCTTCTTATTTATACGCCGTGTTCCTTCAGGGTGTAAGCGATCATGGCTCTCCTTATCTTATCCTTTGTAGCTCTTATAAAAAATTCTATCTTTGCCATTTCTCTTAACCCCTGACCTGCCATCCATCTACTCTAGCTCACTAAGTATGTTATATGTTGTTTGTATCTTTCCAGTTTGCCTTCAACATGCCCTGTGAGTATCGAATTTTCCAAGCCCTCATTCTCTTTATGTGGCCTAGAAATTCAAACTGTCTCTTTCTGGTGTTATGTATATGTGTTCTTTAGGCTTCAATTTTGATGGAAATGAAAATGGCGCTTATCTTTAGAATAAAAAAGAGAGATTTGAAATAATTATCAGATAAGCATCTCGCCCAGATCCCGTTCCACATTGCAAGAGCTCTGGGAAATAATCCGTCTGAGTGGAACATGCACCTTATCAATAAAGTATGAAATGAATGAGTATAATTCAATTCAGTGGACGTGACCTGGTAGATCCCGTCTATGAATGTAGTTGACCCGAACATCTGACATGAAAATAGCGTCAGACGGGAAAAAAAGGTTGCAGGGTGGGAAACTATTCATCTCACACAAGATTATGCAAACGCTTATGACATCGGTTGAAGCTAGAATGTGAGGACTGAGTGGCTATAGAAGACGACAATTGCGTTTCTTGGCTACAGGTTATTATTGTTATTGGTCTGATCGATAGTTTTGTAGCATCCCCTCGTAGCAACTCCATGCGTTTTTACTTTTTGATTGATTTTATTTTGGGGGCGTAAAGTATTTAGACTTAATTATATGACCGAACGTCAGGGAACACGCATTTACCATTTCCTTATATACACGAGTAGCCATATAAGTTACCACATTTTGAGTTTTTTTCCATCCCTTATCATTCATCTCCATTGTCAGCACATTTTCCTTTGCTCAATTTCCTTTACTTCATATGGACGTTGAAAATTCTTTCTCATGTCTCATTAGGAAGAGGCCGAGTGTGAAATGACATCAGCAGCTTGAAATTCATCCGACAAAGTAATTCACAATACGACACATACACTAATACACACGTTTTACAAATAAATATATATATATATATATATATATATATATATATATATATATATATATATTACAAATACATATATATATATATATATATATATATATATATATATATATATATATATATATATATATATATAAATCATTTATTTAACAGTCAATTATATAATTAAATTCACAGATATCTCATCAGAACGGATTCAATTTTAGAACAACACTATATTTTGCAAAGCTGTTTAATTTTCGAAAATAATGAGTGTATATATATATATATATACATATATATATATATATATATATATGTATATATATATATGTGTGTGTGTGTGTGTATATATATATATATATATATATATGTTTATATATATATATATATATTCAGTGATAAGGATATAAGTTTGGGACCTCGGGTTTCACGCTTTTGCGATCATCAGACAAACTTCTTTAATTTTTTTTTAATTGTATATATTGATGCTAATTTGACTATGTTTTCTGGGGGTAATCTACTTCCGTGTTTGTTTGGGGAGATACTTTTATACGCATATACACACATACATATAGGTGTGCGCATTTTCTTTCCCACAAACACTCAATGGTCAAAAACTCATATCGGTACAACTGAATATGTTAGTTCTATCACTGATATTGAGCGCTTTCCACTAAGTACTGCGCATATAAAATAATATATATATATATATATATATATATATATATATATATATATATATATATATATATATATATTGTCATCCACAGACAGACTGATTCGCTATATATATATATACATATATATATATATATATATATGTGTGTGTGTGTGTGTGTGTGTGTGTGTGTTAATCCAACAGACTTTTTATTAAAGGAACCTTGTTTTTAGTGGTTTCTCGTATTTCAATAGGTGCTCTGTTTATTTTAGACGAAATATATATTGTATTAATAAATAAACGGATCAACTGCTCAAATACGGCTATCCACAATAATGACGTTTAAGTTATGTATATATATATATAAGTAATACATGTATTTAGGCAGCAAGTATTCAATTTCTCTGAAAAAGAAACGACAAGTGATGTCTGTTTAATTTTTGTTATATTTTTCCAATCTTTGTATAAGGCGGTGAGTATTTTGTTCGAAGTTGTGGATAGACTGACACGAAGTACTTATTTTGTTATTATTTTTCCACTACTTTCAACCATTGTTGTCATTATGAAGAACCAAGGTGGTGTCTGTTTGATAGTAAGAGTTTCTTTGTTTACATCCTGGTATTCTAAGCAAAGTTCGAAATAGTTTGACGCGATATCCTGTGTAACGGTTATTGGGGAAAAGACCGCAAGAAAAGAATATCATTGATTTATTTTTATTGAGTCAAAAAAAGTTTTAACAATGTAACTATAAACAAAATGTTTGTTTGTTTTTTTTGCTATCCTCTGCCAGCCGCAATGAAGGGGAAATCATAACTTCGCACCAGTGAGACACGATGCAAGAGCCACTCCGTTTCGCGAGACTCTTCCGTGAATCGAGACGCCATCCCGGCAATTCTCCGAAGGAACGCAATCAAACGAGGGCCAATATCCCCAGAAGTGTGCAATGCCACAGGAGTCAAAAAAATCTATCAACAAGAAAAGAATAGTTTATATTTATTTTATTGTATATTATCTATTTTTATTATTTTATTTATATATATATATATATATATATATATATATATATATATATATATATATATATATATATATGCTGGAGTCAATACAGAGCGACAAAAATCTGTTTCATGTTTGAACTCAAACTTCAGGTCATGTGTGCTGTGTTTTGATTAGACTATTTATATATGCTGATCAATGATACATTATGGGTTGTGAGGTCTTTTGCGTTATCTGAACGGTTATTGTGTACGTACTAATACCCTTGGGAAAGTTATAAATCCGCTTCTTCTCCTCGCCAGCTATGGGTAAATAGCACAGGGTTCTATAGCCTTGGATGGCAACCTACTGCGGGAAAAATATCTGCCTCGTCATTGGTATTGCCTATTGAAAGATGCATGATTGCCTTATTGCTTGCTTAACAGATGTAGTTTCTGTTTATTTGATACAGTTCTTTATTTGGGATAATGTAGGAGCAGTACGCGATGTTCAAAGAGGGTGGATATTTGCCAAGACAATCTGGTTTTACTCGCTCAAACCTGTTTTCAGCATTGATCTTTATGAAGCGGTTCGAATGATTGTAGTATGCATGGCACTGAATAAAAGAAATTACAAAACCTCCTACTGGAGGTAGGGAAGGAGAGCGAGAAGAAGGGACTAAGCATAAACTACGGGAAGGTATAATGTATGGTCATCAGCAAAAAGATAAGCCCGAAATGTGATTTACAGGTCGGGGTCGCTAAAATCAAGCAGGTGCGGAAATTTAAATATCTGGGAAGTGTTTTGACAGCGGGCGGTAAGTGCGACGCTGAGATCCGAAGACGTATTCATATGGCCAAAGGTGCATTCCAAGAGCCGAGCAGAGTATTACGAGGCAGGACGATTTCTTTGGAAACAAAGAAAAGAGTACCGAACTTCTACGTGAAATCTGTCCTCCTGTACGACAGCGAATGTTAGACAGTCTCCTCAAAGGTGAAGAAGAGACCCGAGGCAACAGAGGTATGGTCCTACAGAAGAATGATAAGCATATCATGCACCGAGCGTGTGAGCAACGATGACATTTTGCAGAGGACACAAAAACAAGGAGGAAGATTATGCTTAACATCAGGGTGAGCCAGCTTAAATTTGTGAGACATCTAATGAGATAACAGGGTTTGCAGAAACTAATACTCACAATTCGAATAGAGGGAAAGATAGACAAATGAAACCAACGTGGGCTTAAGCTAGTAGATGACAGAACATGGCCTGGAGGGAGTAGCAAAGTGAACAGCCATGATCGCCTACGTCCTGAAGGGACACGGCACATAAAAGAAATAGTGAAGAAAACAAGCATTTTCATGCAATAGACATTCGGCATTCATTAGCACATTTTACATTGCGTTACCTGAAATAAGTCGTATTTTACCTTGCTTAGAAAATATGAATATAAACACACTTTAAGTCGTTTATATTTAAGATAAAAGGGAATAAAGAGAATAAATTGTAATCATAAATGCTAATTATACGTTGTTTTTTTTTTTTTTTCACTCCAAGCAAGACGGGGTGTCACTAGCACGCAAGGGGTTACAGGGAGTGAGAGCAAGAGTAAAGAGGGGTGTTTGAGGCAAGAATATAAAAAAGGACGGGTATCAAGATCAACGCATCAGAATAATGTCGATTGACCTTACATTTGAATATTTGAAGCTTATATCTATCAGGGAAGCAAGTAAGAGGAAGGGAGTTCCACTGGCGGGAAGTGCGAGAAAAGAAGCTGTTGGAGTAGAAGTTTGATTTCCAGGAATTTGTAAGTTTTCTATTGAAATAGGGGAAAAGCATGAAACCAGATATATTAATCTTTCAAATTTCTACGTATGTTTTTTTAAATACACCATTAGCATTATCGGTTGGTTGGTTGTTTTTATTTAGCGGCATATCAACCTCTAGGAGTTAATTTTATGCCGAAATTTAAACATTTTTTGGAAATAAAAATGGGTTTAGTAATACAAGTTTTATTAATTAACCCATATATAGGGGAAAAGTGATGGATTCATATTTTTCCCAAGGGTATTTGCGCGTAAATGATCATAACGAACCGAATAAAATTTCCGAGGCATTATCGATTACACCATCCATACATCCAAGCTTAGAGCATCCAGTATTCCCAAGCGGTTACACATCTAGCTACTAACCAGGTTCTACATTGCTTAACTTTGGTAATCGTACGGGGACCGGTGTTTCAAATTCATTTGGGCGTAAGCTCTGCAGCAAAGTTTTATTTTTAATATTGTTATATATTTAAGAGCATATATCTTGCATTATTGAAAAAAAAAATTCGTATGATATTTTACGTTGGTTAAATTAAAAATGGAGCTTTTATTTGTATAGCAAAGCAGTGGTCGAAAATAATATATATTCCTCCGTTAATGCATTCGAATGAAAAAAAATGGATTTTCATATTTTCTAAATTTTTCCAGGGACACTTTCACTGAGAATTCAATTATGTCTACAGAGGTGTTCCAGATTTACATTTTAAAAAATCTACTTTGCTCTAATACGCAAAGTAGTTGTGAATATTATCGAGGGTGAACTGTTTTTTTTTTTGTTTTTTTTATACTATAGTTAAAAACATGAAAATATAAATGAAGTATTTTAAGACATCTAGTTTTTTTCGTTTTTCTCGATTGCTGGAGTATTTGCTAAGAATTTTCATTGTTACGATAGCATGAGTTATTTCGAAGAGTCTCCCTCATTTTATCGAAACCTTAGTAAGTAGATTTTTAGATTAAGTGGAAATAGATGGAAAAAGAAATGCCTTTAAGGCGGCAAAGGAAAGCAATTTAAGAAGTTCCTTGAATGTAATAGGAGGCCAAACAAAGTAGAACTCGTTAATCATATCGGATTCCTAAGAATGGAGATCTGCGTGCAATACTTCACAATCCTGAAAAGAAAGTTTGATGCAGTCAATAATGGAAATGATAAAACAGAAATTTCAATTTTAGCTATAATCATAATTATTCATCTTAATACGAACTGGACTCTGCTAAGAAGATCAAGTGGCAGCACGCTTCCTCAACATTAAACTAAGTCTTCTGCTAACGTCAATGCTATCGCCTATATTATCTTGTTTCTTATTCGAGTTTCCAGTTCTTTTGTTTTCTTTGTAATGTCGGTCGCCTTCTATTGCCATAAATGTTAAACAATATCCTCACAGATTACAAAGAAGCAACTAAGATGCGGTTCTACAGGAGGATACTGAGAATTCCATGGTTGAAACATGTGAGCAATGAGGAGGTTTTGTGGAAATTGGAAAACAAAAATAATATTCCTGATTTGAATCAGAGACAGTTGAATCTTCTCAAAAAGCATAACGAGGGAATAAAGCTAGGTGAATTTGACACTCACAGAATATATTGAAGAGAGGAGGGATAAAAAAATACTGCGTGTACCAAACGAGCTTGTGTAAATAGATAGCAGAACAGGGATGGGGAGAGATGTCGAAAAAGCAAAATGATATGAAGTTGCGATTAGTTATAAAATATCTAAACTGTCAACTGTATAAAATCAATCAGTTACGTGCCATACGTGATACACGTTTAGGCTATCATTTCTCTTTTGATTCTTAACTGCTTAGACAGAAGATTTTCACGCAGTAGGTTGTATTTCTTTCAGTCTTAGAGTGGTTGCCAACCCGGTCTGTCTTGCTATTAAACCCATAGTTGTGGGGAGAAAGGATGGATCCGTATCTTACCCACGGTTAATTGCACGTGAGTGAACGAAACTAACTTGACGGGAATTCGAACCACTTAAGCTCAATGCTGAAAACAGGCTTTGAGCGAGTAAAACCAGATTGTCCACCCTCTTTGAACATCGCGTACTGCTCCTACATTATCCCAAATAAAGAACTGTATCAAATAAACAGAAACTACATCTGTTGAGCAAGCAAGAGCACCAACAAATAAAATGCAGAGTAACTGTAACTCGATGTGAAAATAATGACATAATCCCGATCTTATCATTTCACCACCACCTGACATAAAATGTTAGGAAGGGAACTCGCATCAATACTGGAAATCGTGATAAAATCTAGTGGACATTACAATGCTTTTTTTTCTGAAAATATTGTTTTAATGCGAATGTTTTATAAATGTCAAGCAAAGGCGTTACGGGCTTCACGGGTCAATAACTATCAACTGTTTTCATGTAGGGAAACTGCGAATATTACGATTACCATTATCTGGATCACCGACGTCCTGAAAGGACACAGGACATATATGGTGCGATAGGTAAATTGTTACTATTTATATTTTTAATTTTTGCTATTGGTGGGTACACAGTATAGTAAGGTCAGTTGGGCACTTTCTGTGAGAAAAAGAGCAACATGACCAAATTCACTCTGCCACAAGTTTGGAAACGGCATGCTGTACCGCTTGGCAGAAACTCCAATATGAATATTGCAGAATGTGTGGGTGTCAATCTGAGGACAGTACAGAAGATTCGGAAAGAGCCTAATGGCGATTACGAAGGCATGTCAACTTGGACATCTAACTCTGATCGTTCTCATAAGAAAAGTACTCCCGAATTTGTTGGTGAGAGCCTCAGACACAACACAGACGCTTGCATAAAGTACCTTGAGGAAGTAGTACTGCCCTGGGTTAAGAGGGTGGTTTGTGGAAAAGCCTATAACTGGCAGACGTATGTCTGATTCCGCACCATGCCACACAAGCAGCAGAAACCAGTCATTGCTGTCCTACAATTTCTACGACCATATCTTACATCTTATGCCGTGGTTGAAGGCAACGGCGATTTTATTGAATAAATTTAGTCTTTAGTATTTCAAGATAGTTTTGTGTTATTTCGGTAAATATATCTGTTAAAATGAGATGTCGATATTATTATCCTTTTTGCGTAGTTTTGACGATTCACCCTCTACAAATAAAAAGAAGAATTATATATACTCTCCGTAGCTGTTCCTCTCTCTCTCTCTATCTCTCTCTCTCTATCTCTCTCTCTTTAGATAGACATAACTGCCACCATCAGATTCCACAAGTTGTTTAATTCTCTAATTCTGGTTTTATATTTTTTCTTTTCTTTTAATTTAATTTAGTTCTAGTATTTATTAGCAAAAATCAAATATCAATAAAATTTACTTTTCGCTGCTTGCAATAAATTAGATCCGGTTTTCTGGTCTGGAATCTCTTATCATTTCGAATCTCAAAATGAGTGATAATTTTATTGTCGTAAGGCGGTTATGTGTTTGCGCATCTACGAATGGTTTGTATTGTAAAATCGATGTCATTTGCTAATTTACTAGTGGCTCATCCCCTACATCTACGTACACTTAGTTTTCTATTCTTCATGGCTGAAGATGTATCATTTTGTTGTTATAGGATTCAAAGATTCCAACAGTGCCATATACACTGTCATATATTCGTATGCAAGACATTTTTTTTAATAATAAATTCGATATTTTTTAAACAGTCTCCGAAAAAGGAAGATTAAAATATTTAAATTTTCAACCATATAGAAAAATACTTAAATATAATTTAGAAAATCCACATGAAATTCTCAACTCGTTTCTCTAAAATATCTAAGTTTATATTCATAAAATATACTTATGTAAATATTAACATGTCCTTCAAAATCGCACAAAATCATCGTCGACTTTTTTCTTAAGCATATCACCCAAAGCAAGGCTGGAGTGCCACGAGCACGCAACGGATTACAGAGGGCAGAGAACAAGAGTAAAGAGGCGTATTTAAGAAGAGCATAAAGAGAACGGGAACAAAATCAGGCATCAGAAGATATCGATTGACATTACACTTGAATATTTGAAGATTATATTTATAAGGGAAGCAAGTAAGAGGAAGAGGATTCCACAGACAGGAAGTGCGAGATAAGAAGCTGTTTGAGTAGAAGAGACGGTTACATTTTACCGTTTCGACAGTGAAAGGGTAGATCAAGACGCCAAACTATTAGCTCGCTTAAATTCATGCAATCTGGGAAGCAGAGAAGGCAGAACAGTTGCCTTCAGAACAGTTTCAGTGAAAATATTTATAGAAGCCACAACACGTCTGTGAGAAAGCGACTGTAGACAAGATGCCAGATCAGGACCTACAAATTGCATATCTGTCTTTAGATTTTGTCCAACACTTAGAGCCTTACAGCGAGGGCACCAGACCATATATGACAGCTATATTCCATGCAAGGACGGATGATTGATTTATAGATTTGAAGGGTGGACTCAGACGAGAAAAACTTTCTGGCACGACACAGAGAACCAATTTTGCTTGCGGTAGATGAAGCTATTGGCTCTATGTATTTGTTCTACCTCATATCAGCGGAAAGAGTGAAAACAAGCCGGCGCAACGTGGCATATCGTGGAGTTTGGCATCAGCCATTCTGATGGAAGACAGCGAGTGTTTTCTGTGGTGGATAAATGAGGGTTTTTAAAATCGGGAAAATATTTTTAAATTGTAAGAATTTTTGGGAAGTAGATAACAATGGTTTCTGATACAAGTTTACTAATTAAGCCAGAGCTAGGATTAGAGAAGATGTGGATTTATACCTTTCCAAATGTTATTTGTGCGTAAGTGAATATAGCGAACCCAACAGGAATTGGGACTCGGCTGTCCGATTAACACGTTTTAACAATCCATTATAGCCCTGACACATCCAAGGTTACAGCAGCTGGTATTCCCAAGCGGTTACACGCCTAAGTACAGACAAGGCTCGACTTTGCTTAACTTCGGCGATCGTACGCGAACCCTTGATGCGGCCGTAAGCGTATACGATATTGATGTTTTTTTTTATTTTGTAGTTTACTTGAATAATAATATTTGACATCTGTCATCTTTATTTTCTATGGATTTCTTTGTCTTCCTTGTTTTTTTATAAAAATCGTTTCTTAAGTTTCGCGCTACTTTAAGAGGGTTTCGGTTTCTGGCTTCAGGTTTGTTTTTAGTAGCAATGTCCATGTCTTTCTAACCTTTGTTTCCCAATATGAGTTTTCTTTCCTATAATTGATTTTTTTCGTTTTGAAGTCGCCTGTTATTCTATTTTTCCTATTGTTACTCTTATTGGAAAATTTTCTCTCAGAATTTCTGGGATGAGTTGTTATCATTATTTGCACTATTTGCATGTCGACTATGTTCCTCATCTTTGTTGTTGTTATTGTTGTGAGACCGATACTTTCCTACATCATGGACGCTCCCAGTACTATATTATTATGTGAATGGTAGTATCATGTAAGTACCACCAGTAATGGTGGTCTGCTGTCGAACTCTCTGTTTGGCAGAGAGGAACTCGGACGAGGCTTTGCCGCAGGGCAAAGTTTCATCCGGGGAGGTAGACTGTTATAGTGGAAGACACCTAGTCTATAGGTAATAGACTCTCCCACCTATTATAAGTAAGAGTCAGTAGGTAGTCGAGAGAAGAAGTGATCAGCGACCACAACTCGATTACTCTGCGTAACACTTTATTACAAGTTCCTAACGTTTCTGTACGTTTACCCCATTTAGGACGCATTTAGTCCGACTACAAGTTCTATTGTGGAAATAACTCCACAACATAGACAGTCCCTAAACTCGTGTATACGGGTTGTAAATGGGCATATTTTTGGCCGAGTCTACGGTTTCGGTAAGCCCACGTTAAACCGGCCTTGTGCCACATTCGACCCGTGTGGGAGGGGGGGTTGTTAAATATCGTAGCACCAGTAATGCGCAGCCGCGTACGATACCAATATCGGACACCACTGGATAGTAAGCTCTGCTTACTCTTACACTATTCTTTGTAACTTTCTGTTTAATATATCTTTCTTACATCTAACCCGTGTTCCGTGTTTTCCTTCCGTGGCCCCTACTTCGGGTTCACATCAGTTATCAAAACGTTTCGGCTGTTGGGCCTTCCGCACTTCATTAGATGAATATCGACCCCTATAGGTTAGCCGGGTCGACATACGCCTGAGGAAGGGTCGGATGCCACAAAGGCCGAAACGGATTGATAACAAAAACAACGATGAGGATAATAGTTCCCATGTCAATAGTGTAAAAAATGCAATATTTTTGTGCCGTAATTATTAACCGGTCCAAATTCTTTGATAACATAGACAATTCCATACACCTGTATCCTACTTATTCCAATTCCTTTGGATTTCTGTTTCATATATGCATTGTCATAAACTCTTTTATGTTGTGACACTAATTTTTCGTTATAATCAATAAATCTAATCGATTGGTATTCGTTAGAGCAAGGTTTCTCAACCGGTGAGCCCCAGCGCACAAATACGCTTTGATAGCTCACCAGGTGAGAGTCCAAGTAAACAGAAGTGTAATTTATTCATTATTTTTATATTTTAAAAATCTTTATTTTCAAAAAGTTAGAGACACCAATCACGTGGATCCTATAACTAAGGCAAATATTTCACATTCCATATTTTAAAATGGATGCTAAATTCCTTAATCTTTAAGAAGGAATAGATAATCCTTTCACGTTTTCCTTCCTTGGGCGAATTAAACTAGTCATTATCAGCCTGTCTCTCTTAAAAAAAAAAAAAAAAAACAGCAGATCCTTCATCAGTACATTTTATGAAAACAGTATCTTTCGGGATATGACAAACCAAAATTTCTCATTTTAAAATTTTATAACTAATTTTCTCATAATAATATTATCAGTGTGCCCCACAGTGTGAGTTATTCTATAAGTGATCGTTTAATTCAAAAAGAAGAGAGAGAGAAAAAGAAAGAGACATACCACCAGAGGTCCAGTAAAAGGAAATCTTATTACATTCTATCTTCTATTCGTGAGGATTTGACAGGTTGAATTTACTGGTTTCTAAATGGATTTGCGATAGTCACGTGACAGTCAGTGGTGAGAATAGTTAAACGCGGGTTAGCACACACGATGGATGTGAATGCGAGATTCAGTGCCGAGTTGGCTGTCAATTCCCATGCGTTCTAAACAGGAAACTAAGACATATCTGACCAGGGCTGTGCTGTGTCCAACTTAGGGACGTTAGAAGTAAGAACTTCTTACAGCTCCTCTCCTTCATATGCTGCTTGGGATTTTTATGTCTTTTAATTTCTGTACGTGGAACAATTTCTGATATATATATATATATATATATATATATATATATATATATATATATAATATATATATATATATATATATATATATATATATATATATATATGCATACGCATACACTAGCCGAATTGCCGGTGCCGTGTTGCGTGTCACACATTTTTTGTAAGAAAGTCATGATTGGTTTTAATTCATTGTTATAATTTGTGGAGAAAAATGATACATATAAATTTGACTCAAAGATTCCAGGCATCCCCTTTAACCAAAATGAAGTACGCTTATCCAATTACCTGGGAAAATGTAGTTTCAGAATGTATATGTTGAGAGGAGGGTCTATCTCAAAAAGCCTAGGAAAAGTTCAATAACAAACAAAGAGACAGAGGATAAAACTTCATACACACACACACACACACACACACACATATATATATATATATATATTGTTACGCCCAGGGTTTCGTTGGGACTACGATAACCGGGACGCAACGAGAAAATAAAAAAAATAAATAAATAAGAGATCCCAAGGTTCGATATAAAAATAAAGAAAAGAACGTTGGGAAGGGAATTCTCCAATTCCGGACGTCGGTAAACGCAGAGAGTAAATGAACTATATGCAGGCATAGAACGATAGAAGACAACACGAGAATATATATGATACAAAAATTTTATTTATAAAATATACAGACGGTAAGAAAAAGAAAACTAAATAATATAAGGGATGGGGAGATAAATTACCTAAACAAATACTAATGCGGCGAAATACATATGACTACAGAGACAGCAGATCATAAGATATAGAAAAAAAATAAAGAAACTTACATATGGTTGGAATCGACGTCGATTGACTATTACCAGTGATATTCATAAAAGTGGGGGGATTGACAATGTTCTAGTTATGGGTTTTTGTTTGGCGATGTCCAATCCGTGTTGATGGCGAGAAGAACACACAGAAAAATCACAGGAATGTAGCCGGCTTTGGTTGACGATGTCGTTCCAGGGTCTCTCGTCGTTCCTTTGAGTTCGGTGGCATCTAATTCTTCTAGTGGCGGATAGCTAAGATGGGGTTTGGTGGCGTCCGCTTCCTCCGAGGGTCAGCAACTAAGTGAGATTGTTGCCATCTCAACACATGCGAAACGAAAACTGCTATCAGTTGGGTCACGTGTTGGCCCACACAAAAAAAGGTGTGTGGGTGTCTTTCGCGGACCCTAATGTCACTCGCCCCTATCTGCCAAACAGCGTTTGTCTGGTCTACGGTCAGAGACTGGATAGGAAATGGGAGGAGGAGGTAAGGTTCCTTTCCGGGAACTGGCCCCGACTTATCTGGACATAAAAATAATATATAACCCACAATCTGCGTACTCAAGAAATAAGGTTATCAAGGGTCATATGTTTCGTCGCAAATATACAATGCACTAAAAACATGCCTATAAAATCTGAGGTGACCGTACAACGATTGGGTCAACGTAACAATATATATATATATATATATATATATATATATATATATATATATATATAGAGAGAGAGAGAGAGAGAGAGAGAGAGAGAGAGAAAGAGAAGTGCACTCTACCTTAAACTTCCTTCAAACTCAATAACTCTAAACTGAATGATTTTCAGACATGTGTCCTTGTTTTGGTGCGAGGAAACCGCCCTAAAGTTCATAAAAGTCTGAGTGCGTGTTCGCGTCTGAGTGTGTGTTCGCGTCTGAGTGCGTGTTCGCGTCTGAGTGCGTGTTCGCGTCTGAGTGCGTGTTCGCGTCTGAGTGTGTGTTCGCGTCTGAGTGCGTGTTCGCGTCTGAGTGCGTGTTCGCGTCTGAGTGCGTGTTCGCGTCTGAGTGTGTGTTCGCGTCTGAGTGCGTGTTCGCGTCTGAGTGCGTGTTCGCGTCTGAGTGTGTGTTCGCGTCTGAGTGCGTGTTCGCGTCTGAGTGCGTGTGAATACACACTGTCACCGCCACCGGCTATGATTAAATGAAATACAAGGAGAGAATGGGTCCTATAATCTTGTCTGTCAACCGATTTTGGAGAAGGAAAACTCTGAATTAAAATCCTCGGTCAAAAAGATTCTTACGCTGCTGGTCAAGAGCTTGGAGAGGAGATAGTGGTAGTGGTGGTGTTGGTGCTGCTGCTGATGATGGTGATGACGATTTATTCAGGCATTTGAATATTTTAGTCATCTAATATTTTATATTTATATTTTCTTGGATACGTTCGATTTTGAGCTCTGCTTGAAATCCAAATCGTTTACTCAACTCTATAACAGTTTTTTTTCCCTTCTGGTTTTAGTTTTATGCATATTTTGAAATAATTTACACTATGTATTTCTTATACATTGCATTTGTTTAACAGTTATTACTGCTAGTATCGCAAAGTTTCTTCGTTTTAATCTTATATTATAATCATATATAATCATTAGATGTTCATACTTGCAATAAATAACGGCTTTTATTGGAGTTGGAAAGTTTTATTTTTTAATCTATCGTTCCTCTCAGTATTCTACAAGATTTAATTAATGCAGTTGTTTGAATGTTTTTGATTATTCATTGGATTTCTAGTTATTCCAATCAGATCTTACATGTTGGATTAAGCTCTTTTGATCGTATGATATATCAACCCTTGTTAGGTTATTTAATGTAGTGTTATGTAAGTGACACCCAGCGAAGATAAAAATCTCTACTTTAATTAGTATTGGTCAATCAGATTATTCTTGTTAAACTTTACGCGATGCGAACGATTACGTTTATTACTAGTTAGTCGCTCCATTAGTATCTCAAAGATAAAACGATACCAAGCCTCTTCAATAACCCAGTAGTCTTCTTAACTCTTTTCTCTAATTTATTGTATGAACCGTTGCATTTTTTTTTTCGTTATGGGGCTTCCCTTTTTCCCCACTATTTTTCCAGTTTTGTAAAAAAAACTGTTTCAGCCATTCTACTTTGGATTGTTTTTTTTTTCAGTTCTCTGACAAAATCTAGATATTTTTTCCAGTTTTTCATTTTTTTTTTAATTCTTGTGCTGTTTACTGGAACAAGGGAATCATTTAAATGGCAAACTTTCTTCTTTAACTGTCTATATTTCTGTATCTGTGTATATTTCTGAGATGAGGTCTTATTTACACTATTTTCATTATTCCGACTATTGTCCTCATCTTTGTCGCCATGTTTATCACAACGTTTCGGCCGTTGTACGCTCCGGTCTTCTTCAGGTGGTTGGGATGTCAACTGAACCTTTTATTTCGCTGACTGTGGTAGACTGTTATAGTTCCACGTGCCATATCTAATGAATGTCAGTTATCTCCTGTTAATTCCCCTCTGAAAGTTCTCCACATCCTTAACCAGGTATTGATCTCACACTCTTTGTATTCTTTGGTTTAGATTAATTTGGTTTATTTTGTTTTACGGCATATCAATACTTCAATGGCTTATTTAATGCCGACAACATTTTTAGGATAGATTCGTATGAATAGAATATGTATTTTTTGCTTTAGATTGGTTTGGTTTATTTTGTTTTACCGCATATTAACCTCAATGTGTTATTTAATGCCGACAACATTTTTTATTGCTGGTAATATTTTTTTTGTTAAAAATCTGTTTCTGGTAATATTTTTCCTTCAAAATTGTATTGCTGGTAATATTTTTTTTTAAGTATTGCTGGTAATAGTTAACTATTTGCTCATATCTGGGACCGTAACAGGTGCTACCACCCTGGGTCATGGTGAAACCGGGAACACCAGTAATTAAAAGGTTGTTCAACGCTCCTCTAAACCTCCTCTTCAGAGTTCTTGCTGATGGATGTAGTTTATCGTCTTACCCAGGACACGGATGTAGTTTAACGTCATACCCAGGATGAGGGTCATTTTTGAAGATAGTCAATAAACAAAATGCGTTTTGCATCTCAAAAAACTGAAGCCTGCAGATAAAGTAAACTTGGCCTTTATTCGTGCAGATGAGGAAGCGTGTTTCCATTGCATGAATTGTCTCTTTGTCTCTGTCTCAAAGTGATGAACACGTCACGCATGCTTGTTTAGAAAACGTTCGTGGAAACCGGATCGTTCTGTAGAAAACTGATTTTCCCTTGAATTGATCAGCCCGGTGAGCTTTTGATCACGTGTAAGAAGACGTGGCACCAAGTGAGCAGAAATATAGGTCATGCTATTTGGTTATAAGATTTATAGTCAATTATATATATCATCCATCGCCATCTTGGCAGTGGCAATAACAAGACGTTAAGACATTGGATCATCTTCAAAATACTTTATTCCCTTCACATACATTCAGCTGTGCCCATTTTTGAACACTGTTGATAAAGTGTGAGCGTAATTCCTTAAAGTAGCAACCATGTCAGCGTGTATGTTCTTGGTGGTTATACACTTTTTTCTGCAGGTAATTGATAACAGCACAATGCCAATGGTTTTTTTTTCATTTTCAATAGTACTTCCTAATAATTATATTTGTAGTCTTCTTTGAAAAGCCAAAATTCAGTTTCTCTGAAAATAAACAATGCAGTTATTAATTTAAAAAAAAGGTTGAAATGAATGCCTTCAAGATTTCACAGCTCTAACATCATTCCTTCACGCTCAGCTTATTATATTTCCTACTTTGTGGAACAGATATGTAAGAATATTATGGAACTAGCTAATAATGGTCTACTGATACAAGTCTTACTAATTAATCCATAGGTGGGAGTATAGAAGAGGTGGATTCATACATATCTTCTATTCCTGATATATAAATATATATATATATATATATATATATATATATATATATATATATATATATATATATATATATATATATATTATGAAATGAACAAAGTCCGCCAATTATTTAAAGACATTTTTATGTTTAACATTCTTTTTATAGATACAAGTATTTAAGTAAATGCTCTGTTGTTTATTCAGGCCGGTAAATGTTATTTAATACTGTTTATTATAAACAGAGCATTTCTCTTAAATACTTGTATCCATAAAAAGAATGTTAAACATAAATTTGTGCGTAAGTGAATATAGCGAACCCAACGGAAATTGGCACTCGGTAGCCCGATTAACACTTTTTAACAATCCAGTTTGCCCCTGACACATCAAAGGTTACAGCAGCTGGTATTCCCAAGTGGTCACGCATATAAATGCAAACAAGGTTCTACGCTGCTTAACCTCGGCGATCGTACGTGAACCGGTAATGTGGCCGTAAGCTTATACGATGTTTTTTTATTTTATAGTTTACTTGAATAACAATATTTGACCGGCGACTTTCGTACTTTGTGGAACGGATTCCCGAATATATGCTTCCTTGAACTCTTCAATCTCGGCGTGTTCAAATCATGAGTCAATCGTTATCTATCCGGCTTATACTCACAATTTGCACGTCCTACGTCTTCCGATTCTATTCATGTTCTTTATTCAGTAACACCTTGAACTGATTTGATCTTGAGCTTTCAGCTGGGAAACGTTAGTAAAAAGAAAATTAATAATTAATGTATTTTCTCCTATCTATCTCCCGAAATATTTGTAACTTTTATTCTTCTCATGTGCGTGCTGTTTTATGTTTTTAGTGAAAGTTTTGGATGTTACAATTAGGTTCTTCTGAATCTGTTTTTTGTAATGCTCGGGTTACATTATAGCAAACTTGATACAATCTCCATCAATGATCAGCACGCTTCATCTATCGTTTCTTTTACAGTCAATCCACATTTACTCTTGAGCACAAGGCTTTATATATTGTCATTAATTTTCTTGTTTTCTGACCCGGTTTTCGAAGATATTCTCCGGTTCAAGAAAGAAAACTGCGTGTGAATTCTGAGAGGAAGAAATAAGAATAAATGGAATGTAAGTCAAGTTGGATAAATATGGTAAAACTACAATTTTACGATGATGGCTACAACAAAAAAAACTCCTCTATTAGCTCGGACCCTGGGTAACAATCAACGATTTAGCGCATGAAGAAGCTTAAGGGTACTTCAGCGTAAATGAAGATGAATGAATTCTCCACAAAATATACAAGAAATAGCGCGTGCACTATATAAGTTCAATATCTTGAACTGGACTCTAAATAAGACGAATTGATTCGAAGGCGAGAAAGCTTCTTTCTAAGCTTAACATGCATCATCCAAAGGCTGATCCAGACCGTATATACATATCCCGTAAAGAAGGTAGAAGAAGTCTTGCTCAGAATTTTCATGCAAGACAACACCTATTGGCTTACTAACATACATGGAAACAAGAAAGGACTTGATAATACAATTAGTCAAACAACTGGTAAGCAAAAATAAAAAATATTGTCATGAAAGTTTGTAAATACAAACGAGATTTACATTTATTAGATTCTGTAGAAAACCAAAGCAGAATCCAAAAACTAACATTTGCAGCCAAAAACGTAAAAAAGTAAGTCAAGTATAAAGCACTTGAACAGATGAAGTAACTTACTATTTCATATGGCTTGTCCACCGGACTGTAACATATCAACCAAGGAATTTTACAACCTATCGAAGTATAAAGACCTGGAAATCGAAATAGAAAAAAATTGGAAAGTTAAAACAAGAATAGTACCTGTCACAGTAGGTGTGCTTGGAATGATAAAAAAGGAACACATCAACACATTAAAAAAATCCCGGGACATCTCATCTTAAGAGAAATACACAAAAAAATTTCATGATAAGTACAGCCCACACACTAAGAAATCTGTCTATGTAACCCTAGTGATATTATGGGAGGTAGAAGAAAATCATGAAATGTGGCCATAAAAATACGCAACTACCTGCCTTAGGTCTTCCCGCAGAGTTAGTAGGTCATGTGACCAAAGCAGATGTTGAAATATAATGCTCATGATAAAAATAAAAATAAAGAAAATAATTGACGTAACGCTTCCAATATTTTACACTATTTAGAGCGTAATTTATGAAAACAAAGGAAAATACAGTGTTTAACAACGTTTAGCAAAGATTATACATCATAAATTCAAAGAGAGACATTACGATTTCTTCAAGAGGTATTAAGTATACCGATTTCCATTTGATATACGCCACCCACTGTTCCAAATGTGCCTTGATTTGAGTGGTTTGCAAAACAGAAAAATGAAACAAAAGATTTAATGGTCACATTAGTTGACAAAAAAAATTGCTGAACGTCTTACTCCAAACGACCGTAATTTCGTAAGGTAAACATTACGAAAAAGTTATCCACAATCCACCGACGTTTAAACGCTTAAAACGCTTGAATTTAATTACATATGCAAACTATTATCATCGCATCACAAGGGAATGAAGAAAAATGCCAAAGAGTTCCATAAGATTTACAAATAACTGTTAATTGCATTTATTAACTAATTAAATAACAGAGAATTTCAGCATGAGAACGATCACTGTCATGTTACTCACGTTTAAGTTTAAATACATTTACGCTATCTGTCGTTAGGAAATTAGTTTTAATTTTTTTTTTAACTTGTATGAAATTTTTAAATATAACTATAAGTAAACAGATATACTTTTAATATGTTGTTAAACTTTGTTAATCAAAGTTTTTAATTTTCTTATTCGTTTCTTAAATCGTCTTTTTTTCTAATAGTGGTAATAACACTAATAATAATGGTCTTACGACCACATCAAGTTGAAATAGCAATTCTCGTACGATAAGCAAAGTTGAGCAACATTAAGCCTGATCAGTACTTAGATGAGTAACAGCTAGGAAATATTAGGTTGGTGCAAAAACAATGTCGTTTTTTGTCATGATCTTGAACGTCAAAAAACGACATTATTTTTGCACCAACCTAATACCAGGTACCGCAAGCTTGGACGTGTGGGTCGTGCAATGGATAACGGCGCGGAATTGGAAATAGGAGAGCCAAGTTCAAATGCGAGTTGGGTCCGTTATATTTCTGTACGCGCAAAATGCCATTGGGAAAAAAGTAGGAATCCACCGCTATTCCCCCAAGCTCTGGGTTAACTAGTATGGTTTGCATCACAAAATCATTAAAATGTCCAAGCACCTTTTACAATCAAAACTATTTTCTAGCTTTAAATAACCTTGAAAAGATTTATAAACCGTAACAAAGTAAATCAGTAAATTAAGCAATAAATCTATAACAAATGCATTTTTCGTTCGCGTTTGCCTTGGAGATAGTTGTTCTAGTTCTTGTATTATTGGATAAGTCGATTGCTTCAGTTACAGAAGTGTTGACCATGAACTCTACACCTGAGGGCTCGTGAAAATACACACTTCCTGTAGTCAATGCAGGTCTCCCAGATCTCGATCTCTTACATTTGGAATTTGCCTCTTCCTAATGATGGTAAGTTTGATTATATATAATATTATCTTCACTAGTGCGTTCTCTGTGTAAAAGCCACTGTTTAAGATTTATCTAGCTTCCAGCACTAGATGGATAGGCTCAGAAATTTATATTATCATCACCGTTTTCTTACTGTATACTAAAAGCATTTCCCTCCTACCATACTTACAGCGCGCCCGGTTACCAGCACGTGTTATTCTACGCCCATGCTGTTCTTTACTCTGGGATAAGAAAGTCGTGATGGCGGAGCAGGCGAAAATATTGAGGTACCAATATCTTGCAGGGGAAATCAGAGAATATGCCAAACAACAGCTCAAAGTAAACATTTTGTCGTTGGTGCTCTGGGGACAATTTCCAGTTACCTTTCTACCTAGCAAGATGACGTGGATATACCCAGCATCATTGAGAGTGAACGGGTAGGGACATTGGTTGGAAGAGTTCATGTGCTGAAAAAAGTGTCGTGTAGGGCAGGTGCTGAGATTTTAAACAACATATTAAAAGTATATCTGTTTACTTATAGTTATATTTAAAAATTGCATACAAGTTTTTTAAAAAATTAAAAATAATTTCCGAACGACAGATAGCGTAAATGTATTTAAAATTAAACATGAGTAACATGACAGTGATCGTTCTCATGCTGAAATTTTCTGTTATTTAATTAGTTAATAAATGCAATTAACAGTTATTTGTAAATCTTATGGAACTCTTTGGCATTTTTCTTCATTCCCTTGTGATGCGATGATAATAGTTTGCATATGTAATTAAATTCAAGCGTTTTAAGTGTTTAAACGTCGGTGGATTGTGGATAACTTTTTCGTAATGTTTACCTTACGAAATTACGGTCGTTTGGGGTAAGACGTTCATTAATTTTTTTTTTGTCAACTAATGTGACCATTAAATCTTTTGTTTCATTTTTCTGTTTTGCAAACCACACAAATCAAGGCACATTTGGAACAGTGGGCGGCGTATATCAAATGGAAATCGGTATACTTAATACCTCTTGAAGAAATCAACATCACACGGCCTAAACATCTAAGGAGCGGTGATGACTTCAATTCAAAAAAAAATAATAGTAAGCCAGTTAATCTAGGAGGATGTGCTTAATGCAGTGTTCCGAAAAAAAAAGAAACGAAAAAGTATTCTAAAAGAAAAAACAAAGAACTTGCAAAGATTTAGGTAAACTATGGACTGTTCATTTATGAGGAGTTGTCATGAAGTTATTTACTAAACTTAGCTTCGGTAACACAATACGAATGGAAACCGTGAGTAATTCAACAATATTTAACATTAACTAGGGCTATGTAGCTTCTATTTTTATACAAAGTTAGTAATAGTATCATTATCGTGGATATAATTACTACATTTGGAGATTATAATTGATCTAGTTACTCACCTAGAACCCACCCTTCGAGCGGACTTTAGGCTAGCTACTGAGGTGTGCTTTTCAGATTTCGGACTTTTAACTTAAGCGTCCTACGTACGTAAAAGTTATAAGAATTTAGAAATATTAAAATTATTTTATCGTTATTCGACACCTTAATTCGGCATAATCTTTCTTCGTATACACAATCGTTCTCCGCAGTTTGTTTACATCTATTTTCATTTCGTATAAATCACTATTCTTTATGAACCCTTCACATAAAGACATTCTTAAAAGACATTAGGGAACCCGAATCATGTACGTGTGCTAGAAGAACCAAAATAAATCACATAAGCAACCTACCGGGCCCCGCTTAAATTTTAATTATCGTTTAATTAGGACGATATCAATTGCAATTGGGATGAAAAGCGAAATTAAAGTTAAACCTTGAATAAAGAACTGTTACTTTTATTTTAAAATTTAATTCTTAGATATTTAAATTTAACTTTAAATGAATTATTTAGTTAGTTTTTAATCGCGTATAGCTACAGTAGTTACTAGCTGCTACTTCAGTGTTGTTTATGATTTGCCGAGATTGAATAATGGATGGACGGAGAAACATACACTGCGCTTGATTTATATAGATGCCATTAATCCTTCTGAATAACCTGCCATTTATGATTTCAAATTTCTAACACATTAGAAATTGCATTGCAAAACTAATTAATTACATTGTAACAATTTTTCATGTATTTTGCTGTTTAATGAACATGTAATTAAAGAATAGAATGGCAAACTCACCAAAATAAAACACATTCTTCTTTTACTGATCAAAATCATCATACTCACCATTTTCATCTGTTTTACGAATTCAAGTTTCCGTCGCGTTATTTTTTTCTCTATTAGCTATTTTGACATCATTTTTTTAATGCTTTACTAGAATTGCTTTCATCTAAATTTTAGCTGTTTTCTACCAATCTATAAAAACAGTAATTTGAAATAAAGTCGTTTTTACTTGCGAAATCATTTGGAATGCGAGGGCTGCTTTAAAGTTTCGTGCGAATGGTCCTAATACGTACATAATCTTCGTTTTTCTCATTTGCACAGCGCAACGTTTGGTCTCATTATTCAGGTACATATTAGATTTTATTATATTGAGTGGTGTTGTGGACATAAGACAAAGATGTATGTTCTCACCAGATTGAATCAAACTTTTCAGCGCTCTACAACTTCAATGATTATAATTTTTTCCAGGATGTTTTTATTCATGAAAAGAATGTTAGCACGAGATATGCAGATGATAAAAATGCTCATAGATTGCGTTCCATTATGAAACATTCAGTCGCCACTCGTCGTTTTCCTCAATGTCAACTATTTTATATATATATATATATATATATATATATATATATATATATATATATGTATATATATATATATATATATATATATATATATATATATATGTAATATAAAATGAAGAGGTTATAATGGTTCCAACGAGAGAAAAGTGTGTATATTAAAAAGAAGAGAGGTACCGCAAACTTTTTTGGTTGTAATGTGGGTTTTTAAAAAAATATTATTCTTTATTTTTCATAGTTTTACAACACGTGTTTCAGGTCTCACGACCGTCTTCAGGTAAAGGGTGGATATTTCCACATATTATTAAAAATAATTATTAAAAATAATTAATTTTTTCCCTTTACGTTTTTCAATATTGAATATTCTCTATATGAGACATTCTCTGTTTTTGTATTGGTCATTTGAATGTCTTTCTTTAAATGGTAGTGAAGAGTTCTGAGCGAAGGGTCATAAAACAATTAAGGTTGGTTTGAGAAGTGATGAATGGTTGTCTTATCTTTTAATGTTTTAATAACCCCTGTGTGTTCTTAGATCTCTTAGATCTATTTCCATTTTCGTGTGTTTCTGTCAGCATGCGTGCATATATGTGCGTGTACATTCCCCCTGAATACATACACTGTCTCACTACGAAGAATTAGTAAACACATTTGTACACATACACACACACACGCACAAACATACACACGCACACACGTACATTGTCCCACCACAAGGAATCCGTACACACGCACACACACTCACACACAAACACACACATTTTTCCCAAGTTACATGGAACCAGCACGCACACACACACACACATATATATACACATACATACGTATTCCTAAGTTGTGTGGGGTTTGTGTGAGTAGCTCCCCTGCTTTCGCCAATATGTGTACATATACACGCATACATACATATACACACACACACATATACACACATACACATATATATATACACACATATATATATATATATATATATATATATATATATATATATATATATATATATATACACACACACATACACACATATGCGTACATATATACATTTTTCGTGTTCCACAGATACCCGCATGTGAGCTTGCGTGCATGTATTAGAACTGTTTGATCACTGTATTTGGTCACCATGTGTGCATGCTGTGTGCTTTTGTGTGTGGGGTCATGATCTATTTAGTTCCGGTCTGAATTTATTTATGAAGTTTTTTTCTTGTATTTGTAGGTAGGAATAATTGTCTGCTTGATATATCGGCATGATATTAAATTTACCCTGGTTACATTCAAACATATGTTGTGAAACAAAAAGATTTCTGTTGTCTGGCAACTTTATGTTGCTTTTGTGTAGGGAGACCCTGTTGTTCAGTTGTTGGCTGATGCCTATATATGATTTCCTGCATTTTGTGCATTTAAGTACATAAATCACATTTTTGGAGTTGCAGTTTAAGTTTTTGTTTATTGTGAACGTTGTTTTGGGGTTTTCAAAAGTGTAGGAGTTTCCTTCTATAATGATGTCACAAACCCCACACCTTTTTTGTTGCATTTTGTGACTCCCTGTATTGTGTGTTGGGTAAATTTAGATAAGGTTAATATGTGTTTTAGGTTTTTAGATTGGCGTTTGCTTTTAATTATTTTGGTTGTTTTTAGTATATTATTCAGTTTATTATTCTTGCTAAGTCGGTCTAGATTTTTGGTAATTTTTGTGAATATTTCTGGATTGTTTTTGTTGTATGTTGAGACATATGCTAGAGTTGGCTCGACATTACGTATATCTAAAAATGGTAATTCGTTAAAATTATATTCTTGCGTGAATTTGATTTTTGGGAGTAAGTTTTGAATTAGAGTATGAAATTGTTAATGTCGCCCCATGAGGATTTCCAAAAGATGAAGCAATCATCTAAGTATATTTTCCAAGATTTAGTGAACTGGGCTTTTATATTTGCCCCATATATTTGTTCTATCTGTTCGTAGAGGTTTTCTTCTAGGTAAGCTAATGTTAGGGTGGCATATGTTGGAGCCATTTTTGTTCCCATTGATTACAGATGGAGGTTGGTTAGAATTAGGGTGAATATTTATCCAGGGTTTGGATTTTTATTGTCAAATTCAAAGGTGTTATTGTTTAAAATTAGGTCTATACTATTGATAATGAACTCTTTAGTGAATCTCGGATGTAGTGTTTCTGGATGTTTTTCAATCCAGAATGAGATTGCTTTCTTTCCTAGTTCATGGGGTATGTTGCTGTATAGGCTACTAATATCAAAAGTTGCCATAAGAGTTCCCGGATCCACCTTTTGTGGTATGCAGCTAAGTAAATGTACATCGTCTCTGATATGACTTTTAATTTGTTTCTTATATGGTTGCAATATTATGTCTAGCAGATTAATTAGTTTACTAGTTGGACAGGCTGGTCCTGCTACTATTGGTCTGAATGTAAGGTCACTGGGGTTTGGGATGCTAATGTATTCAGATTTTTGTGTCTCTATAGCTGCTTTTATTTCACGTGATTTGTGAATTTTAGGTAGCCCATAGAAATTGCTTGTTTTTGGTACAAAGTTTATTAGGAAATCCTTCTCTTTTTTTGTTAATATTTTATTATGTGTTGTGCAGAGTTTTGTAATTTTTGATATAATGTTTTTGTCTATGTTAGTGTCAATTAATTTGTAGTTATTCCTATCCTCTAGTGTTTCTAGAATTTTTGTTTTATAGTATGTTCTGTCCATGATCACTATGGCGCTGCCTTTATCTGCTTCTTTTATAATTATGTTATTATTTTTTCGGATGTTCTCTAAGGCTAGTCTTTGTCTGTATGTGAGGTTGTCGAATGGTTTGGATTTTTCCTCTAGGTTGAGGTTCCAGAGTTTTTCGAAAAACATATTTAGCTCACTGGTATTGCTATTTTTGTTTGGGAAAAAATTAGATTTTTTTTTACTAGTGACTCATCTGTAATATTTTTGTTATCATTAAACATTTATATTAGTCTCAATTTGCGTTCAAATTCCTTAAGGTCTTTTTTTAGGTCTGCTATATTGCTTTTTGGAGCAGGGCAGAATTTTAGGCCCAATTTCAGTTGGTTGATTTCGTCATTTGTAAATGTGTATGTGGAAAGGTTTATTACTTTGGGTTTTGTGACATCTAAACTGTTTTTTTGTTCGGACTGGGGCTTCTAAAGAATAATGATTGTTTCTTTTAATATATCTTGGGTTTTCTAAAAGATATTCTCTCCCTGTACATTTTGAGTTTTCTTGCCATATATATATATATATATATATATATATATATATATATATATATATATATATATATATCGAGGTAAGATGAGTGCAAATGAAGCATAGTAATTCCACTGTCCGTGTCATTTAATTTAAAAGAGGGCTTAATACAGAGTCTCCTCGGGAGAGGTTAAATTACTGGCGAATGATTGATTAATTTAATTTAAAAAATAGAATAACTTTTTTTGAAAAAAAAAATTAAAAAGAAGGTTATGGGGTTTACCTTGATTAACCAATCAAATGCGACCAACACTAAATTCAAAATAACCAGAAAAAATGATATAGGTCATGGCATGAAGTTGTAATTGCACCGAGGAGCTGCTTTCCCTGGTTCGCAGGCCTCATGAATTTAAACGTCCTACGAGGCTGGCATCCCGTTCCCACCCCTTCACCGTTGAAACTGTTAGATGTATACGTCTCTTCTATTCCGATAGCTTCATGTCTCGTACATCTCGCCTGTGGAACTCCCTTTCTTATTCCTGTTTCCCTGACAAATACAATCTCCAACTATTTAAGTGTAACGTCAATCGACATCTCCAGTTGCCTTGATCTATCCACTTCCCTTCTCCACATCCTTTCACGCTTCATTCCTATCTGCTCTCGCTCCAAATCTTCTGTAACCCCCTTGCCTTGATCGATCCACTATCTTTCTCCACATCCTCTCCTTTACCACTCCTATCTACTCTTCCTCCAAACCTTCTGTAACCCCTTGCGTGCTAGTGGCCTCCAGCCTTGCTTGGGGTGTTAAGCTTTAAAAAAAACAAAAAACTTGATTTCAGCCTTCTTATAACCACTAGTTTTTAAAAGCAGTCTCATAAACATTGCTATATTTTAAACACATCTTTGCCAGATGAGTTGTTGCTAATCCTACATTCTATAGATGTGGATATTTGTTTGATTACAGATGGAGGTTGGTTAGAATTAGGGTGAATATTTATTGGGTTATTATAGTTCATATATGGTTGGAATACATCTTTAACAAGTTTTAACGTAACATCAAGAAAATCTACTTGTTTAATATTAGTAGTTATCTTAACGTTAAGATTTACGCCTTTTAGTTCTCTATGGATCATTTTTCCTTAATTTGTCAACCTATATATTAGTAGACTTTTTTCACTACCATAAGACCATCATCTCTGAAGAAGCCTGCATTATCAACATCAATATCATCAAAATTGTTAAGATTATAGGGGATAAATAAACCCAAGAGTTCAGAAGACTCGGAAATGCAGAAGTTTGGGACAGTTTTTACAGACTTTGTTTTCAGAAAAGTAAACACTTATATGAACACATGAAAAATGGTATGAAAAGCTTAATCGCAGTATTTTGTCAGTCGTCTTTATACACACATACACACCAACACATACATACATACATACATATATATATATATATATATATATATATATATATATATATATATATATATATATATATATATATATAATTTATTCCTTTAAATGTAGTTGTGGTTCGCGCTACATAGGAAGAACGACTCAAAGGCTGGATGTCAGAATAAAGAAACACGTTAATCCGGAATCTTAAGTAAAATCCGCCAGACATTTTGACCAAAACGTATGGGTCTTCTATCGGAGATCAGCTAATAAATAGCCATAATGGTGCTACTACTTTCAGTGTGAACTCATTTACTATTCTTAGCAAGTGCCACTCGAATTACCACTTGTGGCCATTTATATTTTATTGTTGAAGCCCTCTCTGTGTAAACTGAAAGACTTCGTACTTGGACCCCAAATAATTTCTATCTACGCAATATTTTTGCCCCCCATGCATATTGTCCATCTCTTTTTAGTGATAATTCTACTTAATTTATTAACCTCGATTTACCTCTGTTGAGCGAGGTTCGAAATCGGTTAGCTTGCCCGTTATTCAGTTTTACTTTTTATCTATTATAATCATGTGTGTGAATAAAATTAGTTTTTGTCTTTTTATGGCATTCATAAAGTTTTGTACCAAAAAACATGCAAAGCTCTTCAGTAAAATGAATGGAGCACTTTGGCTGATGGGCATTTGTTTACATTTGTAAAAACAATACGCTAGATTTAATTGTGTAACTCTACTGTGTGAAGATAGCTCTGGGTGACACAAAATTAGTTGTGTTTCAATTCTGGCTTGAGGCATTCGGAAGTCTCGTCGCACTGAGGAGCTGTGATACAGCGAAACAGTACTGTCTGTGAATGACATATATATATATATATATATATATATATATATATATATATATATATGTATTTATATAATTATATGTAAATATATATATATATCTTTAATATGCTATATTTATGAATAAAAGTGTTCAATATCAGATATACAGCGGAGGTAAATATAAAGTGGAAACTGCCGCCAACAACAAGCAGAAACAATCTGCTGAGCGTGGTTCAAAACCGGTTATCTAATCCGATTTTCAGTTTTACCTTTTTTTCTATTATCAACATGCGTGTCAATAAAATTAGTTTTTGTCCTTCTATGGCAGTCATAAAGTTTTGTACCACAAAACATATCTTTAAACATATATATATATATATATATATATATATATATATATATATATATATATATATATATATATATATTATGCGAATCATTCATACGACAAGCAGATAACTTCATTATCTGCTTTTCGTATGAATGATTCGCGTAATATAAACTGAACCCGCACCACATAATTGATATATATATATATATATATATATATATATATATATATATATATATATATATATATATATATATATATATATATATATATATATGTATCTTTAATATGCTATATTTATGAATAAAAGTGGTAAATATCAGATATACAGCGGACGTAAATATAAAGTGGAAACTGCCGTCAACAACAACAGAAGCAATCTGTTTCATGTTTGAACGCAAACTACTCGGCCATGTGTCTTGTGTTTTGGCTTGTCTATTTAGAGATCCTGGCCAATGGTGCATTATGTATACTAAGTTCCATTGTATTATCCTAATAATTATTGGGTTGGTACTGGACTGTGAAGATTATGTTTCAAATTATTCTACAGGCTTTTGTGTATAAACAATTGTGGATCTGAATGCGATTTCTTGTAACTATTTTGTAGTCTTCTTTGTCAACATTTATTAGCGATGTTTATTAACTTTTGGTTAATTAATTAGTTGTTGATTATTATTATTATTACTGCCGACCCAATAACCGCGCGCTGGCAAATCTTTTCTATTCATTTTACTTTTGTTTGGTAAGGAGTAAGTCCCACTCCAAATGTTTCATCACCAGAACTGTTACTTTGTGGAACAGACCCCCAAGTATCTTTAAATCTCGGATCAACATTTATTTATCCTTCATATCCTCATTTCACTCCCTTACAAGAATTCCACTCAATAACACTCTTGAGTGGCGCTGGCAATTTGTATTGGGTAAACAATATTTTAAAAAATGCTATTGTAATACTAAGACAATTGATGCTTTTTGCGAGTCAAGCCACCAGAAATATCGTAATAGCAGATCTGTTTTAATTAGCCAGTGAGATTCAGTTTGTAGAAGAAAAATCGCATAATTAAGTTAACATAAAAATATTCTTTCAAAACAATGACATATCAGAGAAATAAAACTGAAGGCAACATGGCGTATTTGTCATATGAAGTTAATAAAAGATATTTATAGTTGTCATGAATTTTGTTCAAGAATTTTAGAAAGCATTCATTATGTTATTTCTTTTGTTTTTCTTTATTGATACATTGTTTATTACTATCTTAATGCTGGGAGTAGAAAATCATCAATTTGAGCTAGCGATATTTATTCATCAATAGCGGATATGATAGCCATTGTTTTAAAATGATTATCTTACTTTAGTGATTATTTTTGATGGATGGGAAAACAAGGAATCCATTGATCACTTGGGATCCTGGAGTGTTTTAACGTTTTCCTTGCGATCCCTGAATTTAACATCATTCTGTTTGCGAATACATTTGTAGTTTTTATTTTCTTCGTTGTCTTTGGATTGTGTCAAATTTTTCGCCTTTTATTCTTTATTAAATCGATGATTGAGTACATAATTTTTTCTCTCCACTGTACTTAATGTATTCTTTTCATTTTCTCTTTCTTTTCAATTTTGCTAGTCTGCTTTTGCTGATATTTGTCTCTATATAATTTTTTTGCTGAAATCTTTCATGTTAACTTATTCCCGTGTATCTCTTTCTCTCTTTCTCTCTCTCTCTCTTTATCTCTCTCTCTCTCTTTCTTACTTTCTTCGTTGCTCCTCTTCCTTATAAGTAGTAATAGTATTTGTAGGATAATTATTAGTATTTGTAGTAGTAATGTAATTATTTTCAGTAGTAGTATTATTATTAGTAGTATAATAATTATTAGTTTTAGTAGTAGTAATATAATTACTATTAGTATTAGTATTATTAGTACTAGTAGGATATTTATTATTATTATTATCATCCGTAGTAGTAGTAGTAGTAGTAGTAGTAGTAGTAGTAGTAGTAGTAGGATAATTATTATGAGTAGACGCATTAGTAATATAATTATTATTAGTAGGATTAGAAGTAGTAGGATAATAATTCTTATTATTCGTATTATTTTAGTAGTATAGTTATTAGTAATATTAGTAGTAATAGGGTATTTATTACTAATAGGAGTAATGATTTTTTTATTGATATTAGTAGTAGTAGTAGGACTAGTAGCCGAATTATTATTATTATTATCATTATCATTATTATTATTATTACTACAACACTTAGAGGAGTGCGTGATTAAAGAAAATAAACAGAAAATAATGTTTAAAATGTTTAAGAATATTTTGACAATATGACTTCTACAAGTCAGTTTTAAAAATTGCATACAATATAAAAATCATCAAAAATATAAGTATTTGTAAAATGTCGCTTGTCTTCTTATGGTGGACATATTATTATTATTATTATTATTATTATTATTATTATTATTATTATTATTATTATTATTATTATTATTTCCTTTGATATCTGGCGTTTACACATTTCTTTCCGGGTCCCGCCCAGGGACCTAAGTTTAGAAATGGCACCATGACACTTTCCACTGCAAAAAAAAAAAGTATTTAAGTATTTTGCAGCTTCAGCCGGTTTACAGTGATGTATTTGAATTGCTGTGCCCATTTGAAACTCCATTTTGAATTTGTCGGCTTCCTTTACTACAGAGTAAAGACACTTACTACTTTCATGTTCCTTGACAAATACCATCATCCAGTCTTCTGTATTTTCCAAGTATCTTTGGAGGCCAATTGTTGTACTTTTGTAGGATAGTTCTAGTTGAACTAGTCCTCTGCCTCCTTCGGATCTGGGCACATACAGGCGATCAATATCAGCTTTGGGATGATGCATGCGGTAGCAAGTGAGGAGCTTTCTCGTTTTGGCGTCCATTCGCTTAATTTCAGCTATGGTCCAGTTAAGTACATTAAAGCTGTATTGCACCTCAGGAACAGCTGATATTCGGTTTTTTGAGTTTAGCTCGGTATTTAGTACCAGGCGTACACACCTGTAGTACTCCTTTCTTACCTTCTCTTTCATTTGGGGGTGTTGTATGCCATCTCCCTCACTAATTCCTAGGTACTTATAAGCTTCATCATGCTCCAAATCTTCTTCTTCTTCTTCTTCTTCTTCTTCTTATTCTTCTTCTTCTTATTATTATTATTATTATTATTATTATTAGTAGTAGTAGTAGTAGTAGTAGTAGTAGTAGTAGTATTTCTTTTGATTTCTGGTATATGCGCATTTCTTTCCGCGTCCTGATGAGAGACCTAAGTTAGGAAATGACATCATGACACTTCCCACTGATCATTAAAAAAAATCACACATATTTTACATAGATGAAGCTCTTCGTAAGGTGTGGGCTGTACTTATGAGAACAATCTTCTGTATTTTTGTAAGGCATGGGCTACCAGGAATCCCTTCAATGAGTTTGTTGGAATCTTTTCCAGTCAAACCGATGGATCCAACTACAAATTGAATTGTGGATGTCTTCGTGTGCCACATTTTTTTTTTAAATGTATTATTACTATTTTATTTCCTTTGATTTCTGGTGTGTACTCAGTTCTTTCCGGGTCCCGACCCTTATTCCACTGTCAATTTTAAAAAAATAAACAAACACATATTTTACACAAGTAAAGCGTTCAAAATGCATTTGCACATGCGTACACGCATCAATTCGCGCCGAGTATATTTCATGGAAATCGCTTAAGCAGATCAAATATTTTACATTAATATTTACTGTACATGCATTGCAATATTGATTTTTATTTCTAATTTAATAAAACTTCCAACTATTCCTGCATTATCATATTCAAGTATAGATTGTATTGGTTTTGGCTTCAGTTTAGATTACTAACTTACATCATTGACTTTACGAATCCCTTGTTACTGCATTCATCCGTTTTACTTGGAATTATCGATTTACAATTTTGCCTTCTTTCATACATAATTAACATTTTAACAAAATAATTTCTGTTTTTACCAGAAAACTAAATTTAAACACAAACACATTTACATATGAAAAAATATTACTTATAATAAAATATCTTATTATAATGGCTACAAATACATAGTGGTTCCAATAATAAATATCAGAAAGTCACTTAAAATATATTATGATGGGTTTCTGAATTGTTCGTATTTCTCTTTTGTAAATGGAATCATTTAAAACGTCGGAAAGTGTCTTATTTATATAAAAAAAAGATGTCGTCTATTTCCTGTGTATATCTTAATGTAATTTGAACATTAAAGCAACCACTTCCATAAACTCAAGTTTTCGAGAGGCTGGGAAGCTTTTCCCAACCAGACCGACTTCCCAAATCAGTATTTTTAATGATTATCCACAAGAATGCTGATTTTGCGTAATGTCGACATATGTTTGTATATAGACGGCATCATTTTTCAACATGAAACACTTTTTATCCGGATATCAGAACTTCTGGTAGCATTCAAAAGTGAAAGAAAAGAATATACCCCTCTTTGATTTTCAAACAAATCGAATAATTTCCAATCCTTTCTACATAATATGTAAAATAAATAACTTTTCATGGAATTATTTTGACGTCTTAATTATCAACATTCTTCTGGAGAAGTTGTGTTTGAATCTGCATTTTGTCATCATCTATATACAACGTTTTCTTATATAAATTATTAAATAGGCTTTAAACGAATGAATCTTTTACGTCTTAAAGACATCGATCCTTCATCAGAACCTGTAAGCTAATAATAAAAATAGCCACAAAGAACATTATCAAATAATAAAACCACCTCGCTTGGTCATTTCTAACAGGATATTCTGGATATGACGATAAACTACAGCTGGCAACAAGGCCTCTGATCGGGAGATTGGAGGTTTAGAGTAGCGTCAAACCACCTCTTAACTGTTGTTGTCCGCATGTCCACCCAGACCCGCAAACGTAGCACTGCTTAGGTTCCCAGCTATGGGCAAGTAGTAAATCCTGCAAACGAAGAAATATAAAAGTATAAAAATACATTCTATAGAAAAATGACAAACAATACAATCTATAGCAAAATGACAAACAATACGTTCTATAGCAAAATGACAAAATATACTCTCTATAGCAAAATGACAAATAATACATTCTATAGGTCTACAGCAGGTCTAATTTGAAGGGGACATAATGATATAAGCAAGTTATCAACTTTTGCACTACCTTAAAAAAATTTGAAAGGAAACACACGACAATACTAGAAAACGAGATAACAGCTAATGGACTTGAGGAGTCTAACTTCCTGAAAAAATGTATAATATATATATATATATATATATATATATATATATATATTGCGAACGACAGTAAAGCTATATTTTCGGTCAATGAACAAATCCTTTACCGAATGGGATAATTCTACGACTCCACTTGCTTCTAACTCGTCCACATTATTCGCATGACAAAGTGAAGTGGTCAACATAGCATTAAACTACATCATACTACATCCAACATTTATCACTTAATCGAATGGACAACGGAACGGAACATCGATTCTTTACAACCAGAATGCAAACTGGAAAAATGGGATCTCTGTCCCAGGAGTTTGGTGGATTACTTCATAGAAATAAGGTCTATTGACTTCGGTATAGCAGCGAATGCTCGACAATCTCCTCAGACATGAAGAAGAGACATGAGGCAACAGAAATATAGTTCTACAGAAAGATGCTGAGGATACCATAGATGGAACATGTGAGCAACAACGAGGTTTTGGAGAGAATGGAAACAAAAGGGAAACTTATACTTAACATCAGGAAGAGACAGTTAAAATGTCTGAGGTACGTAATGAGAAAACGTGGGCGGCTTGAAAAGTCTGATACTCACGGGTCAGCTCGAGTGAAATATATATAGATGAAAACAGCATGTAACATACTTGATAGGCTTGAGCAAATTGATGGCAAATCAGGGTTTTGGAGAAATAGCAAAAAGTCAAAAGTTATCAAGAACTACAAGGAGCAGGAAGATATGGAGAGCCATGATCGTCAACGTTCTGAAGCAACAGAGTACATAAAAGAATGAAGAAGAAGAAGAAGACGCAACTGGTAAGAATATCAATAGCAATTCATTTTTATCAAATCTGCGATGTCTTGAGGGATAACGTATTGATGGAAGACACATCAATAGATTATGTTACAAAGTAGGCAAAAACAGCTCAGTTGAGTGCATTATTGTCTGCGGGGACTAAATAGTGTCCTTTCTCTTAATTTCCACGGACATATTACTATGGTTACGAGGGAAATGACATCAGCGCTACGCAGAGACAAGAGCTCGGATACAAAAAGTCTAATAGATACTAATCCCAAATGCATATTAATACTGTCACAAGACGCGTCGTTTTAGAAATGCTTTGACCTGCTCTTCTAACTTCTAAATTGGTTTTTATATACGTCATTCAAATCATTCTTCAGAATAATAATTGCAGCATTCAACAAAATAAAATTTAAATTAATGTATGGCCAAAGGCAGCCAAAAATTACAGGTGCATTTATACTAGGAAATACTTTTGTGGATATATGTGTATACAAATATAGGTATGCAGTAACGAAAAACAAAACGTGCGTACAAACATTGTATTGATTATACAAGCATATCAATTATAAACATATAAATCCCTCAAATGTTCAGACTGTTTGCTCTTATTATTCCTACACTACTCCTTACCTGCAGACACATTTATTATTATTATTGTTTTAATATATAAATTATAATAAATGTATTATAATAAAAATTATGAAAATAAAAATATCAAAAATTATTTTAATGAATGACATGAATTCGACTATAAAATTAATCCTATAACAACTGTTATAATATTGGTATAATATTTACTGTATGCCTACTTTTGCAGACCCTTTATATATAAATATATATATATATATATATGTTAGTGTACAATATATATATATATATACATATATATATATATGTGTGTGTGTGTGTGTGTGTGTGTGTGTGTGCATGTGTGTATAAATATAAATTCCCAAAAGGATAGAATCCAGGTAGAACTCAATTTCCAAGACAGAGTAAGAATATAATATAAAAGGCTCAAGCACTAATATTCCATGGTTATAATTTATTATATTGGAATCGTATTCACGGTCGAATTCTTCAAACCTACAAATTCAAAAAGGTCTGATGAAATGGATCGTGATTACGATTCCAATGTTATAAACTATAGCCATGGAATATTAGTGTTTGAGCATTTTATATTATATATATATATATATATATATATATATATATATATATATATATATATATATATATATATATATATATATGATATTTAATGTATGTTATATGAGAGATATAATTAACGTAAATATCAAATTTGGCAATGAGGTCAAAACCCGGGGGTGAAAGCCAGTTTCATGCTTATCAGCAATTGTCAGGCCATTTGCGTTGTACTTTTGCTCAACTATCTATATGTTAGGGTCAGTGTTTAGTCTATTGCATTGTTCCAACGGTTATTTTGGTTAGCGGTAACCGTTATGTTATGAATTATTCTAGGGGCTATTGGGTACAATTAATTCTGGATCCGGATGCAATTTTGAGATAATTTATAGTAATTATTGCGAATAATTTTTATTTATTATTGGTTATTGTATTCTTGGTTATTATATTACGTTTGCGTGTGATTATGTCTGTGTTCATGGTTTGTTAATAGGCTTATTATTTGCTTAATAGACAAAAACTGCATCGGCATACACAATTATTTCCGCCCAATAGTATCTAGAATAGTACAAAATATAACGGTCTCCGCTCACAATTCTTTAGAATGCTTGTCACTCAAGTCTACAGAACCCATTCTATACTCCTGTTTAAGCTATAGCTGGTGACAGAAGAGATGGATTCATGCCTTTGCAAAGGGCATTTGTGCAAAACACCAGGCCGGAATCCACTTTGCGCGCTAATAACGACTATGCTCTCCGCACGTAATTTTAACTCTATTCATATAAGCGTGGTGTTGTCGAAAGTTTCGGATATTTTGAACATATATCTCAGTGTGTTATTGCGTAAATCTATTCTCATTTTCGTATGACTCGCTGGATACTTTAAATGTCCTCATCACGAGAAAAAACAATAATTTTATTTAAATCATTCCTTTTGGATTTTAACCCATTTTCTGACTTACCTCTCCCAAATATGAACGAATTATCACGTTTATTCACTTTCTTGTATTGGAAAGGTGGCTCCAAATGGTGAGAGAGGCGACCGTCTGGTTATCAGACACGATTTAGAATTTTACCAATTGTATTTTTCATTTATGTTTTCTTCATAATTTTTACCTAGGCAGGATATCGTGACTAAAGGTTTTGGGTGTATACTTGCCTGGAACAATTGTTAACTATGGCAGTGAGGATTTTCCAAGGAGTGGTTATTGCTTGCATGGTGTAAGTGGAGCTGCGTTTCTCCTCATTTTAGATTGGAGGAAATTCCTCAGTCCAGGTGATTCCAACCCTGCGGGTGAACCTTCCTCATTGCAGTAAGAGTGGTTGGATCGGTGCCAGCGTGACATTATGCGCAGGACTGGGGAAAACAATTTTTGCTTTTAGTCCATAGACATACGTATGTGTATGCCCCCCCCCCCAATATAAAACAACCTTGTTTCACATCCTGCCTTAGCGGAGAATCCAGGTAAATATATACTAGCCTTGTTCAACTACTGATCACGCGAGATAATGTTCTCCCCCCCCCAGAACGTCTAACATTCGCTCACTATAATTACAGTATGAAGCATAGAGTGGATCTTCTGGTGTTGAAACCATCGGTCATACGCAGATACGTATATGCAGCGCCTGAATAAGAACTGTTATAATATACCATAATGTATATTATCCATAACTTGATATTGCGTTTTTAAGTATATCACCAGAAAGGTATCCTCTCTAGTAATTATTATAAGTATTAGGTTGGTGCAAAAATAATGTCGTTTTCTCACATGAAGTTGAAGGTCAAAAAACGACATTATTTTTGCACCAACCTAATAAATACATAACATATGATGTTATCTATCTTTGGAAGTTGAACTCGATTTCTATATTGCGAAATATACGAAACTAAGGAGATATCAGTTACTAATTTCTTTATGACGTGTGTAAACAACAAAAGTTTTAGGGAGATATTATAATAAATATATCGATAAAAAATAGCTTTACCTCACCATGAAGGACGATACGGATTTTGATATGGTTATTCTATGTCCTATGCTTTAATTTGAATCATATCATCCCAAGAAAGGCAATAAAGCCTCTAAGAGACAAGGGGTTACGGGAAGTGTAAAAAAACAGGTGAAAAAGAAAAACGTTAATAAGGGGAGAGGACAATAAAAATACTGTACTCAAGGAGACAGAAGATGAAGATTGACTTTGCATTTAATTTTTTTAAGATCAAAATTGACCGGAAAACAAAAAGTTAGAAGAGAGTTACACAAATCAAAATTGCAAGAGAGGAAACTGTTATCATATAACTAGCTTACATGCTGTAAAATGATGAGATCTATGTGTCAAACTAGTGGTTTGCTTAAATTCCTAAATCCAAGGTTCCAAAGAGGAAATGTCAGCAGAACAGTTACCATGAAAATATTTATAGAAACTGCAAGGAGAAGTTTCGTTACGACGGTAAAAAAAAATGTGCTGAAGCCGAGATGTCAGATCAGGACAGATAGCATTTTAGATAATTTTAGATATTGTCATGAACCTCTAGATACATAGCAGAAGCACTAGTAGATATACTGTAAATCTTTCAGGTTTCGGCCATCGTATGACATTATAACATTCCTATAAGAACACTCTGCTTAATTGATGACGCATATTGTTAGGAGGTTCGGTGTAGTGAGAATGTTCCAAGCAAGGTATCAGTTTATGGAGACGGAGATATGTTCAATTGCAGCCGTTTGATTGTAGTTGAGTGTTTTAGCTTCCGAGAGTCTGGACTCTCATTTCAGGAAAGTTGATGGAGTGGCTTCCCATTACCTTCAACACTGCTTTGAGTTCAGAGCCAGTCAATGTTAGATAGCTAACTATGCTCTGCTATTTAGCTGGAAGCGAGGTTAAGAGATTTAATTCTTTGCCAAGTACGAAGTAAACAGAATAGACTTTGTCGGAATTTGAACTCGGCTTCATTTCTGTGTACTGTGAATAAAACGACAAAGAAAAATACATGCACGTATATGTGCCTATATTTATTTGCCCGACTATCCTCCAAAAGTGTGATCAAAGAACAAAAAAAAAACGTAATTTATCTTGGTGGGAATGACATATTGGTAGATCTTGGAAGTATCCAATACCCACTTCTTATAAACAAATTAACGAATTTTTACTTAAAGTATACCTATACTTAAGTTCGAAATTATGCCAGCTGCATATATGCACAAGCGTAGCTGGTGTAGTGCGAGAGTTCAAAGAAAGGTATTATGTTCTTGAGACTCACAAATGATAGTTTTTGGTCAGTTACACCCATTTGGGTGTAGTTGGGGGTTTTAGACTTCGACTGGTAGATTTAGTTGTGATACATATGTTTGGTTTATCCTTATAAGACTGGGTTTAATTATGGGTAAATAGGGATTAGTATATCTACTACAGCGTCACTTTGTTTCGGTGATGCTTTGTTACTCAATAATAATAATAATAATAATAATAATAATAATAATAATAATAATAATAATGATATAGAATATTGTTACATCTATCACATCTTGAAAATAAAATAGGCTGAGCTAGAGGTGGCTTGTCTTAGCACCGAAATTTACTACTAAACCAAAACGTGTGCTGTGTTCTTAAATCGCCTCAGCAGAATCAGACTTTAATATGGATGTCCTGAATGCCACCAAACTCACTCGCGTAATAACTATGAGCAGAATAGAATCGATTGCTCAGATCAAAGATTAAACATGACATCTAACAAAAGAAGCCTCTTGGATTTAATGAAGATCACTCATCTTTGAAACAAAAGAATTGTATGAAATAACAGAAACCATGCCACTTGAAGATTTTCAACAACAGCAAGAACAAAGATGGATAGCAAATGTAACTCGAATAGAAAATAATACATTCGACATCAGATTAAAATAATCAAGATGTTGTCATTCTACATGACTACAGCCAAAGATTAGGAAGGAAGCCTCCGTCAGTACTGTAAAGAGAGATAACAACTAGTGAATTGGAGAATCTATTTTACAGAAGAAAAAAAAAACTAAAAAAAATATTTGATAGATTGTGACTAAGTGTAGCACTGTCCGTTCGGTAAATGAATGACTAATGTTTCTTTATAAGGAAACGGATAATATTATTATTCCTGTTGTACTAAATCCACTGGATTTTAAAAAAATGCGATAATCGGAGAAAACTTTGATTGGTTGCACGGGCAAAAAAAACTCATGACACGTCAAGTATCGAACAAGAGAAATCAATTTACTTCGAGCGTCTATTTGTCAGTTTCCTGTCATATTATAATTAGTTCAATGTTTATCGAACTAGCGTTGACGTGTCGTATTCGAATAAGATTCTGTTGATCGATTTAGCTGAAAAAGACAGGAGCGGAGCTTTCTATATTTTGTCCTTTTCTTATATTTAACATTTGGATATGATTAATCTTTTTTATTAAAAAAAAACACGTCAGTAAATCCTTCATAAATGAAACCAGAAAAATGAAATAAAAATGCGTCATCATAATCTATTGTCAAAGCATGCGGCTCTTCACAGTTTTCCTCTCGGCAAAAACTGAAACGATTTCTTGCATCTAGAGCTGATACAGAACATACAAATATGAAGAGAAATAAAAAATAGATTCCCGTACATTTGTTTTTGATTTTATGATGAAAGTCCCCGAAAAACCATGCGTAGAATTCCGAGAAACGTTTGAAGGCAATTTTCTTAAGTACGATATCTTGTAGACGTTAGAGTTTGGAGTTCCATTTTATTCTTTTATTCTATTATTTCTTCACTTTCTTCCAGTCGCGAATTAATTGATGAGATACTTGCTGGATCGTCTCAATGCTTTTCGGCTAGTTCTTTCGGACAAGCATACAACGTCTGGACCCAAGAATTAGTTTCTATTCCACAAGACACACCAAAAGAGAGAAGCTGGGATAAAATAAAATGTGAGGCCAATTTTGCTAATTTGAGGCTCTCTCTCGATCAGCACCGCCGCGCTCGTCTACTATTTGCTTCACAACCGAGTAGTGGCGCTTGGCTCAACGCAGTGCCGTTTTTATCTACCGGTACCCTTCTAGGTGTTGAGTGCACTCGCGTCGGAGTCGCGATAGGTCTTGGGCTCAAATTATGTGAGCGGCACAAATGCAGATGTGGAACTTCCATTGATGAGTTTGGTTTGCATGCTCTCTCCTGTCGTCGTAGTGCCGGCCGCTTTCAAAGGCATGCAGCAATAAACGACACATTCAGAAGAGGTCTGGATGAAGCTGGGTTGCCCTCCCAAGGCGAACACGTAGGACTCGACCGTGGTGATGCAAAGCGACCGGGTGGGATTAACTTTTTTCCCTTTTAAAGTGGGGAAGTCTTTGATTTGGGATGCGACCTCTACCTATACATTTTCGACCGGTAATTTGATCAGGTACACGGTTGTGCCGGGGTCTGTCCAACGGGAGGCAGACATGAAAAAAAAAATAGTTAAATATTCTTCTCTTGCGGTCAGATTTATTTTTACTCCAGTGGCAGTGGAGAATTTTGCGGTTATTGGACCTCGGTCAATGGCGTTCCTTCGGAGGATTGGCGGGATGGCGTCTCGATTAGGGGACGAGTCTCGCGAAACGGAGTGGCTCTCGCTGCGTGTCTCAGGGGCGATGGTGCAAAATAATGCTTTATTCCTCATTGCGGATGGAAGAGGATAGACAACAAAATAGGAGAATATATCTCGGGGAAAATGCTGGCGTATTTTCCTTTTATATATTTTATATTCAGAAACAACATTACGGTTTTTAAACGGCTTTTGCACTAAGGATAACGCAAAACTGCTATCTTTTCCGTCTGTTAGACTTTCATCTGCATATACTTTTATGTTAGCTATTTCTGTTTCCGTATCCTTTAAATACGTAGGTGATCATGGCTCTTCACAGCTTCCTGTGGTGTAATAGCAAAAATAGTATTATTTATAATAAAACTAATAATATTTATTGTATATTAGTATGTTATTTGATCAAAGAGAAGCACGATGAGAAAAGATGTAAAAAAATGCTTTCTCAACCAGAAATAGAATAATGAAGTTGAACTTTCTGTTGGGGGAATTTTTCACGTGTGTTATATCACTCTTGAAATCTATTAGATTTGTGCTAGTTTTGTGCCACGATTAGGGTTCAATAAGGTCTGTAGATGGCTTTTGGTGGCAACGGATACACACGCATATATATATATATATATATATATATATATATAGTTTTATGGTATGCTATATTTATTGGTAAAAGTGCTCAATATCAAGGATAGGGCTTGTGTAAATATAAAAATGAACAAAGAAAATCAAGACCGAGTGGCGACCTCAGTGTCTACTTAGAGAAAGAGAGAGAGAGAGAAAGTGGGTATAAGAAGACAAGAAAATGAGGAAAAGGAGAAGTAACCACAACATTTGTCTCCTACGTCATACATGCATACAAAGGCGCATGCACACAAAAACAGACACGCGCTCACATACAAACAAACAAAAAGCAGGAAAGAAATCAACCCAATAGGAACAATAAGAACATTCCAACACGTGTATAAACTAATTCCGTCATCAAACTTAGTATAAAAAAAAGGAAAAATGAAAAAACGGCAGTTAGCATGAAGCAGCGTGTAATTTATTGTAGAGTTTAGAGAGAACAGGAGCCAGTTCATTTTATTCGGGCAATACCACGAATATTGTAAAATCCACAATCCTTGTGGGGAACTAATTTGTAAATTTAGTAGAAACCATAAACAGAAGTATGTGCATATTACGTGTATATATGCCGTTCTAGGAATAGCGGATAAATCAGGCAAAAAAAATCACCTGAAGAGTTAAGATGAAAGATATTTTTTCTGAGCGAATCATCGTTCTTTATCACTAGTATATAACAATATTGATTGAACAATGATTGATGATGTAAGAGATTGCGAATTTACTCTTGTTCAACACGCTCTTACTGAGCCGCCTCTATTCTATAGAAACAAACTTCATAAAGCTAATATATAAGTCAGTTATATGCTACAAGCTTAGGCGATCATGCATCTTTCGATACATGACTTTCCCGCAGTAGGTTGCCATTTCTTTATGCGGTAGACCAGTCGCCCTACAAGGCTATAGAACAAGGTCTATCCTGCTATAGCTTATGGGGAGAAGAAGAGTATTCATACCTTTCTCAAAGGCTCGTAAGTGAACTGCAATTTCTCCGAGCCACTATACAATACTCGACCGTGCCTTCTCTTTTATACTTAACATATATGACTTATATACTTATATACTTAACACATATGCCCGTTATATACTTTACACATATGCCTGATTATGTGCAGCTCACACCGCTGTGATTTCAATCCCGTATCCCTGTTACAATTGTGATATATTTACAGTAGGTATGTCTTTCTATTCAAATATAAAAGTAAAAATACCGTTCTTCTTACGTATATATATCATCAATTTCTCGTATGTATTTAAAGGTAGCCATGTAATGCAGTTGAAATGCTTTCACGTCGGCATTATCAGATTAGGTTTCAGAGGCTCGACAGAAGCATAGAAGAAATCCCTTTTTTTTTTTTTTACTAGGAACAAGATTGGGGGTCAGGTTCGTTATGAAGACAGATCGGCGAGAGAAATTGATTAGAAAATTGAAAAAAACGTATTATGGATGAATAAATAAGACTAGAGACATCATAAAATATGCTGTGATCATTTAGCAAAGTATGCATCACGCATAAACCCTCTTTTCTCCTTGAAAGCAACAACCTTTGAATATTCTTGGGTTCTTCAATTATTTTTTGGATTTCCCAGTGAAGCAAGACACGCTTAACTTTCTTCGTTCAGTGTTCTATATTAAAAAATTGTGAAGTAAACTAAACCACATTTGTAGAAATACACGCTCGTCAGCGAACGCATATACATACACATATATAAAGTCTATGGATATAAAGGGTCTACAAAAAGTATTCAAACAATTTCAAAATGTCATTACTAAACGTTTAGAAGAGGTGGCAATATGATAGCTCCAGATCTGGCATATCGTCTACAGTCACTTTCTCACATACTTGATGCGGCTTCCCTCTGTCTTTTCTACGCATATGTTCATGGTAACTGCTCTGACAAGCTACTTTCACTAGTAACCCAACTGCATTAATTTAAGCGTGCTACTAGGTAGGCATCTCGGTCCCACACTTTCACTGTCGAAGCAGTTAAATGTAACTGCCTCTTCTATTCGAACTTCCAGACAGTGGAACTCCCTTCCCCTTAGTTGATTCCCTGATAGGTATAATCATCAAAAGTGCATATATCAATCGATATCCTCTGATGCTTTGATCCTGATCCCCATCCTTCTCTATATCCTTTTCTCAAACACCCTTTATTCTTGCTCTCTCTCTCTGTAATCCCTTGCGTGCTAGTGGCACCCCTGCCTTGCTGGGTGGGAAATGCTTCAAATATTATTAATATATTATTATAAAAGTTATTTTAATGATATTATTAGTTTTATTAATGTTATGTTTTTTTATATTTCAGCCCGTTGTTAAAGAATTATCAGGGGTTACCTCTAAAAATGGATAACAATGACTACTCAGCAAGAAAAGATACAATGTGTGTCATTATTTATCGAAAGAAAATCGGATATTCAAACACTAATACATAACACAGTGAGTATTGATGAAGTTATATTCAGAATTATATGAACAGAAATTGAATATCGCTTAGACGTTCTTGTGTAAAGAAATGAGGCCTATATAAAAATTTATTAAATATTTGTATATAAAATTCACTATTTTATTCATGTTATGTAAATATTTCAACAGTACCCAATTTCGGTTGCAAGTTTGATACATTTTCATTTGTTTAACGACTTTGTGAACACATTGTAGAATGTAAGCTATAAAATGTAGTCTTTTATCCATTTAATATCAGTTCTGTTTTTGTATTTAATTTCAGAAATATCCGTCTTTTTGTCAACCTGTAAACCTTAAAATGCCTAAATAACATGATTTAGGCATTTTTGTTGTCCATGCGAATTTATCTCCCTTGACGGTATTTTATGTTTTCAATAGTATTTTCTTTCCTGTTTTTATTACATATAATTATGTCTTAAAATAAAACTTTTACATATTTTTTTTCGTCTTTAAATTTTTCTTATTTGTCTTCTCATTTTTTTTCTCTTTTTTGTTTTTCTTCGAAGTCTTTTTGTGTCTCATTTTACAATTTTGTTGTTTCTTTTTCCTTTGAGTTTCTTTTTCGTCTACTTATTACTTATTATTATGATAAAAACTTTTCTTCATTTGTTTTCATATATTCCTTAATTTGTCATAAATTCTTTATTTTTCCCGTTATTCCTTCTATCTTTTTAAGAACCTTTTTTCGTTCGCTCTGTTTTTCTATTACATATTTTGGTCGCCACCATTTTGTTTCTTTTCTTTGTCTCTTTGTTTGTTAATGGATTTTCTTTTTTCTAATTCCATTCTTCAGTTTTCTTTATTTTCTTCATTATGTTTTAATTTCTTCTTCATACATCTTCGTTGTTTTCATAATTTCTTACATTATTTATTTTCTCTTTTTCCATTTTTTCTAACCTGTTTACATAATTCGTTTTATCTTCCTTTCTTCCTTGATTCTTGTTAAATTTGTTTACTTTCATTCATTCTTCTCTCCTTGTTTCTTCTCTTTGTCTTTTAGTCTCTTTACTTTCACTATATCTTTTTTCATCCTTTAATTTTACTATCTTCCTTTCTTTTATCATTTCTTTTTCTATAATGTCTCTCTTTTTGATGAAGTGTCTTTACTTTCAGTCTCCTTTTATTTTTATTTCTTTCCTCCTTTCTTTCCTTTTTCATTCTTTCTTATCATCATTTTTCTTCACTTGCCCCTCTGTCAGTTATTTCTGCTATATTTCCTTATCTATCACTTCTATTGCTTACCATGTCAGTGGTACTGATCATTTTGATAACGTCAAATTGGCAGCTTATCTAAATAATACGACATACAGTCCGTTGTTAACTGGAGCAGGGAATGGCTTACTGATTTTAAAACCTCCCAAAAGAAACTTCTCAATCAATCACCTGAAAGACTTCTTCTTGCCTGCCATCAGCATTGCTGACACCAGCTTTCGTAGGAATGATTAGTTTTCGTCTTCTCGGGTAAACAATCTAGGTTGACATGAAGTGAAATGATTATACTTAATCCATTACTAGACTTGCTGCTAAGAATGTTGTTTCACAGTTTAGTGCTAGACATTTTTTCTCTTTTGATATAAAACAGATTCAGGAGAAAAATATGAATAGGTATTTACAAGTCTACCATTTTTCCATGCTTTATATATTGCTTCCACATATGGCCCCCGTACTCCTGCTTCATATTTAGAGATTCTTGATAAAATCCAAAGAAGAATCAGCAATATTATTCATCCTGACCTGACGTCTCGGCCTTAAGTTACTTTCCTATCCCCGTAATAGCTTATTTGTATCTTTTCAACAAATTTTTTTCATAGTAATTGTTTGGATGTATTTTCACTATAGTAGCTAGAATTTAAGCGCTGATCTAGACTGATGGCAATGTCTCATTAATTCGCGGTTGAATTGGCTAGATGTGACCGTAAGTTCTATGTTAACGGTTTATTTTCTCGCACTTCTCGCTTGTGAAAGTCTCTTTTGGCTCCATTCTTTTCAACCGGTTCTGATCTTCAAACATATAAACGCAAATCGTTATCTACTGTATTTTTATTACTGTTCTTTTGTTGTCGCTCCTTAATAATATTTCCCTATTTTCTTGTTCCTTCACATTCAGTAACCCCTTGCGTCTTAGTGGCTTTGTTGCCTTGCATGGATTGATGTGATTAAAAAAATGCAATGTATCCTCTTTTTTTCTTATGTTAATTCCTAGTTTATTATTTCCATTTATTTTTTGCATTCTTTCTCTTCGCCATTCTTTTAATCATTTCGATTTTGTCTGTGTTTTTCCTCCTTTCAACATTATTCGTTAACTCTTGCTTATTCATGACGAGATTTCTATATTTGTGTCATCCACTTTTCCTCTTAATAGAAAGTGTTTTTTGTTTCTCTTTATTTCCATTCACTAACCAGTCTTTCAATATGTTCCTATAATTCGTATTCGTCTTTCCTAGGCTGAATCTTTTTAGTCACATTCTTGCAGGAATCATTTTTTCACCATTTATTATTCTTTCTGATTATATATCCCACTTAAATTTATTTTTACGATTTCCTATAAATCTTACTTCGCATCAATTATTTTTTTTATTTGTCCCTTTTGTTTTTTTTATATTTTTGTTCCTTCATTTTCGTCCCTCTGCCTTTCGTTTATCTGAAGGTTCTTCTTTTCTTAACCCCATTCGTTGATCTATTTTCCAACTTTGTATTTTTACTATACATTTCGATTATTTTTCACCTTTCTTTCATTCTCTAAGTTCTTTCCCTTCTGCTTTTATTCTTTTATCGTTCTGTTGTTTTAATTTTCTCTCACATTCAATTATTTTTTTATATATTCATTCATTCGTCAGTTTTATCAACAACACAATATTTCACGATGTGTATTTCTCTTAGATTTTAAATTTATTCTTAAAATATTATCTTCCTTGGTAATTTTTATTTCACTTTCCGTTTACTTTTGTTGTAGTTTTCTACCTTTCTCCTTTATTTTTCGCTCTTTGTATATTTTTGTTGTTGTTCTTGTTACGTTTTAATTTTTTCAATATCTGCTTTAATCTCTTTTATTGTTTCATAAATTCAATTGCTCGACGATTTTTATGTTAACACGATAATTTATCTTATTTCTTTCTCTTACAGTTTTAGTTTCGGTGTTATTTTCTACATTATTATTGATATCTTGCCTTTTACGATTCTTTCCTTTTCTGTTTCTTTGTTTTCGATTTTTTTCGTTTAGTCATTTTGTATTTTTAATTCTCGTCTCATTTTTTTTGTTCCTTTCATAAATTCATTCAGTCTGCCTTTTCAAATTTTTTTGTCTATTTTAAAAACGTTTATTAGACATTCCTTCAGCTCATTCTTACCAATGTTATCTTTATTTTTATTATATCTACATTGATTTTATTCTTTCAACAGTTTTAAGTATTGTATTTATTTTTTCGATCTGTCATTCATATTCTCTTATTTCTTTTCCTGAATTCATTTACTTGGTTATACCTGCTTTTCCATTTTTTTTCTCTATTTTAAAAGAAAACCTTTCTTCTTATTTTTCATTCCTTTATACGAATTTTATCTGTACTCCCCCTTACACTTATGTAGATTCATTTTTAATGTTTCTTCCATTTTCTTTTTCGCTTAATTTCATTCTTTCAAAAATTCATTCATTTTGGATTTTTTTTTCTTTCCCTTTTAATAATTCTACACATTTCATTTTTAATTTCTTTTCACTTTCATTGATTTTTCTTCTTCTTCTTTTTTTATCTTCCCTGTATTATGTCTTATTTATACAGTTTTCCATTTCATTTTCATTTATTAATTCATAAACTCATTCACCGTCGTATTTCAACTTTAACACTTTAACATTTTCTTTTGTCCTTTTCATCTTTATAATTTTCCTTTAACTGTATTTTTATACATTTACAAATTCAGTCAATCGCTCATGTCTGCCTTAACAGTCTTTTATCTTATTTTCTAAATTAAAAACATTTTTCTTCTTTGCTTCGACTCATACTGACCGATTTTATTTTTATTTCCTTTCTACCAAAATTGACTTCATTCTTTTCTTTTTTTTTTTTTTTTTGGCTATTTTCTATCTGAACTCATTCACTCGTTGCCTATTGATGTCACATTCGTCTCTTTCATCTTTTATTCGCTTACATCGCGTCTATTTATTGATCTGTTCGACAATAAAAATAGCGTTGATGAATCGGGACTTAAATTGAAACATTCTTACATCATGCCTTTTTATACTTTGAAGCCCGACATATTTGCTGATATTCTCATTTACTTTTCTGCTTTCTTATTCAGGAATTATTTTCCCAATGCTCCGTACGCGAAGTTTTCAATATATTTAATCTTCTTACAATGTGTCACATTCAATTGCCTTTCACTTACAATAACGCTCACCAACGATCATCATTTCTCTTTCCTTCCAATATTTTTTTTCTTTCTTACGTTCAGTCAGGTATTGCATGACTCCCTTTCAAATTGTATATATTTTCATTCTCATTAATTATTTTTGTACATAGGTTCTTTCTTATTTTGTCAATTCTCCTTCAAACCTTCCTACTCCTCCACCATTTTTCTGTATTCCTTGTGGAGATATTTTCATTCATTTAATCTTTCTACCATCCCAATATCTCCAGGATTATCTATCTATCTATCTATCTATCTATCTATCTATCTATCTCAGACATTTCATATCTATCTATCTATCTATCTATCTATCTATCTATCTATCTCAGACATTTCATATCTATCTATCTATCTATCTATCTATCTATCTATCTATCTATCTATCTCAGACATTTCATATCTATCTATCTATCTATCTATCTATCTATCTCAGACATTTCATATTTATCTATCTATCTATCTATCTATCTATCTCAGACATTTCATATTTATCTATCTATCTATCTATCTCAGACATTTCATATCTATCTATCTATCTATCTATCTATCTATCTATCTATCTATCTATCTCAGACATTTCATATCTATCTATCTATCTATCTCAGACATTTCATATCTATCTATCTATCTATCTATCTATCTCAGACATTTCATATTTATCTATCTATCTATCTATCTATCTCAGACATTTCATATCTATCTATCTATCTATCTATCTATCTAGCTCAGACATTTCATATTTATCTATCTATCTATCTATCTATCTATCTCAGACATTTCATATCTATCTATCTATCTATCTATCTATCTATCTATCTCAGACATTTCATATCTATCTATCTATCTATCTATCTATCTATCTATCTCAGACATTTCATATTTATCTATCTATCTATCTATCTCTCTATCTCAGACATTTCATATCTATCTATCTATCTATCTATCTATCTATCTCAGACATTTCATATCTATCTATCTATCTATCTATCTATCTATCTCAGACATTTCATATCTATCTATCTATCTATCTATCTATCTCAGACATTTCATATCTATCTATCTATCTATCTATCTATCTATCTATCTATCTATCTCAGACATTTCATATTTATCTGTCTATTTATCTGTATATTTGTTTATGAATACGATTACTATCTATGTCTCTGTTTTTTGAAGAAAAATGCGAACATAAATTATACATAAATAAATTATACATTGTTTTTCATCGCTTTCGGCTTTCGATAATAACTAATAAATTACAGTATCTGTGCTGTGATAGATTGGAAAGAAACTTATCAGATGTGGGGCATTTATATAAATGAGCTTCCTGGTTTGAAGGCGAATTGGGTTAGTGGAAAATACCTTCCAAAGGATAACCTACGTATTAATAAACATGAAAATTACGTTAGCAGAAAAGAAACGTGTACTGAAATATGACGTAATGTCAGTCCTTCTGTATAGCAGTGAAAGCTGAGCAATCTCTCTTTAGATGCAAGAGAAATTTCAGGCAACCAAAATATGGTTTTACGCAAGGATGTCGAGAATACCATGGACGGAACATGTGAACAACGACGAAGTTTTAGATAAAATGAAAACAAAACGGACACTTATAATTAACATCAGGAAGAGACAGTTGCAACTTCTAGGGCATATAATGAGGAAAGAAAGGTTGAAACATGTGTCATTCACAAGACAAGAGTGACAGGGGCAAACAGTGCGTAACCTACCTAGCGCTTGAATCAATGGTTGGCAGAACACTCTTTCAGGGGATATAGCAAAATGAGAAAATTAACTAAGAGATACATAGGAAAGGGAACGGTGTTGAACACTGATCACTAAATCTATCTACCATTCCAATCTTACCAGATTTATCTATCTATCTATCTGTCTATACCCTGAGTGAAGTTATGAAGCAAATGATTATAAACTTCAAGGATACAAATTTGTTTTGAAAAAAACATTGTCAAATTTTAAACAATTTATTTAGATGTCGAAACAAAGGTAATACCAGTACGTTTTATTGAAGTTATTTGATGTAATCTAAAAACATCCGTCTGAAGTTATTAGGCAAAACCAAATAATCACATTTTACTTCAATAAAAAGCTAATAAAATGATCAAAAATTGGACGACAATTCCAGTCCATATCATAACACTACCGCCTCTCTGTTGCCTTCTTTTGGCGACATGCACATCTGAGTTCGATAAAATCCTTCCTTTGGTCTATCTATCAGGTCCAGCAAATGTCACCCGAGATTCATCCGTGAAAATCACTTGGTTGGGAGAAAATTCCTCATCCACCTTATTCTCCCGACCTTGCTCCTTCAGACTACCATTTGTTTCATAGATTACAGAATCATTTGGAAGAAACAGCTTTTGTAATACAGGAAGAGGTTAAAACTGACATTTTTGAGTTCTTCGAATCAAAGCCAAAAGAATTTTACAGTAATGGAAATAGTAAGCTTGTTAATAGATGGAAGGAAGTCATAGATAATCAGGGAAAATACATTGTTGATTGAATCTGTAATTAAATGTAACATTTCGTCATTTGTTTTCTTTATTCAAAATTCGGACAGAACTTATGGGATTATCGGATATATATATATATTGTTGTATCATACCTACGGGTGATAAAGAGCATATCCCCATTACATAAATACGGTAGTAAATACTGTATGTTGGTCTGCTGTTGGAGATTCGTCTCCGGCTGTGCTGGTCAAAACCTCTGCATCCGGCCAGTGAGGATCCCAAGACAAGCCTAAGACGAAGGACAGAGTCTAGTCTTAGGAAGCAGCTACCGACCCCGTTTTATAGGGGTATACGGGGAATTCTTGGCCGAGCCTTACGGGCTCGGATACCCCATATTAAATTCGGCCTTTTGCCACATCTGACCACGTGAGGCGTTTGGTAGATTCCTGCAATTGAGATTCATAGTGGAATTCACTTGAGTTACTTCCAGCAGTTGACTATACGTGTTGTTCCTTTACTAAGTATTATCGTTCATTACCAACCTCCATATGATTATTCTATTCAGTAACACATACACACAAACACACACACACACACACACACACACACATATATATATATATATATATATATATATATATATATATATATGTCAATTTTGTAGTGCGTAATCAATTTATGTAACGTGTTAAAGTATATCAATTAGAACAAACCCGGATATAAGAGAAACCCGGATATAAGAGACTTTGTATCCGGTCCCGACAACTCTCTTATATCCGGGTTACACTGTATATATATATATATATATATATATATATATATACTACATGCAAAATGTTAGGGGTTAGTCGGCATTTCTTTTAAAATCAGATATTTTTGTATTTTTTACTGTAAAACATAACATTTCAGTAGCTTGTGCGTATTTGATTTGTCGTTGGGTCTGTTATGGTCTGGAGATGTTTAGGGAAGAGAGAGAATTGCTGATTCGATTCATGTCAAGACAATTATGAAAAAAGAACAATATCCTTCGATTTTGCAAAGACATGCTACACCATCTGTTTACTCATATTGGGAAAAATTAACCTTTCACCTAAGCAGCGATTCAAAATACACTTTTAAATTATGTCAAGATTACCTCGAGTCAAAAAAAAAAGGAACAACGTTTTGGAAAGTATGACTTAGCCGACTAAATCTCCTGACTTCTCTCCCATTGAATTTGGACGGGAAGATTTGTGTAGGGGAGATCGAAGAGACTACTCAAAGCGTGAGTGTGAGCTTTTAACCAGTGCTTGAATAATGTTTAGGAAGGTCTGACATCTATATTCTCTTATTTAAATTATTAGACAGGATGTCAAAAATTTGTAAATCAAAAAGCAGATAGTGGTTTTAACAAAATCAATGAAAATAAAACATGATACTTTTTTTTTGGTTAAATTTTGTGAAAATAAAAGCAAATTCACTTTAGTTCATATAATTTTATCTTTTACTGTACAAATATCTCATTTGCAGTGTATTCGTTTAATAATTTCAGGGAGACCAACGGTTTAAGTGTAGCGTCAATCGACATCTCCAGTTGCCTTGATCTATCCACTCCCCTTCTCCACATCCTTTCACCTTTCATTCCTATCTGCTCTCGCTCTAAATCTTCTGTAACCCCCTTGCCTAGATCGACCCACCGTCTTTCTCTTTCTCCACATCCTCTCCTTTACCACTCCTATCTGCTCTTCCTCCAACCCTTCTATAATCCCTTGCGTGATAGTGGCCTCCAGCCTTGCTTAGGGTGATACGCTTAAAAAAAAAAATATATATATATATATATATATATATACATTTTGACTGTAGAAGAAGAAATTAGTAAAAAGGGTGTCAAGGCAAAAACTATTTAGTATCCCCTCATTTATATGCGTTTATTTTTATAACATCTACTATATATTTCCAGTTTTTTTATTGCTATTATTACTTTTTTTCAGTCTTGCATTTCCTTCATTCGTTCATTCTTCTTCTTCAACTTCTATTTCTTCAACATAGTTTATGTCTTCTTGTACGATTTCTCTTTCTTTTACTCATTCTTCACTTTCTCCTTCATCCTTCAGTTTATGTTTTGTTCTCTTTCTCCAGTTGTATATTTTCAGTGTTTTTCTTTCATTGTCCAATTAACTTCATTCGTCTCTCTTCCGACATTCTCACTTTAATCTCTAATTCGTCGTTTTCTTTTGTCTTTTGTTCTTGCCATCATCACCTCCACCATAGCTTCCACCATTACCACGATCATCATCATCATCATCATCATCATCTTCGTCATATTCTACGAAGTTTTCACATGTTTTTTTTTCCATTAAAAATGTTGTAATATCATGAATATTTCTATTACTTCAAACAATTCTGTCCCTATTTTTGTATTATTGTATTCTTATTAATTTTATTCGCTAACTTTTTATTAATTTTTCGTATTCCTATATCTAGTCGGATCTTATATTTTAATAGGTTTCCCTCAGAAATTCTTTTATACAGAATGTCTTTCAAATCCTCCCAGTCTCTTTTCATCACCATTTTTTTCATCTCCAAATTATTCATCGTATTATTTTTATTTTTTTAATATTATTCTTACTCGAATTATTTGCTTGATCTCATTTCACATTTCGCCATTTTTTTTTATTTCGAAACTGTCCGAAATGCAAAATAATTCTACACTATCAAGTTTACAAAAACATCCCGAATCACTGAACATTAAAAAAAAACAAATTTAATTTGCGTTGAACTGAACTATTCTTGGTTTTAAAAGATTTTTCTAGATTTTGTTCAATCTGTGTAAATTCGCAAATTTTTGAACTCTACCAAGGAGTCAAGAGGAATATTTAATGTTTCCACATAAAAAAAGCTGGTAGATATGTATATTATGATAAATAATATTACGGCAGAAATCAAAATATAAACACGAAAGCACTCGAAGAGGTAGCATCTTGTAATTCATTTTATTTACCCTGTCGGACATTAGCAACATATGATCATTGATGCATGTGTGTGAATTTGGGCGTGAAAGGGACGACGAGTACTTTCATTACTCATCTGAATATTTCCTGGGAATTGTTTTAACAGACGATGTGACACAGGAATCCGAAGTCAAATTCGAATAGCGAAAGATGCATTCCATAAGCAATAAAAATGTATTAAGAAAATGGCAATTTTCGTCAGGGATCTGAAATGTTATGAGAGAGCAGTATTCCTATATGGCAAAGAATGTTGGACAATTTCCTCAAAGATTGCGAGAAGTCATCATTTGGCAGAGTTTTGATTTTAGAGGATGATTCTGAGAATACCAGTAACAGTTCATCCTAGGTATGACGATAAACTACGTCCGGCAGCAAGGCCTCTGATCGGAAGGTTTTGAGGAGCGTGGAGCTACCTCTTAATTGCTGTTGCTCCCAGGTCCATCCTGATCCGGGGCGGTGGAACCAGATAGTGTCCCAGCCATGGGCAAACAGTTAAGCCCCAACATGGAGTCTAATCACTATACAAAATGTAGAAATACATATTTAAAGTAAAGAAAAATTATAATAATATAATTTATAAATTATTAATGCTCCCAATATAACAACATTAGGCATTAAATGACACATAAGTAGTTGATATGCCGTTAAATAAACAAAAAAAAAAACCGAAACCGTCTAAATATATATATATATATATATATATATATATATATATATATATATACATACATACACACACACCCACAAATATATGACATAACGATATATAGTTTTATATAAATTTATATATCAAGAAACAGGAATGAGAAGATAGTATGACAACTTGAGATTTTTGCGATGCGTTGTCTCCGTTGCGAATTCATCGGACCGGGCTTTGTTGATGTCGCCACGACTACCCATGCGCACGAAACTAGAGACTCTGGTAATTTGAACATTTTTTAAATAGTATTTTTGAAAGCATATATATATTTCTTAATATGAATATTAGAACACAGACCAGTAAAATAATTAATATAATATGAGCGAATAATAATATATTGTAGAATAATTGTACTCAACAGAATAGTAAAGTTAAAAATCATTACATGAGAGAATAGTAGTAGACAAAATAATAACAACAGTTATGAGTAAAACAATGTTAACGAGAGAATAATATTAGACGAAAGCATTCGTTCAGACCCCGAACTATCACCAGTCACGATGACCGGTTTTCCCCTCGAGGAGGTACCGGGCCTTAAGCGAATATTCTGCTTGAATCTCACATCTGAGCTCAAGTGGAACTCTTATATACGAAACATCGCTAAAGATGCAGGTGAAATTATCGACTATCTGTACCGCCTCAGTAAGCACCTGACTCGTCACCCTACCCTCTACCATTATAAGCGCTACATCAGGCTGAAATAGGAGCACTGTTGGCATATTTGGGCCGGAGCTGCGAAGACCTCAGTTTCCAGTCTTGATAGAGTTCAAAAGCGTCTCAGAATCTTTGCTGCCGAAGAATCATTTTCCACCCACCAACCCCCCTCTCTCCCTCTTTCACAAGTGGCACGTGCTGAGTCTCTCCTGCTCTATAGCTACTTACATGGAAAGTGTTCGAACGAACTACATTCCTTTGTTCCGCCAGATCTAACTTTCACGGCTAGAACACGCTATGCCACTTACATTGTAACAAATCACCCACATAACTTCCGTATTCCATCAGCGAGAAGTTCCACTCCAACAGCTTCTTGCCGAGAAGCACCGCCTTGTGGAACAGACGGTTTACCCGATCGCTACAATGATACCTTGTTCAAAACAAGAGTTAACAGTTATTCACCTCCTATCCAAATAAACTACCCGTTAACATAACACTCTATCTCGAGTGGCCCCGATCATTGTACAGAGTGAACTTTACTTTAAAAAAAATAGACGCGAATAAGTGTAGCAGAATACATATTAGACTGCAGAATATTAAAAAAATTAGACGACAGAATATTAATATACAAAAAATAATTGCATACGAATAAATAACTGATAAAATAATCTCACACAAGAAAAGAGTAGTAGAAGAAAGAATAATTACAGACGGGAATAACTGTAGCAGAATATATATTAGACGGCAGAATAATAATAAAATTAAACTAATGAATATTACTATATTAAAAGTAATTGCAGACGAGTACATAACATATTAAGCAATCTCACACAAGAGAAGAGTAGTAGACGAAAGAATAATAACAGACGGAAATAACTGTAGCAGAATACATATTAGAATATACTTACATAGCTTCATAATTCCCTCAATAAAAAAGAATAGGGTTGAAGTAACAGAGATGTGTTTCGGTAGATAGATGCTGGGAATATAATGAACTGGACATGAGAGCAACGAAGAGGCCTTAAAATAACTTGAGGAAAGTGAACGAGGAGTTTTAAAGAAACTGGAAAAAGAAGCTAGAATAACAATTCAACATAGACTCAGAAGGAGACGTCTGACATTTCTAGAATGTAAAAGGAAAGAGCTCTTGTGAAATTTAACACTCCAACCGTCTTAGTGAGGGAAAAAGGAGTAAAGTTAAACAGCTTGTAACTAACATTACGACTTTGGGCGAATTGATTGCAACCAGGACGGGGTGTAATAAGCTATAGTAAATAGTCGAATGCTTCTTAGGACCAAAAGGGAAACGCCGTTGCTGAAAGCTACGATTGCTCATAACCTGAAGTATCGTAGCACATAATAAAATAAAGAAATCCGTAAAATCTTACCAAAGTCTTTTGTTTAATATCAATTTCATAGTAAAACGCTTTTTGACCATATCACCCCAAGCAAGGCGGGAATTTCGACTAGTATGCAAGGATTTACAGAGAGTAGCAGTAAGAGAAAAGACTGGTTATAGGAGGTATTGGGGAATGGATAAAAAGAAGAACGGGAACGAAGGCATCAGAAGATGACGATTGATGTTACATTTAAATATTTAAAGATTGTAGTTATCAGAGAAGCAAGTAAGAGGAAGGGAGTTCCACTGTCAGGAATTGCGTGAGACGAAGCTGTGGGAGTAAAAGAGGCGGTTATATTACTTGTTTCAACAGTAAAAGTGTGAGACCTAAATGCCAACCTAGTAGCACGCTTGAAATCATATAATCAGGGAACCGGGTAAAATAGTTCGTCAAAGCAGTTGCCATGAAAATATTTATAGAAAAAACAGAGGGAAGACAACTCACGAGATGCCAATTCAGGACAGATCACTCTGCAAAACAGTCTTTGGATTTTGTCAAGAATCTCGTGAGGAACAGCATATATCGCAACAATAGCCAATGCTTTGATGAATAGTAGATTTGTAGGATGGATCCAGGCTAGAAAAAAAAACTTCTGGCACGACACAGTGAACTAACTTTCCTTGTGGTAGATGCAGCTGTTGAGTCAATGTAGTTGTTCCAATTCAAATCAGTGGAAAACCTGAGGCCAAGAAGGCGCAGTGAGACGCTCCCTCGAAGTCCAGCGTCAACCACGTTGATAGAGGTCATGGAAGTTTCTCTATAGTGGTTTTTGCGTGCATAATGAAATCTCACAATGTTTACTTATAATAATAGCAACAGAAGTAGAAAAATATTTGGTAATTATAATCGCTTTTCTTATCATGGATGGAAAACAGGATTTTCAAAGGTTTCTACATCTTAGCTGAAAATGTCCAACATTTCTTTCGGAATATCTGTCTATATTTCTGAGATTGAGGTATTGTAACTCTATTGTATTGTAACTCTATGCACTATTTACACTGTTCGGACTTTTGTCTTCAGATTTATTGTCATACTCCCGATGTTTAGGCCTTGTGGATAAAAGTGTTGGTTGAATTACTCAATTGACTTGACGCAAAGAATCGTGAGTTCAGTTGCTAGCTACATCAGAGGTGAACACAAATTTGCAAAGTTTAGTTATGAAAGGAAAATAACTGAAACTGAGTTATCCTGAAAAGACATTGCACGTAGAACTAAAGCATTACCCCAGTTGATGAAATAAAAGTTTCGGCTCGAAATTCCAACGCACATCACCTGAAGAATATCGGTGCGTACAACGACGGAAACGTCGTGAATATGACAATAAAGATGTGGTCAACATTCCGAACAATGTAAATAGTGCAAATATTCCATTCGTAGCTTCTAAAGAGTTGCCAATAGTAAGTGGCATCTCATATTTGTACTGTGAAATATTGCTACGATAGCTAGGATCCTAATTAGTTTGGTTGCCAATGACGATGGAAATAATAAGAATTATTATTATTATTATTATTATTATTTCATGAGAAAAGAAAGAATAGACGGTCAAAGAGTGTGCTCTGAAAAGGCACCCTACTGGCTTTTCTGCTGTTTGCTCACATGGCAATGTCATTAAATTTGTCCTAATAATGAGCTCAGGTTATACTGTTGGATTGCAGAGTGAATAAATATGGAGAAGACACAACAAAAACTACTGAATGAATGGAAATTAAAGACTGACTAAAAGGAGTGAGAGAGAGAGAGAAAGATAGAGAGATCCCGAAATGGCCATTATAAACACTGCGTGAAAAGACGAAAGATTGGTACTGTTTCCAGGCGCTGTGCAGTAACAACGGAGGACACATATGGCGGTATGACATTCTTTTGCTGAAGTTGAAGTAGATAAAAAATTAGTTTTTGGCTGAGCACAACTCTGTGGCAGAGATAGTTTTGAGTGCAACTAAAGAAGCCTGGTTAAAACTGTACTGGAGGATGGAAAGATGACAAAGACAATTGTAGTCACAAAAAAAGGCAGTGAAAAACAAAAGAAAAGAAAAACTGAGAAAAATTAAATTACAGAGTTGTTAAGCAAAATATGATAGGAATAAATGGGAAGAGAAAAACAACGTACGTATATAAGTGAGAAAAAAGAAAGAAAAAGCGAACAGAAAGAAAGAAAAAATAAATTGAATAAATGAAGGAAAGAATGAAAAATAAAAGAATGACAGAATGAAAGAAGATAGGCATTTTTAACAATAACAAAAAGGAAAAAAAGAAAGAGAGAAAGAAAGAAAGAAAGAAAGAAAAATTTAGATTTCATGAATAAAGGAGAGTCAGAATGACAAGAAAATTATTATAAAGGAAATCAAATATGGAGAAATAAGCACAGAATTGGAAATTTGAAAAATTAAAGAAAAACTGTCAGTATCGAAGAAGAAAAGAAATATTTTTTTTAGAAAAGGAAAAAGGCAAATATTGAAAAAGAAAGAAAAGTAATGAGAGAAAAGAATGAAAGAAAATAAAGAAAGAAAAGAGAAAACAAGATGAGAAAAAGCAAATAAGAAAATCGAAAGAAAGAAAGAAAGAATGACAGAAAGAAAGAAAGAAAATAAGGAAAATAGAAAGCAAGGTGAGAAAAGTACACTAGAAAATAAAAGAAAGAAAGAAACCAAGCAAGCAAGCAAGCAAGAAAGAAAGAAAGAAAGAAAGAAAGAAAGAAAGAAAGAAAGAAAGAAAAATGAAAGCGGAAAGAAACGAGAAAAAAAGGTGTGAAAAGACACGCTTGAAAATTAAAAAAAGAAAGAAAGAAAGAATGAATGAAACATTTAAAAAATCTTTGAAACAAATGAAGATAAATTTTTGAGATTTTGAAAGTAAATAAAAAAAAATGTTTCTTTAGGCGAAAGCAAAAATGAAAATAAAAGGAATGATAAAAGAACAAGAAAGATAATGCATGCATGAAGAGACACAATATGTTTTATTCATTGATTGAAAATACGCAGAAGCCGGTAAAGGAAAAGCAAATAGGAACGACAGAAAAAAAACGGATGAAAGAAAGCAAGAGACAGGAGCAAACATTTGAAAAAGAAATGTCTTTAATAAAAGCACAAATGAATACATAATTAAAGAAATAAAGAAATAGAAAAAGAAAATTATAGAAAAAAGAAAAGAAAATTATTGGAAAAATTATTAAAATTTATAGAAAAAGAAAATTAAAAAAAGAAAAGAACTCTTGTGGTGGAATGGTAACGGCTCGGATATCGGAGAACTGAGTTCGAATTCCAGTCGAGTTTGTTAAATTCACTTACGCACAAATATGCTTGAGAAAGTATGAATCTATCTCTTCTTCCCGCCAGCTATGTTGTTAACCAGTCTACCACTGAAAGAAATGGCAACATACTACGGTAAAAAAAATCTGCTTCGTCAGTCATGTATCGACAGATAAATGATCGTCCAAGCTTGTATCACGTATGGCACTTAACTGATTGAATACAAATTCACACTTAAATATTGCAAGTGAAAAACTTTCGAGAAAGCTAAATAAATAACATCATCGATCTTTCGGCGAAATTACAATTATGCAAATAAAAAATATAAATTTTATTCTATTTTATTTTATTTTTTCAGCCATTGAAACGAAATGAAACTTTAAGCACTTGAGGATTTAAAATTCTTCAACGAGCTTTCAAAATTTCCATCTTGAATACAAGGTATAGATCCTGCGGGAAACGAACATATGAAGATGTTTTTTTCTTTTCAGTTATATTGAAATTTATTTCTTGATTGTAAAACTTGTGATCTGAAATACATTTGAATAAGGGACACATACGAACAAGCATTTAAATATCCATTATTCTTTGTTGGTTGGCATAAAACAATATGAATAAAGAAAAACATGTCACGATATACTCTGTGCCAAAATCTAATTTATTTTCGTTAAAAGCATAATTTAAGCTTTGCAGTTCTTAATTATATACCATTAATTCTTGCATACATATATACATTCATATATATATATATATATATATATATATATATATATATATATATATATATATATATATTAAATAAAAACAGACCACTTTAAGGTTCAATGTAATAAATTTTTTCACCACAGCCCTTTTAAAGGACGGCGGATCATCAGATTATCATATCATCCGCGGTCCTTTATAAGGGCTGTGGTGAAATAATTTATTACGAGGAATCTTAAAGTGGTCTGTTTTTATTTAAATCATTAGGTCTCATTTACATTGAGCTCTCTTGATTTTATCCATCCTTGGGTCTACCCATACGGATTACCTAGTTTTTCGTAAACTATATATATATATATATATATATATATATATATATATATATATATATATATATATATATATATATATATGTATATATATATATATATGTCGGAGTTAACTCCTCCTTAAATTGTCCAAATTGTTCACTAGGGGACGCTCTCACTACGCTATAAATACTGGGCGATTTCTTGCCTTGTTCTCTTTTTCATTTCTTCATTTTCAGCGAACACATCTACATTGTAAGCTCTCGCAGAAGATTGTGTCTTCCCACTTGTGGGAGCCGCCATGGACATTATACACACATACACGTACGTACGAACATTCACCAAAATACAAACTCTTTACGTTCACACACAAACACAAATGTTAATGTCTATATCCATTGTAAAATTGTGTTGTTTAATACATATATTTGTTTGTATCTATATATCGGTCTTGTTGCTTTTCTTTACCCTTCTTTATGATGGATTCAATCTCTGAGTCCACCATATTCTTGTAGTGGACCTTCTAGCAGATAAATGCACGTGTTCCGAGATATATATATATATATATATATATATATATATATATATATATATATATATATATATATATATATATATATATGCATATATATATATATATAACCTAGGGAAGATTAGTGAATAGAATAATCACAGGAAGGTGGGTAATGTACGATAATACTTAGGACACAAACAACTCATATAAAATTCGCCAGCGGCACGAAGAAGTAGCAGTCAACTGCTAGGAGTGAGTCAAGTGAATTCCACAATGAATCTCCAACTGCAGACCAACATACAGTATTTATTACTGTATTTAGGTGAATTGGGACCTACCCTTTATCGCCCGTAGGTATCCTACAAGACACACACACACAATATATATATATATATATATATATATATATATATATATATATATGTATATATGTATGTATGTATGTATGTATAGGAACAAAGTGCACTAAACGCAACACGAAGCAACCAATCAGGTTCATGCCTAAATGCAATATTCATGGGGGAATGGTACGTTCAAACATAAAATACACTGTCGCTGCTAGATTTTTATTTTTTGACCTCTTTTATATTTATATACTGTCTATCCCTGATATTGAGCACTTTTGTACATAAACATAACATAAAACTATACTTTTATCATATGTGTGTGTGTGTGTGTGTGTGTGTGTGTGTGTGTGTGTGTGTGTGTGTGTGTGTGTGTGTACGTATGCACAAGGCGTTGGACAAAATAATTGAAACACTTGCTAAATTCAAAGAAAATTTAATATGGAATTGATCCTCCTTTAACCTCACATAAGTTTTAATACATCTAGGAATGGAATCCTACAGCTTCCTGACTTCATCCAGAGGAATTTTCAGCCATTCTTCGATTAACACCGGCTCCAGCTCATTAAGACACAGCGGTGGAATCATAGTGGCTCCTAAATTGTTGCTCCAAAATGCACCACAAATGTTCAATAATATTGATATCTGGAGATTGGAGAGGCCACTCCATGGGTTCTAGCTCACTTTCATGCTCTTCATACCAATTCTTAACCACTAGAGCGGTATGTATTGGAGCATTATCATCTTAGGAGATGCAGTCAATGTTGCGAGTGGATAGGAGAGGTTTCCTTACAGCTGCTCTTCCATGATATCCAACCTTATGGAGGTCACAACGAACAGTTTTAGTAGAAACTGGACTATTCAGATGATTATTCAACTCAGCAGTCACTTTGGCCGTAATAGTCTGATGATTTTTTGTCACATTGCGTTTCATTGCATTTCGGTCCCTGTCAGTAAGTTTGCAAGTACGATCTGAACTGCTATGATTATTAGGGGGGTTTGCCCTGTTTCTTAAATTGCGTCATAGTTTTTGATATGGTAGCTCTTGAAAAAACAAACAGTTTAGCAACCTTAGTGATCGAGGCTCCTGTCATCCGAGCTCCAACAATTTGCCCTTTTTCGAACTGGAAATGGTCACGCATTTAGCTTAAATTTTACTAAATTTTAAAAATATATAAGACAAAGACAGTAAATTAGATAAACGTATTTACAATAGATATAACCTGCAATTACGAAGTTTTAGTTATCGTTCTTAATATAATAGGTCCTTGAAATATATGTGTCAAATTTGCAATTGTTCCAATTATTTTGTCCAACCCCTTTATGTATATATAAAGAAAGAGGATGGATTTCTGATTTATTATCCACACTGATTTGTATTAATAATTACTGATATGATTTCACGAATATTCAGGCAATAAGAAAGTACATAATATACTGTTTTATAAATAAACGGAATATCAAGTAAATATAACGTTTTAGACATATATATATGACCAACCATATATGCGTTCTATTACGTTCATATATACACACTGATTTTTAAAATTGAATTCTTTTTTTCAATTTTTGTCAGTCGTATTTCACAGAACGTGTGCGAATCAATCCTTGCTGCCTGCTAGGCTCCATCATTGACGATAGATAACAGAATTGTTCTGCTATGTTTTGCATAAAAATAGCATTTGTAAAAAAATCGCTACATATAAAAAAAGCAGCAATTTAGACAACTGAGAAAATCTCCGCTCAGACTTTAATCAAAATGTTTAAAAATGACAAATCAACCTAGAAGAGGGTGCTGTGAATATAATAGCCAATGTGAGTATTTTATGTTATTTGTGAATTGTTAATATTGTATATACAATCTCCCAAAGGACATAAGATTTTATAAATAATATTTTTTCTATAAGAGGGATATTTTAGTTGATTAATTATTAATAAAAATTAGATTAGACGCTTTGAGCTTTTTGTAATAAATGATACATCTAATATATTTGTTTGGATCAATAACTGTTATATAGAACCGAATTATATTTCAATAGATTTTCCGTTTTGTTTATAATTAGAATTCATCTGGTTAAAATAAAATAATCTAATGGAATCTTTGTGTTTGTTTACATCAACGTTGTTTTTTTTTTATTTCCTTAAAGCTAATCTTATTCCTTCATCAAAATCATAGTTTGTGAAATTATAGTTGATAAGTGTTTGTTTAATGTTGCAGGAAAATCGCATTATTAGCAGGGCACTGTTGTCGAGCAAAACTAGAATTGGCGAGTGATCTGCTGCTGTGGACGCCTAAGCATGAAGCGAGAAAAGTTGGTCACCCAACAACCACCTATCTGCTACATTATGACACAGAATGCCACCCTAATGTCCTTCCAACCTTAAAGTAAAACCGCGATGGTTGGCGTCAGAGACATATGAATGTCCAAGCCTCCTCAACCGATAAGAAAAGATTATATCACTTAATTCTATCAACACATGTAGATCCGCATATCGGAAATAACCCAATTATATTAACATGAGACCAATTTTGAAAAATAACACAAACTCACTGTGTAGGATTCAATGCAAAGAAAGACTTCAATTTATGGAAGTCGTTGTAATAAATCGGAAGCGAAGGTATATTTCTCCATAGGAAATCCTATACTCAAGTATGTCTGAAAAAATTAAGTAAAATTTTAAACCATTTTCATGACACCTTGACATAAAACTGGTTTCATCAAACCAGGGAACGTTGGAATTATCCAAAGTTTCATAAACAGACAAACATGCAATTAATGATAATGGATTAAAAAAATGACATTGGAAAGTTTACTAAAACAACGTAAGAGGAAATCAGAAAAAGTTAATCAAAATTTGGACAGACAGTCATTGTCGGGATCATTCCACAAAATATACATACATATATACATGTACAGTTCTAAATAGGAAGAAAATGTGATAGGTAATTTTGTTACAAAATTGTTCATCCTGTACAAGGCTAAAGATCCACTCAAGATAGAGGCTTTGAGAGTGAGATGAAAGAGGCACACCTTATGTGGATATCTGGGGAAGATAACGGTTGATCTAAAAATTGAACACGTTCAGATTATAGTGAGTGGAGAGTCACTCTCTTTTGAGTGGTTTCTACAAAGTAGCGGTACTTAGGAAGAAGCTGCTACGGTGGAATTAACATACATATCACCAGTTGAAACGAAGGGAATGAGGGGAAAACTAACAATGTGCGTGGTTTGGTGAGACTTAGCAGTATATGAAATATATATATATATATATATATATATATATATATATATATATATACATACATACATACATATATATATATATATATATATATATATATATATATATATATATATATATATATATATATATGAATTGCATACATACGTACATACATACAGTGGAGACGATGGCAAAATTGTCGCAATGTTATATTTTACATTTTGCGTTTGATGAGCATTGTTTGTTTTTGATTTTGTCGACTGAACAATATCATAGGTTCAGTCGGGCACCGTCCGTGAGAAGAATTGCCTTCTGACGCAATTCATTCTGACAGAAAGTTGGAAACTGAATGCTGTACTGCTTAGCATTCGCACCGGAAGCTCCAGTGCGAACTTTTCAGTGCGTTTAGGTTACAATCTGAGAACAGCGCAGACAATTCGGAACGATTTGGATGATAATGGTGATTACGACGGTGTTTTGAAAGATTACTAGTGACGGCAATATTATGCCTCCATTTAACTTCCCACGGGGCCTCAGAAAGAACACAGAGGCCCACATCAAGTGTCTTGAGGAGGTATTGCTGCCCTGGGTCAAGATGTGGCTGCTGGAAGACTATATCTGGTAACAGGGCTCTGCATCATGCCACAGAAGCAGGAGAACAAAGTGAAGGCCGCCAGACTATTTCTGTGTCCATATCATCCCTTGTAACGATAAATAATATAATTCAGAAGCAAGATAATCATATTTGTGTCGCTAAACGATCCAATGTGCCTGAATGCGCATTGACAGGTCATTCACAGCTTACTGATTTCCAACCTGTTCTCAGTGGGACGAAGACAACTATCATCCTAAAGAGTGACCTATTCCAATAATAATCAAAGACTTTGAAAAAAACAGCATCAACCTGCATGATACAATGTCGAAAAAGGGATGACCTGATTTGTCTTTTCTGTCGCAAAAGTACAAAGGAGGATTCCACAGCGCAAGTTGTGCCAAGCTGGTCAGGGTTTTTCGGTAAAACGAAACCAGAGATTATCAAAGACTCTCATAAAATGTTCTACTTGACCGCAATTAATAATTCTCCAGGAAAATGTTCAACTGTTCTTGAGGTTCTCAACCAGATTAAAGTAAAAGCAGAAAACATTGGCCTAACTAGCTCAGATTAAATTCTGGATCAAACAATCTACACAAAGGCATTAGATATTCTCAACAATCCCCAGAACGCAGACCACAAAAACTTCATTTATTTACAAATGGGAGGAATTCGTGCATGTTCTATTTTCATGGCAGCGATTGGCAAGCGATTCGGATCAGCAGGTCTGAAAGATATCATTATAGAATCTTGCTTGGTCGACTCACATTCCACTGACAACGTTCTAAAATGCAAACATTACAATCGCGGAAGGCGAATGTTGAAAACCGTCTGCGAGGCAATAATGAGACTGAAAACAGATTCATTTTCTCAATGGATGCACGACAAAGGTGAGTCCCTCACTATGTATGAAGTTTTTAAATCAGCTTAGATAAAATCTCTTATTGAGCACAGGAGCCTAAAAAGCATGTCATTTATCGCGACAAATTTACTGAAGTGTTCACTTTATAGGAGGATTTCGAAGATCTTATCCACAAAGGTGATTGTGGTTCAATGGCACAATTTTGGCAAACTTTTATTGACATGGTCCAAACCCTTCTGAATTATGCCAAGTCACACAGGTGATTGGGAGCTCCATCTTTCTAGCATGGAGAAAATGTTGGTATGGTTTCATGCATTTGACAGACAAAACCTATGCAGAGGTTTCACATGCCGGATAAATCAGACCAAGCTACATGTGAATCATAAAGCGATCCATGATGAGTTTGTCAAGGGGAACTTTGCAGGTAAATGGTCACCGGGAAATTTCAACCTGGACTCCTGATCAAGTGATTATGAACCGAAATTCAGTGGCCTCGGGAAGAAGAAATGCCTTCAAGTAGGAAAGTTCTACCAACACTTTATTGAGGCATGATCCTTTATTGGAGAAAGCTATCCCAAATGTTGTGTTGGGAGTCATAGTAGAATATGTATGTCTTCTATATGGGATAACAAATGAGACCAGTGTTGATGTCTTAGGTTACAAGCTCTTCACCAACAGAAGGAAGATTCCAGATCCTGATAAAGTGCCTCCAAATAAAGGATGTCTTGTATCAGCACATCAAACAAGCAAATTATCAAGTGCACGAATCGAAAAAGGCTCTGGACACTTCATATTCGGGGACTAATCCAAATGGGCATAAATGGAGAATATCTATCGACGCTAAACTACAGATTGAATAGAGATTGAAGAAGCCGGCACCCAACTCGATTCAGCATATTTTGTTCAGTAAAATACCACCTAACAAGGGTTTGCTACAGGTATATACATCAGTTTTTAAGCTTTGTTCAAATATTAAAATGAAAGTCAGATTAGAGACATTGTGACCAAAAATCCTAAGATCAGATTAATTATGCGCATAAAATCAAAGGGAACAGCAGAAATGAGGACAATTTTGCGTAAATCTGATCTGTAAAGTACCCTCCAATATACAAAAAGTATACATTGCATTTTCATCCCTTTAATATATATCGTTATCATGCCATGAAGACTGCATTTTAACACATTCCAGAGAAATATAAGCCCAATTTGGTTCGGTTGATCTGATGTTGGAGGTTTTAAGCCCATTGTAATATATTTTTGGCTATGTATCTTCTGGTCTGCAAAATATACACTCATAAGTAATTCTGGCAGGTCCAACATTTCTTTTCTAAAGCTTCATGTATGTATACATGCTCTGGTATAGATAACAAATTACCCCTCCAGGTGTATGGGTTGACTCTCACTGGAGTCTGTACTACTGCTGATTTCACCGGTTGGGTAGAGGGTGCTTTCGATAGCCTTCAAATTGGTAGACAACGGGAATTGGCTCCACTAGGACAATCTCCTCAAAATTGAGAAACAGTCTTGAAGCATCAGAAAGTTGGTTCTACAGAAAGATAGACCTAACATGTATGCAACAATGAGGTTTTGGAGAGAATGAAAACAAAACTGATACTCAATTCTAGGGCATGTAATGAGGAAAGAGGGCTTGGAAAATCTGATGCTCATGGGAGAGATGGAAAAGGGGACCAATTTAGGGAAAGAGGGACATAGGAAAGCAGCGCGTACCATATTGATGGGCTTGAGCAAATGAATGGTAGAAGAGGGTTTGGGAGAAATAGCCAAAGAAAAACATTTTAAGAGGTACAAGGGGCAGGAAGAGATGGATGGCCATGATCGTCTACTCCCTGAAGGGACACGGGACATAAGAAAAGTTCAAACAGCACACAACACTCTCCGAATATATAAATAACTCGACTTTCAACCAAGATATGTGTAGGGAAACGGTCGGGTAACCAGAATTTAACTACCCCGAAACCTCATCCAGTTATAGGTCTGACGATGATGATGAAGATAATGGAACACTACGCTTTTATTATATGTATATATATATATATATATATATATATATATATATATATATATATATATATATATATATTGCCTTGTACTAGCGTCTTTCCTCTTTTATTTTAAGTTACCATAAATATATATATATATATATATATATATATATATATATATATATATATATATATATACAAAGATGTTTATATATATATAAATCAAAATGAAACTTACCGTGATAATTTCATCAAGGTTCAAAACGCGTTGGTAAATAAAAGTTTTAATATTGTCTTTTATTTATATTGTTTTTACAGGTATATTTTATTTATATCCGTGTTTTTACACATACATATACACACACATACGCACACACCATATATATATATATATATATATATATATATATATATATATATATATATATATATATATATATATATCAGACGATATTTTTCTAGTGGATAGTAGTATTTGAGTAGACGTTCTGTCTTTTAAACAGTGTTTATTTCGTCTAGCGCTTGATAGCAAAGTGTGGAAATATAACTAACTTTCTACTCCAGTGAAAGTACAGCGTGAAAAACATATTATAAACAGCGAAAGTGACAAGAAAATGGAAACGGGAGACGAATAGGAGATTTACATCAAAGACATTGGGAAAAACATTTAAGAATGTTAAGCAAACAATTTGCTATCATTAAAATACGAAGTATGTAAACAATACGCCATATTGTCAATATATATATATATATATATATATATATATATATATATATATATATACATATATACATACATACACATACACACACGCATATATATATATATGCATACATATATATATATATGAATATGAATATATATATATGAATAAGAATATATGTATATATATATATACATAAATATATATATATATATATGAATTTATATATATATATATATGTATATATATATATATATGAATTAAATATAATAAATCTAATGAATGCAAAATATATGAGTTTAGAAAAACTTTTATTCTGATATGATTGTTTGATAAAAGCATATATATATATAAATAAATAATTAAATATAAAAGCAAAGTCAACACTTAGAGGCGATAGTCTGTTTCATGCTAGATGCAATCGTCAGGCCACCATGCATGACAAATATACGTGTGGTCTACATAACCAAAGAAAAGCAAACAATAAAAATAACGTATAACCGGAAAATATATTAAAATAATTGTCGGACTGAATCCAATTCATAATAGGTTGTCATTGTTTAGCCTAAGATATATTTCGTGAGCAGATATAATCGATTGAGAAAAATCGCCGAAGATGTATGTTTATGAACAGTAATTCGATTGCATCTAGCATGAAACAGACTGTCGCCTCTAAGTGTTGACTTCTATGTTCACTTTTATATTTACACATGCTCTATCTCTGATATTGAGCACTTTATCCCATAAATAAAGCACATCTTGCGACTATATTTCTTCATAAATAAATATTTATAAATATTATACTTATAAATAAGTATTTTTGATTTTCTCTTATATGTAAGTTATTTATTTAAATATATTTATATATAGGCCCGTTTGAACAGTTGGTATGACGTTTGCTTGATAACGTAACTGTCAGGGTTTCAATTCTCGGTAGTGGATGCGCACTGCTGATGAGTCCCAAATATAGAACGAAACGGCCGTCTAGTGCTTTCTGCATTCTGCTGAGGTTTCAGACTCGATGAATTACTTAATTACAATTATCAAATCCTCCTTACAATTTATATCATTTATATATCATTGCTTGAACCGGCTTCTAGTGCTCAAGTTTGAGCGGCTTTGTGATAGTAGTCGTGGCTCCGGGGACACCGTCCTACGGTTAAAGAGAATCTCAGTTGACTTCCACCACGGAATTTGTGAGCGAGCGGCGCTATATTGAGTCTCATTTGCTATCTCTTCGTCACGGAGGCCAGTTTGAACAGTTGGCATGACGTTTGCTTGATCTCCTAAATGTCAGGGTTTCAATTTTCGGTAGTGGATGCGCACTGCTGATGAGTCACAAATATATGACGAAACGGCCGTCCAGTGCTTTCTGCATTCTGTTGAGGTTTCAGACTCGATGAATTATCTAATCATATATATATATATATATATATATATATATATATATATATATATATATATTATATATATGGGAATTAAAAAACCAAAGAGAATAAAAAGAGTTAGTTACATGCTATAAAATGAAAATAAAATTAAGAGAAACAGACACAAAAATACAATGTCCCGAAGGAGAAGAAACTCTAAATCAAAGGACTTAATAAACAAATGGAATTATTTTGTATTACTCGCACGCTGATTGATTCCCTTTGATTAACGTGAAAAGAACGGTAGACCTCAACATTGTCCGAAATAAACTCCTGGTTCGAAAAATTGTTAGCATGAATCTGTAAATGGGTAACTATATCGAAAGTGTTCTTTTTCATATATATTTGTGAATTCGGATAAAATATAGATCTAATGTAGTTTAGAATGCGAATGAATGACAAGATAAGGAACAAATAGGAAACGTTTATAAAGTTAATATATTTCACCTTTCTTTAAGCTTCATCAGAAATTAAATGTGAAAGAAAACAAAAAAATGCAGGTATATTTTAGCGATGGGAAAATATTCTTATTTCCCTATCGATAATCACGCGCCAAACAATAATATAATATAATATCTATACTTAAAAATCTAAGATCATACTAGCCAAAACTACAACCGTTATATCCGAAATTTCTTCACTTCCAGACAAAGAATCCCCTAATCAACATACGGATACAACTAGACAGAAATAAAAATGCCCAATGGACGCACACATGCGCACACGCACTCACATAATCAACCAATTCCTGCAGATACCAACGAGAATTATATACACAAACACAAAAGAATGATACATACTAGCGGTACCATGCATGACAAATACATGTGTGGTCTACATAACCAAAGAAAAACAAACAATAAAAATAACGTATAAACTGAAAATATATTAAAATAATTGTTTACCCTAAGATATATTTCGTGAGCAGATATGATCGATCGAGAAAAATCGTCGAAGATGTATGTTTATGTACAGTAATTCGCACATTGCCCACCAGTTGTTTCCTTGTGGCTGAATGCTTAACAGCACATCAGCTCAAATGATGGTTTACAATATGGTTACAGGTTCGATTCTTGTCGAAGAAACATGTTTTCTACAAAATGTCTCGAACATTCTGCCGGTAAATATAAGTATTACTATTTTATTAAAAAACAGAGTATTTGTTTAAATAAATTATATCTATAAAAAACGGATAAACGGAATACATACATACATACATATATATATATATATATATATATATATATATATATATATATATATATATATAGAGAGAGAGAGAGAGAGAGAGAGAGAAAAGACCCTGAAGATTGAGTTGAACGATGAAACAGTTATTTACCCATAAATGCAGCATACCTTAAGATTATATTTTTTATCAATAAATACCAAATTTTGCCAAGACGTGTAGATATTATATTGCTCAATGTGATTAGACAGTGCTTAGAAATACATATTAATAAATACTCATACACCTACGTTTGTGTGCGACTTCAGTTTCGTTGGTTGCCCAACTCGTCTGGCACTAGATATCGCCTATTGCTTATCATATATATATATATATATATATATATATATATATATATATATATATATATATATATATATATATATGTTATTTCCAATTGTCATCTTATACCAATTTGTCTTGTCCACAGAATCCATCTGGGAATGTAACTATATTGTCGACATGGAAAGAAAAAAATCTCAGTATAAACGACATTTACATTAACTAGAAAGTGGTTTATGAAGAAGCATCTCTCATTTTTAAATTTGGATTTTAATGTAACTATAACAACAAAAACATTTCGATTTCATTTTTGCCTCGAAAACGTCGGAAGAAAATGGATATATTTATGCTTATTTGTGTTGATTATTTAATGAATGGTAGGGATTAAATCCCCCCCCCATCACACACAAATAATCAAGTGGATCCACTTTTTAAAAAATATGTCAGTTTGCGTGATGATCGCAAAAGCGTGAAACCCAGAGTTACAAACTGATATCCATACAACTGAATATATATATATATGTGTGTGTGTGTGTGTGTGTGCGTGCGTGTGTGTGTGTGTGTGTGTGTGTGTGTGTGTCGACGGATATGTTTGAATATCCACTTTGCAAATCAATTATTTATAGCATTTTATTAAAGTTGTATTTATGATCATTTCTTTTTAATATATTTTCAGGCGATATATCCCTTAAAATTACCCCATCGTTATTTTTCATTTATATATTTTTCTTTCAATATATTCTTTCCAAGTTTGTTGTAATTGTAATTTATTCTATCAATAAGCTTTTCACTTTCCATTTATTCATATTCGTATTATTTATCTCCTACGTTTCTAAAATCTATAAGGAATCGAATTTCATTTATATTTTGCTTCGAAGATTATTATTTTTTACCTATTGTCAGTCTAGATTTGTAAAGACTATTGGTGACGTAGTTACTTGTATGAAATGTATCAGAAACGTGTCACTACTTGGAATTATGTTGATTTTAATCACAATATGGAGATTGATATCTGTGGCGTATTTCAGAATATACCCGCGGTTCGATGTCATTTTAAATTATCTGATTTGCCATTTACTTTTCTTGGTATGTTACTATAATTCAAAAGACTGCAAATGAAATGTAAAGCTGAAGATAATAATCTGGAGGCAAGATAACAGAATGAATCAACAAAAACATGTTTAAAAACACGAATTTCTTCATCTTAAAAACAATATACAAAACGACAATAATAATCAGAATTCACCCAGGGCACTCATAGCAAATTGTTAATATAAAAAATAGAAAAAATAATGTAAGAAGTATCAAGAGAAAAAAATGATATAATACTAAAAGAAAAGAAAAGAAAAAAACGGACTAATCTTTTAATAGTAATTATAATTGACACTCTCTGGGAAAACGAAGTGAAAAAGTCGACTGAACATTAGAATCTTAATAGCGACACCTTTTAACAAAAATACCTTATCCGCAGGCGATGAGAGGGCTTTTGCCCATAACATCTTGACGACCTAATGCATCTTCATAAAATAGGAAGGAGAAAAAAATTATGAAAATTATCTGGAAAGAGAAAGATTGAGGCTAAATAGGAATGAAACATGTAGGGGTCAGAAAAGTACAAAAATAAATGATGTGTATAATACATGGAGGTATAGGGAGAGAGAACGTTCAATTAAAGTCCTAGAGAGTAGGGCGGCGAACTAAACGAGTGGGGGGAGGATGATGAGAGTCGGTATGAAAAAAAAGCATAAGGAAAATAAATAAAAGCTAAAAGAACGGGTTGAAGATTAAAAAGTGGGTAAGAGAAAAAAAAGGCAGTAAAGACGCTAAAATGATGACACAAAGGTAAGGAGAGAAATGGAAGACAAATGATGCGAGATTAAGATGAAGGGTTTTCAGATGGGGGAAATGAAGGGACTTAAGAAAGAAACTGGTAGCAGGATTTGAAATGATATGAGTAAGCGGATAAGGAGTCAAG
>OZ038487.1:105212411-105224911 GCA_964036315.1 Acanthosepion esculentum | reverse complement strand
AGATCAGAATAGTGACAAATAATTCTAAGGGAATGTGATGCTGTAGTAAAACCAATATATGTAGTTGGTTTATTATTAGTATCAGAGATAAAATCTTTAAAGGGGCATGTAAATTAATACACTACATTCGTTTTTGCAGAGGTTTTCAGGTGATTGGAAACTATGAGGTGAATTGTTTTATTTTTTTATAATATATGAAGAGTTTAACTTGATTATTTTTATTATTAATGGCTTTAACATTTCTATCTATTATGTTTTGAGTGTTGTTTTATTCTGTTTGTAATTATTATGCATTTGGTTACCGTAGTATCAGGTATTAGTATTATGTTTATTTGGACGTACATTATTATGATTACAATTATTATTCATACGATTTTGTTAAGAGTATTATTAACTTTATTGAGATACATTTTAATTTGTGGAGCAGTGACGGAATTAGGGAATCCATTATTAACGAGTGTTTGATGTTATGTAATTCTTTATAAAATATGGTTTGGGATGAAGATATCATTTGTGTGCTTTGGATTAAGTTTTTTTTTATATAACAGCTAACTTATATCATTGGGAGCATTCATTATTACAATTATTGCTAGTGAGTTTTGTATATAGAGAAGTATTAAATTTATGTCTGTTGGAATCAATAATTACATCAAGGAATAGAGTCTTATTAATATTAAGTTCTAATGTAAATTTGAGGACGGAGTGACATTAAATTTGTTTTTAAGTTGTGTAATTTCATCATTTTTTTTTTAGCTAAAATAAATATGTTATCTATGTATCTTATAGAGAGAGAGAGGGTTTATTAGAGTCGTTAAGTATATTATTTTCCAACTTTGCAAATAATCATCAGAAAAAAGGAATCCTAAAGGGGATCCCATCGCGATACCGTCTATTTGAGTATAAATATTGTCTAGGCGGTCATGAAAAGATACTTCAGTGATACATGCTAATAATATTTTTTTAAATATTGGGTTTAATATTAAAGGGTAGGTGAGAAGTGTGATATACATCACGGATAATGATGTCAGTTGTTTCATTGACGGAGACATGAGTAAATAAATTTTGTACATCCAAAGATGCGATTATTTGGTTGTTTGGTTTTACGGCACGAAGAATTTGTACAAACCCGTTTGTGGAGTTAATACAATATTAACTTGGGAGGTATGGAGTAATTAATTTTCTAATGGTTTTTGAAAGGTAATATACTGGTGTAGGTGTTTGGGAAATATTAGGTCGGAGAGGATGATTTTTTAATGGATTTTTACGTTTCCGTAAAGGCAGGCAGGTTAATAGTAACCTATAAACTTTAGAAGTTTATAGGATCCTATTTCAGCATTGTTAGCAGTAATAAGTTTATTGATATGTTTTTTTTATGTTGGGAGGTGGTGTTATTAGTTAATTTTTAAAAGTATTGTGATTATCCAAAATGGCCTTTAATTTTGTGTGGTAGTCATGTTTGTTTAAAATAACGCAAGTATTAGTTTTATCGACTCGGCTGATAACAATACTGTTATTTTTTTTAGTAGTCATGGCTTTTATTAAAGAAATGTTTAAAAATAATCCCAATCGGATTTTTATGGTATCGGTGTTTAATACATTCGACTTTAAGTTAATCTTTTAGCTGTGTAAATATGATTATGTTGTTGCAATCAAAGTATTTGTTGCTATAAAGCTTCAATTTGCGTTTGTTTGAACATTAGATTAGGTTTCTATGCAACGTGAAAATATTTAGGAATTCCATTTAATTTGGGGTGAGTTGTTAATGCGATTGGTTAATGAAATAGACGTTGGTATTTTGTAAAAGTTTATTTCCACCATATAATGTGGTTAGCTTCTTTTGGATGACTTGTTTATCGGATTCATTTTCCCTTTGTGTTGTATTATGTAATGAAACCAATATTTCCTAGAATTTTTCAGTGGTGGTAGAAGATTGTAAGATTCCTTTAATAAGTACATTTTCAGTGTTGAGACGTTGCAATTCTCGTATGTATGTGTTCATTTGTCGTTTGATGGGGGGCATTTAAATTTATTGGTGTCGGGATAGATATCTCTTGAAACTAATGCTATTATACGACGCTTGAAAAGTCTCAAGATAAAACATAATAGACATTCGCTCTCTTATATTTAACAATATGTTTGAATATATATATATATATATATATATATATATATATATATATATATATATATATATATATATATATATAATAAGTTTTATGGATATGATTTTGTGACCTTGAGTTTCACGCTTTTGCGGTCATCAGACAAACTGGCTTATTTTGTAAAATTGAATCTATTTATGTAGGTAACTCCATGAGATCGCTAAAAAAAGCATGATGATAAAGACGCCAAACTTTACGAAAACAAAATTTTATCGTCTAAATGTTTATGTTATTATTAAGAGGAAAGACCAAAGTTTTTTTTAATTATTTTTAAAAATTTTACCTTCTTTTTAGAACATTCTAAATTTTGATTAAAAAACCCTTCTTTTTCTTTGTATCACCGGAACTAGTAAAATAACATATACAATTTTTAGCACGTTTTTTTTTGTATGACATGAATTAATTTGGAAAATGTTGCAAAAATAAAAATATTTGTCAGATGTTAATGAAACTTTCAGAAACTATTCATAGAAGATGGAAATTATTACAAATATGTGTTTTTTTATTAATGTCATGGCAGAAATATTTGTTATATATTTATTACCCCCCAACTTAACTAATTTTATGAAAACTCTAGAAATTCTTTTGAATACAGTTTAGTGATTACAATAGATAAAAGCACAAGGCTTTGAGGAATGTTTTTTTTAATTGCCTCCCCCTACCTGAGAATCAGCTCTGAATTGTAACATACAAAACTCAATAAAACAAAGATATTATTTAATTTCAGTTGCTTTTATTTGCTTTTAGTTTTTTTATTATGAATATAGACAATATTTTCTGAAATGAAAAATGAATTTTTAATACAATTATTTGTTATTTCTTTTATTATAATAGATTTTTACATTTAAGTTGTTAAAATATTATAATATTAGTTAAAAGCCGCATCCAATTTCGTAAATGTCCTTATGAGATAAATCTTTTTTACCACATTGTAAATTGTATAGTTTTGACTAATCAGAAAACACGCAGTAATTAAGAAATTTAATTTTGTGTTTATAATCGGGCTGTAATTATAAAGTACGGAAGACGAACCAGAATACAATTAAGTTGCGTTATTTGAGTTAAGCATTGTTCTCCGCTGTTAAGGCCTTTACTTTTGCGAAACACGTGTGGAGAAGTTAATTTGATTTTTCAATTTCAACTAAGAAGGGTACCTACAAGTATCAGTATCATCTTATGAAATTTATATGATCTTATTTTTATATTAATCACAGTTATGACATTTTTCCATGAATGAAATATCAAAATTAATAATAAAATGAATGGAAATAGAAATAACGCAGTAAAATGTAGTAAGTGTGCATAAAATTATAGTATTTTATGTTCACTTCTGATAAAATTTCCTAAGAAAGGTACCTATAAATTAATTAGATACCCTTCTTATGAAATTTAATCTCACTCTTAACAGTCTTATTTTAATATCTTTATAATATATTTTCCATAAAGCATCGTAAACGTAAAGGTGAAAGCTAAGTACAAAAAAAACATTACAGCGCTGAAAGTTTTCCTTAAAAATAACGAGGTAAATAATTTGTTCACTTAAATCTAAATAATTTCATTTTTTTTTATAAAATGGAAAAAATGGTTGCCATGATTGATTATCTGTCAATTTTGCTGACACAAAGAAAACAAGATTTTTAATGAAAATTTCGGACGTGCTAGGAACGATTAAAAAATGTAAAAAAATACCCCCAAAATACTTTGATCTTTCCTCTTAATAATAACATGAACATTTAGACGATAAAATTTTGTTTTCGTCAAGTTTGACGTCTTTTTTCTTCATGCTATGCTCTTTTTAGCGATCTCATAGACGTACCTATATTTATGCTTGTTTGACGATGTTTAGTGACGAAAGGGGGAATCTACTTGTGTGTGTGTTTTTTTTGCGGTGGCACTATTATACGCATAGACGCATACGTACAGGTGTACGCATTTTAGTTCACACCAAGACCTCCATATTAGTAATTCGAGGTTAGGCGCAAATACATATCCGTGCGTCCGGGCATACATACATACGCAGTTGTAATTCTATTTTGGTGTGGGGACCTTAGCTTTTTATGCGTAGCGATGTTCGTTTCAACAAGGAGCGAGTAGGAGTTTGTTTTTTTCAGATCAACCGTATGGGCCGTCAGAAATTTCCACTTCCACATACACATATATGTAGAGGCGCATATACACTATTATTGGTCTGGGCCTTTTCACCACCATATATATATATATATATATATATATATATATATATATATATATATATATATATATATATATATATATATATATTTATAAGTATAATATTTATAAATATTTATTTATGAAGAAATATAGTCGCAAGATGTGCTATATTTATGGGATAAAGTGCTCAATATCAGAGATAGAGCGTGTGTAAATATAAAAGTGAACATAGAAGTCAACACTGAGAGGCGACAGTCTATTTCATGCTAGTGCAATCGTCAGACAACTAGTGCTGTTATTTTTCTCGGCTATTTATATATAAGGGTCAGTGGTGCATTGTTGGTAGTCTATTTTGGCGGTTACTTTTACCGGTAGTCGTTTATTTGTTTATTTATTTATTTATGTCAAATTATTTTGCTTGTTTTATTTAATTTTATTTTTATTTTTTATCTTACATATTTATTTATTAATTTTTTATTTTGATCGGTGTTTTTCATTAACTTAGTAAAAATTTGTTTATATAGCTTATTGTTGGTAGTCTATATATATATATATATATATATATATATATATATATATATATATATATATATATATATATATCACATGATATCATTTTGATGACACATAAAAGATTTAGTTCCCGGAAAAAAAAATTAATTCGGTCGAGCACTGTGGGGAGAAAGCGTGAATTTGTAAACAGTCTATTAATTCAAGAATATCCCAACAGATTCCGTCCTCTAGGTCACTGGCTTGTTAATGAAAAAATAAATACGCAAAAATTCGACTTTCTCTCTGTCGGGCGCCGAAAGCGTTAGAATATCCGACTGATGCCGAATCGGTCGAGTTTCCGTCCCGATTTGAAGTAATCAGATGACTAGCAACACTGATGAGCTGTGATACAGCGAAATCGACTGTCTGCGGATGACGATGCCACATATTATATATATACCATATAACATACATTATATATACACTATATATCAAATTACACTATATAACTGGGAAAAGTATGAAATCATCTGATTCAATTCTGACCTTAACCATACTGGAGTTTAACGATACCTCTTAAAGGAATATCTATGCTGATTTTTTGCCACATCTCGCTCAGAGAGGATTCCCCTAACTATGTAGTCGTAATTGATCTAGCGGCATAAAATCCACTACTCACACCGCGTCGAAATTTCATTTATTCACTAAGTGTACCTTAGTTGTGGCACAAGGCCGAATGCATGGAACACCCAGTGAGGATCAAAATCATTGCACAATCGTAACTGATCTGACGAGACAAACGTGCTAACCTTTACACCACGTCGAAGCGCCCGAAAATGTCTATGTAGTATTGGCGAAGATAAAATTATAATAGACTCTTCGCGAATATTTTATTAACGATATACCAAACACCCCATAACTGATGTATTAATCCGTGTGAATAGTGAGTAAATAAGAGGATTACGCTGTCATACTTTTAATGTCTGCGGTAGTGAGATTGAAAACCGTGTCAAATTTGAATCTGTTCATTTGTACCCTCTTACTTCTTTAAATAATGACCTATATTCACCTATAGTCGCTATGGCAATATTTTGCAATATTTTATTAAAGGTGCAAATCTCAGATGTTTAACAATGCAGTACGGGAATGTCCACGAGTCATTTATAGTATCAGAACACGAAATAAAATTATTCTATCATTGACTTGTGAATTATGATTCATTAGAAACTTCAAATAGCAATAGCAGGAATAATTTCAAACATCCCTCTGGCATAAAGTAATAAAAAGAAGAATAACTTTATTCCAAAACTTCTAGCACGACGATAATTTTTCTAGTCCCTCTCCTCGTTAGTTAGCACGAGCATTACGCCCTGCCAATAGCTAATGAATAACTCTTCCTTTTTCATCCCGTGGAAAGAGACGATAAGACACTACTTGGTTTCAGTGAGAAAATGAAAGAAAGAACGAAAGAAGAGAAGATAGACGTGCAGAAAGAGAATCAAACTAAGCTGATAATAACAGATATTGCACTTTGATCGTATCCAAAAGAAAGAGAAGCGATTGTTTTTTTTGTTTTTTTTGCAAACCCCAATATGGCTTGATATGACACAGGATCAGTCTAATGTGTGGAGCGCTAATGTGTGTACACCGGCTAAGTCCAAAAAATAGCCCAGCCACAACAACCGTCGGTTAAGCTGGCATCGGTATTTCTACTCATCCCTCCCCTTTAGTGCAATGAGAGACCGCGCACCCATCAATATTTTCAGTTGCGCTTTGTCCTAAGACAGAGACACAAATGAGATATGAATAGATGTAGACGTCTCTTTTACTCCAATAGCTTCATGTCTCGCACATCTCGCCTATGGAACTCCCTTCCCTATAACTGTTTCCCTGACAAATACAATCTCCAACGGTTTAAGTGTAGCGTCAATCGACATCTCCAGTTGCCTTGATCTATCCAGTTCTCTTCTCCACATCCTTTCATCTTTCATTCCTATCTGCTCTCGCTCCAAATCTTCTGTAACCCCCTTGCCTTGATCGACCCACTGTCTTTCTCTTTCTCCACATCCTCTCCTTTACCACTCCTATCTGCTCTTCCTCCAACCTTTCTGTAACCCCATGCGTTATAGTAGCCTCCAGCCTTGCTTGGGGTGATACACTTAAAAAAAAATGTCGTTTTATTCTGCCCGAAGGCAGATATAACGCTTTTATCCCAGTCAACAGGCAGAGAAGTAACTGTATTTTCTTGCCACCCCAATTCAGAAGGAAGTAGCACAAGGTCAGTCTAATGTGGGCAGTCCGAGCGTATGCACTCGGCAAAGATTTTAAAAAATAGCCCAAACGCCACAACTGTCGATTGCGCTTGGTTGGATATTACTATTGATCTCCAATCTTTAGTGCAATGAACGAAGTACTTACTCAGGCATTTTTATATCGAAACCGGCACATCTCAATAATATTTTCGCTTGTCCACAGACAGAAACATAACTGAGTTAAGCTTTGTCCGAAGAGAGAGACACAACTGAGAGACGAACTGCCAGTGGAGAAAACACTGCACTTTTATCGCAGTCGAAAGACTCTCAATCAATACCATTTTTCGGACGCACTGTATCGAACGACGTAATCCGAGTAAGCCAGACAACAAAAATGCAGTTACCATAACTATAATAACATAGACTGTTGAATTATTTTAAAATTATTAAGAGAAATCTTCGCAACAAGAATTTGGCTAGAAATAAAAAAAAATAAATGTTTAACGTCTCCTGGCAACAACTCATGCATAATGCACTATTTCATTTGGATTGCGTAGAAAATCAGGAAAAAAAAGAAAAGAAAACAAAGATAGAAGTGTTTAACGGTTCTTTCAATGAAATGAAAAAAGGTGACAATTTCATATATTTTCATTAAAATAATGACTAGAGTTCATATTTATGATTGTTATAGGGGGAGGGGGTAAAAAATCTCCTTTCTAGTTTATTTAAATGCATTTCGTCCAAATTTGATTTCTCCTCGATGTGCACAATTTGAATGAAGTTTATTTTTTCAGTTTATTGAGAATGTCCAAGGTCGAAAAAGTCAATATCGAACAAAGTCTGCCAAATTCTATACCCTGATTAGAAATTAAGAAAATTAATCGATATTATATTCGCTCTTACAATGACTCGTGATGTTCTTAAGTCACCTTCTTCCCGTGCTTTACAGAGAAATACGATCGTTCAATATCGTCTCTTTCTCACTGCTTTCTTTGTTTTCTCTGCCAATTCCTCTACTTCGTTCCGTTCACACGCGCCTTTTTATTTTATTTTATTTTATTTTATTTTATTTTATTTTATTTTATTTTATTTTATTTTATTTTATTTTATTTTATTTTATTTTATTTTATTTATGTCTTCCTGCGTGTTTAGTTCCAGCAACATAAATGTACAACAATTTAATCGACCGGGGCTTATTTTCATTTTCTAAATATGTAAATTAAAGCATTAGACGCCCGTGTCGCCTCTAACGCAAGAATGAGTCGATTGTATTGGATCAAACCAAACTTGATTCAAATTCGTCTGTTTTTCGCAATATATCAAAGCAGTGGGTACATTAAAAACAATTCGAAAACCAAAGACAAAAAAAGAAAAAAAAGAAAGAACGTAATGAATTCTTAAGGAAAAGATAACTTGATTTTTTTTTCGTTTTTTTTTTCTTTTACAGAGATCAATACCTATAGATCATTATGCAAATTAGCCTCGCATTGTTGATACGGGGACATTGTGCACTTTGATTTGAAACTTTCTTTCTTCCCTCCTTCAATGTAATTTTTTTCTTGGGGGGTCTTTATTGTTTGTTTTCTTTCAACTGCGAACTATTATTTATTTATTTATCTATTTATTATTTTACTTGATTGACCCGGAATCTTAAATTCTCCATCGCCTTGCATGGTTTGTGACTCTTTGATTGACTATTTCTTTCTCTTCTCGTTTCCTTTCGTTATAACGAGCACACAATCATGCATAAATATATAATAATCTAATTCCACACATACATGCACTCACACACACACACACACAAGCACAGCCGCTCACGCGCGAGTGTGTGTGTGTGTGTGTGTTCTGACACGAGTTCGAATCTCAGCATAGTTCTATATCATCAGGAAGCTCTCCTTCGGGAAGGAAGGAAAGTGCCTGAAAACTATACCACGGGTTGAACCAAGTGAAAGAAATTAGGTAGACAGAACTCCTATTGGGGGACGTCGATAGCTGTGCTAGCACAAAGTTACAAGTCATCGTGACCGAGGGTTGAGCCTGCTGGGCTTGTTCAAATTGTTGATCACGCTAGATAACAAGCTCTTTCAGAGCATAGTCTCAGTATAAACCGCAGGTGGGCTCTATGGATGTCGAATAAATACACATGCCTCTGAGCAAGCGTCTGCTATTGGGATCGGGTAACCGCACTAGTAGACGGATATCCTCGAATACGAGAGGTCAGCTATATATATATATATATATATATATATATATATATATATATATATATATATATATATACATACATACATATGCAGATACGAATATATATATATATATATATATATATATATATATATATATATATATATATATATATATATATATATATATATACTTTACAAGTGGAATATTTGAAAAATGATTGTAACCGTGTAGCGATCTAACGTTTTTGTTTTCATATCATTAAATAAATAGTATATATATATATATATATTATTTAATGATATTAAAACAAAAATGTGTATATATATACATATATGTATATATATATATACATATATATACGTGTATATATATATATATATAAATATATATATATAAAAATATATATATGAATATATATATATATATATATATATATATACATATATATATATATATATATATATATACATATATATATACCGTGTAGCAATCTAACGTTTTTGTTCTAATATCATTAAATAAATAATATATATATATATATATATATATTTATATATATAAATATTATTTATTTAATGATATTAAAACAAAAACGCTAGATCGCTAATATATATATATATATATATATATATATATATATATATATATATATATATATATATATTATTTATTTAATGAAATTAAAACAAAAACGTTAGATCGCTACACGGTATATATATATATATATATATATATATATATATATATATATATATATATATATATATATATATATATTTAGGTACCTTCATGAGATTGCCAGAAAATGAGCATAGCATGATAAAAATGGCCTTAAACTTGACGAAAATAATTTTTATTTGTCTAACTGTTTATATTATAATCAAGAGGAAAGATCAAAGTATTTTTTGATTATTTTTAAAAAATTTTTTAATCATTTCGAGCACGTCCAAATTTGTCGTTTAAAATCATTTTTTTTTTTCGATTGTCTTCATTTTTTTAAATTTTATAAAAAAAGTTAAATTTTCCGTTTAAAATTCTGCCAAGAAATAGTTACACTTTTTAAAAAAATTATTTTTACAAAATTTAAAATTTAAATGTTTATTTAACATATTTTGAAAGAAAGCATTACTTACTTTACCCGCTGAAAAGTATACTTTAAAAAAAAAAGACAGCATGTTTGAACAGTAGCGACACAATCGATGTGTTGATTGAAGCTGTCATCAAGAATTGACAGCTTACGCGACCTAATTTCATCGTACGGATGGACAAAAGGGAAATAATTTAGCTTTTTATTGAACCAAATTACGTAACCAGTTATTAAGGGAAAATTACAGCGTTTTAATTTTTAATTGTTTCTTAGCGTTCCATCTTTACGTGTACGATGCTTTATGAAAATAAAGCTTTCCATCTTTACGTGTACGATGCTTTATGAATTTTTTTTAACTAAGACTGTTGACAGAAAAAATTAAAAATTCCATAAGGTGCATACAAATTAATTTAATTACAGTGTAACTCAGATATGAGACCCGGGTATAAGAGAAACACGGATATAAGAGAGATTTTATGTGGTCCCAAATTAGAGCCATACTTACCTAAACAAAATAGATCAAACCCGGATATAAGAGAAACCTGGATATAAGAGATTTCGTCTCCGGGCCCCGACAACTCTCTTATGTCAGGGTTACACTGTAATTACTTTAATTAGGTATCTTTCTTATGAAAGGCTAAGTGTAGAATATAAATATATACATTTATTATATTTGTATTTCCCTTCATTTTATTAATTTTGAAATGAAAAGGCTAACTGACAGTGGAAAACAACATTTAGTCATGCAAACCACGTGGCTTTCTTTTGTTTTCATGGTGTTTCGTTTCCGGTCTTCCGTATATTTGAATTTAAGCTATTTTTGACACAAAAAAAAACATGTTATATTAGATTTTTACCTAAAAGCAACTTTCTGATTGTAACCAGGTTTATTTTATAATCTGTAAATGATATTTATCTACTTAATAATACATTGACTAACTGCAACACCATTTTGATCAATTTTAAAATATTTAACAACTTTAAGCAATAAACATAAATTTAACAATAAGAAATAATAAATAATTGTTGTAAAAATTTATTTTTCTTCGAAAATGTTTTTTGCTTTCAGGAAATGTTATCCATAGTCATACAAATGAGTAAAAGTTTTTGAAATTAAATAATATCTTTGTTTTATTGAGTTTTGTATGTTAGAATTCAGAGCTGATTTTCAGGTAGACGTGTCCGAAATAAAAAAAAACGTCAAATGGATTTGCTTTGGTCAAAGCCTTGTGCTTTTAACTAATTAATCGCTAAATCGGAACACCTTAGAATTTCATGAGTTTTCATGAAATTACTTATGGGGGGGGGTGTAATAAATAAAATAAAAAAATTACCATGATTTAAAAAAAAAAATAAAGACATTTATAATAATTTCCAAATTTTGTGAATAGTTTCTGAAAGTTTCATGAAAATCCGACAATTATTTTTATTTTTACAAGATTTTCAAAATTAACGGCTCCCATTAAAAAGAAATTTAAAAAAAAAATACACGCGCTCATGAAGGTACCTAATATATATATATATATATATATATATATATATATATATATATATATATATATATATATATACACACACACACACACACATTATATTAATAATAACTATACATTTCTCTCACCGGGTACACACAACCACACATCATCAGCATTATAATCATCATTTTGAGCAATGTAAATGCGCCCAAATCCTCGGTAGCGGAGACTTGTGGTGATCAAGCGAGCACGACCGTCGTCGATCTCCGTGCAGTTGTGTTCACCCAATTTCACAGACATGCCTTCAGTCGGTGTGTCGTATGCTTTTCAGGTTCATTCCGAAACGCACATCCGACCCACCTCCAGAGGACGATAACATCTGAAACTCAATAAATTAAAATACTGCTTGCTATCTCCAAGTCTCTGCGAGTGGAAAATAGCGCTCTGATTACATTCAAAATACACACGTAATAGAAATCATAATAGTAAAATTGGGTGTAGGAGATAAACACTGTTGAACCGTCTACCATTTATGAATTGTCAAAGATATCTTCATATATATATATATATATATAATTTTTATTTAAAAATTATAACAAAAATATGTTATAAAATCACTCCAAAATAGCCATTTTCTTTCAACACCTCCGATGTCTTATCAAGTGATGATGTT
>OZ038487.1:105199911-105207411 GCA_964036315.1 Acanthosepion esculentum | reverse complement strand
AACATTTAGTAAATTATATATGGCTAACCTTGAAAATAAAATATTTAACACCAATTAAATACCCTCCACCTACCTAAAATATGTAAATGATATTCCCATCTGAGTTTTGAAAAAACATAGATGAAATGCGCGAACTACAAGAAAATTTTCGAAAAAGGCGAGTTTTTATCTTCACATATGAACAACAAACTAACAATAAATTTCCTATTAATGATGTATTGATAGACAATAATAATATTTCATTTACCACATCCCCATACCAAAAACACGTGCACTCTGTACTATAAAAGAGAATGTCCTGACTATTACATTCAAACATTTAATAAATTGCGTCAAATTTAACTCTTTCAAAAAAACATTTTCTATTCTGAAATAAAAAAAAAACATTAAACATATTCTCATTAATAATGATTTTTCTAATTACATGAACAAATTAAACCAGCCATTACAAATACTACCATAAAAAACATAATATTTCTTCAAATAACCTAAACAACCTACTATACCTTAATCAAATTAATTTTTACCAAGATGAAAAAATCTCATGTGTACTCATATATTCTCCACTGATCCCAGTAAAAACATAAAGCTAATTATATACTATACTAAATTTAACACAACCAACTTAATGATACGCAATAGCTCTAGTGTTTTGGAAAACACCAACACTGTATACTAGTTTATATGTCCTTTGGGAGATTGTATCTCTGACAGAAATGTAAGTACATACGTAGGCTTTACAACAACACCATTATCAAGATGTCTTCAACTCCATTTGTCAGATACAAGTTCTATCGCACGGCATTTGAAAACACATTGTTGTCCATCTTCACAATTCAGGAAAATACTTGTTGCTAAAACTAATATACAAAACGAAAGTAATAAACAAACACTTTAAATTGTCGATTCTATATAAAAAGCAACCAGCCAACATTGATTAAGATTCATTACGTATATAGTATCAATGATTTAAAATGCATTTGAGTTGACTAACATCTAACACCAAGTTGCAATTAATTATCTCTGGTTACCCATCTTGCATTGGGAAAGCTTGTTTACAAAAGATCGTAACCACAACGATTAATTTTAGAATAATGGTAACAGAGAGCGTTGACAAAAAACGGGTGTTTACAACAAATCAGAATTACAACGATTATAATAACATTAAGTTTTTTCCTTGCAATTCACCCCTGAGGAGGATCTGGGAGGCTATCGAAAGTACTTGTGTTAACAAAAACTACAGCTCCTTCCTTCATGAATTTCAGCTTAACACAAAATAGATAATTAGTGAACTAGAAAGGATTATTGTAAAAATAAACAAACATAATATGTATATAGTATTTAATGAAACATGCTTGAATTAAGATTTTTTTTTAAAGCTTATCATCCCAAGCAAGGCTGGAGGCCACTAGCACGCAAGGGGTTACAGAAGATTTGGAGGAAGAGCAGATAGGAGTGGTAAAGGAGAGGATGTGGAGAAAGATAGTGGATCGATCAAGGCAAGGGGTTTACAGAAGATTTGGTGCGAGAGCAGATAGGAATGAAAGGTGAAAGGATGTGGAGAAGAGAAGTGGATAGATCAAGGCAACTGGAGATGTCGATTGAGGTTACACTTAAATAGTTGGAGATTGTATTTGATCAGGGAAACAGGAATAAGGAAGGGAGTTCCACAGGCGAGATGTGCGAGACATGAAGCTATTGGAGTAGAAGAGACGTCTACATCTAACAGTTTCAACGGTGAAGGCGTGGGAACGGGATGCCAGCCACGTAGGACGTTTATGTTGCCTTTACACACACACACACACACACACACACACACACACACACATATACATATATATATATATATATATATATATATATATATATATATATATACACACATATGCTTTTTGTTTTAGCTCTATTCTTCATTCTGTATTTCTATTCCTTAGAACTCATACTTTTCTTCGTGTCTTCATGTATGTTCATTGTTTCTTTTGGAATCGGTCCCAACTCACTGGTCGTTCATGACATGAAGATTAATTAGAAATCCATACGAGGGCTAGACATTGTATACGAAGGTCACAACAGAATTTCTTGAAAAAGGTTTCTTCATCCGTTAACTCCAGCTTTAAATCACATAGCCTTCCGCTGTCCCTTCTTATTTCCTTTTGCCTGAACTCTTGTCTGTTTTACATTCCGACAACGCCACAACAAATACAACAATGCTATACTTCGATATCTACTTATATACATATGTGTGTGTATGTATTCGTGTGTTTTAGAATTTGGCTATGCACATGCATTTAAGTGTTTGTAGGTGCATGAGTACTTACGTATTTGATGGCATTCTGGGCTTTGCGGACATATGTATGAAAAGAAAAGTGAGGCAATCTACAGAAAACAGAACAAAGCAATTGATATATGGAAAGCGATAAAGGAATAAACAGAGCAACTAAAAAAAAGGGAAATAACTCCAAGAAATAATAAAATCTAGCAAGCTTAAAGATGTTAAGTTTCGATTCGTCAAGCCATATCAGTTTCTTCCAAACTCTAATTTTTTTATGCACTTCGGATTGCTGTTTTCGTAGTCTCTAAGGAAATTTGGTTTCATTTTTTCTTCTGACGATTTTTATGATACTGACACTTATTTTCAAATCTACTTTTCCTCACAATTTTTCTTATATGCACGTCGTTCTTTTTTTCTCTGTTATCAAATTAGAAACAGAAAAAATTCTTTTGAAAAAAAAATTACTGAACTCCTACGTTATATTAATCCTTTTATATTGGCAGTGAATGTTGTACAGTTTCTTCACAGATGAAAAAGAGACTTTAGTTACGAGAAACGTTCTACAAATGGATGCTGTGAATGCCATGAACGGATTACGTAAACAACATTGGAGCCTGAAACAAGACAGAAACAAACAGAACACTTCCACTAAAAATCAGAACGAGGCACTCTAAAATTTCTGGAATATATAATAAGGAAACTGGGTTTGGAGAATTTAGCACTTACAGGACATATTGAAAGCAATATGAACAAAGGAGGAGTGGGACGGATTATAAGGAGGCAGATATTACTTAATACTACGAATGATAGAGATTTCGGGAGAGTGTTTTGGGACTTAGAACATAAAAGGAATAATTCGTTTCCATTTGATCATAGAATGCTGGTTAATAAACGTACAAATTCGGATATTTTTTTCTTTCGGCCTTTTCGACCTGTATCTTCGAAAACTGCTCAAAGTTTCTACTGCCTTCCAAGACTATCACAATTACCCAAAAAGTTTTAGAAATATATAACAAAACATATCATTTTCTTTTCTAAAAACGGTCATACCTAGCCTGACGTAAGCGCTCACGACTCTCTAGACATCCCTTTTATTTGTCATCTGTAAATTGCAATATAAAGATAGCCTCGTAGTCATACATTCATTTCTCTGGGGTTCGGAATTCACAGTTCAAGGGCTTACGGCCACATCAAATTGTAATATCTGTTCCCGTAAGATCACTGAAATTTAAGCAACGTCAAGCCTGGCCGATATCTAGATGTGTGACCGGGTGGGAATAGCCGCTTCTATAAGTTTGAATGTGCGGATTTTGTAATGTATAACGGCTCGGAATTGTTAATAGGAGAGCCGAGTACCAATACCATATAGGATCGTTATACTGGCGTACGGGCAAATACCCTTGTTATGAATCCACCTCTTCTCTCCCCATCTATGGGTTAATTAGTAAGTTTTGTGTCATTAAATCATTATTTATTTACTCCAAATCCTTACAATCTAAAAATATTGTCTGGCTTTAAATAACTCACAAAGGGTTGATAACCCATACAAAATGAAGCAATCATTTATACTATTTACATTATTCGGACTATTGTCCTCATCTTTGTTGCCATATTTATCACAACGTTTCGGCCGTTATGCACCCCAGGCTTCTTCAGATGGTTAGAATGAACTGAAACCTTTATTTCGCTCGCTGGGGTAGACTGTTCTAGTTCCACGTGCCATGTCTAATGTATGTCAGTTATCAGTTATCTCATGTTAATTCACCTCTCCAAGTTCTCCACTGCCTTACCCAGGAACTGAACTCACAACTCTTTCGGTCGTTTATCCACTGTTACACGTGTCTTTAATAAAGGGTTCAGTTCGACATTCTAACCACCTGAAGAAGGCCGTAGGGTATAATGGCCGAAACGTTGTGATATATATGGCAACAAAGATGTGAACAATAGTCCGAATAATGTAAATGGTGTACATAATACCTCATCTCAGAAATATAGACACAACAAATTATAGTTTCGTTTCTCTTAGAGTGGTTGCTCCGCAAGACGAGATTTGACTCATACCCGGGGATACTGTTTGGATAGCATGACGGTTATCGGCAGAGAAACTGATCTCCGGAGAAAAGTTAAAATGTCGTTAGGTTTTGTTTCGTTTATCTCGTTCATATAACCCTGGTATTCTCAAAAGCGAAATATTCCCTAACGTTCCCTTGTAGATCATCGTCTATCCGTGTTTGATCGTAATGCATGATGTTTATAAGACACAATATGCAACGGATAGCGCGCAGACACCGTTTGAATAGAACAAAGACGCCCTATGCAACCGGCAGTAGGCAGTCTTTGAATTAAGTATTCTCTCATTAAAGAAAATAAAGATCTATATTGTGTACAAAGCAAAAATGAAGAGAAAAAATGGGCTAGCTAACGTTAGCTTTTCTCGGCACTCGAGAAATCAGAATAAGGATATAGCGATTTTTCAAGCGTAGCTTAGATGCGGCTCAAGGTCGAAAGTACCCAACCAGGCTCGAACTCACTACACAGTCGTAATTGTTCTAGCGAGACAAGCGGCGACAGTATTTTTTCATACTTGAATTCAAACCTCAGGCTATGAGATGAAACAGACGACCGCTACTCGGTGTTTTTCCTTTTATGTTTGTATTTGAATAAGCTCTAGCTCTGATATTGAGCACTTTTATTCATAAATATAGCATACTTTAAAAGTATACTTTATCTCACTCACACACACACACTCACACACACACACACATGCATATATATATATATATATATATATATATATATATATATATATATATAAAAATGGTGTTCCAATAACTTGGACCGATTTTAAATGTGAATTAATCGTCTAATGCTCGTTTTCTTTCAGATTTAACAACTTAAGTCTTTGGCCATTTCAATCATGGAAAGATTAACAATCAAACAACGTGTTAGTTTCAAGAGTGCTTTTGGAAAAATTGTTCTTAAATTCAAACAATCTGTGTCGGTGGCATATGTGACAACACCATTGCGTGCTCGTTTTACGCCGTTCAGTTGAAAATATTGCTGCAGTGCACGAGAATGTGTCCTAAAATCTAGACACCACTATTCGTCATCGCGCGCATAAATTGAACCTCTTCACAACAATGTTACATCGTTTCGATTTTCACTCTCGGTTGATCGATTATATTGACCAAAAATCGCAAAGTGCGTGAAATGCATTTCTCTTTGAATGTCCATTTTCGTAATAGGTTTCGATAACTTTACCACGTTGATTGATTGTAATTATTTCCATGGTTGAAATTGCCAAAGACTTAAGTTCTATAAGAACTTTAATTTATTTTAAAATAAAAGAAGGATTCCCCTCATTTTTTTTCTTTTAATTTATTATATTTTATGGTTACATATGTTGATTGGTTCCAGGAATATATCTTTTAAAAATAGCGGTGTCTGTTCCAAAGAGTAGCAGTTCTTAAGGAGAAACTGAGTGGAACTAGCTTCCTACTAATGGAATACGAAGAGAATGAGGATGGTCCACCCTTGGATACGTAGCATAGTGGGTCTCTGCAGCAATTGTCAGAACTGTTGGAAATAAGAAATATAGCTCGCCAGGTCACTTTTCATGAAAATAGCAATATTTTTTTTCTATTTTTATTTATTTTAATAGGTACCGCTCCTTGCAAGACAGTAAACTCACTAATGCACACGTGGTTACTGGAATAATTAGGAACAGAAATAGTAATAATAAATAGCAGGAAGAGAAAATACTAATCAGGAGATGGACGCTAGATAGCGATTGACAGTGCCTTTAATTTTTTGAAATTGAAGTTGACTGGAAAGCATGGAACCGGAAGTGAGTTCCACGAGTAAGAAGTGCGAGAAAAGAAACGGTTTGCATAGAATATACGGCTACACTTAGCCAGGTCAACGTCAGTCTATTACTGCGCTTAAATTCAAAAAGTAGCAAGAGAATACTATATCGTCTGTGGGAAAGTGGTTGTAGGGTAGAAAATAATCCATCATACAAAAGACCGTTTAGACGCTTTTACAGTTTATAAAGTAAAGCAAGTGAAATTCCAGCTTAAATATGGCAGTAATCCTCTGTTTTGGTGTGATCTGATTATTGTTTATATAGAATATGGCAACATGGTTTCAGTACCTACAATTTTTCAAAATTTTAGCAATGGATCGTATGAGTTCCACTTGAGATCAGATTCAGCTTGAGTCCTGATAGACGTTCAAGGCGAGGAACATTCTTTAGAGAACTCCAGTGATGTTACTTTGAAAAATGGACAATTTTTAACAGAATATTAATTTGAAACGTACACGTCTAGTCCAGAAACTAATTCTAGAAATCGTTCACCAATAAGGTTTTTGGGCTGTTGTATTTCTTCAAAGGAAGCAGACAGCGTGCAATCCGCTAGAGCGTTCAAAATTTAATTTTTGTTCCTAAGATACCATTCGCCACTATACATATTCCTCTTCACGATCCTAGGTAAGTTTGAATTAAGATTAAAATCGAGCAATGAATCAGGACACATCATCAAACAAGTGTCATTAAAAATAATTTTTTCAGATATTATTTAGTTTTTCTTTTTTCCACTGACATATCATGTATACAAATCTTTCTTCTGAAGAGTTTGACTTAGTCTTGAATCATGGCTCTTCGTGTGCCGTCAAAAAATCAATTTATGTCTGAGTTGTCATCTTAACATGCTCTGGACATCGCCATAGAGCTACCATTTCACAGCCAGTAATATCACTGCATAAAGAATCACCACATTTTGCTGAAACCTTTGTTCAATCCTTCTGGTCAGTCGAAGGTAGCACGGCGTCCGTCAGTGAAGATAAAATGTTATCCATTTCATTAACTCAGCTTTCATTGTGGAAAGCTTTTTAATGAGCTCGTGTGATCGGCCTAATGATTGGCTTCATGAATTAGGAGCTAGCATCAAATAATTTCTGGCTGCCAGACGAGCGAAAAATCGTATTGTTTGATAAAAACAGAAATCTTCATAATCTCATTGCATGATGAATACGAAGTTTCAAATAATGTTATTGTCTGACGAGGACGGACATTTTAGTAATATAATTTCTTTGCAGAATGATGTGGAAGTTACTGGTAATTTAATTTTGGACAAGAACAGATATTTTGGTAATATCATTGTTTCATAAAGATATTTTAATAATTTCATTGCTAGACAAAGACGAATTTTAAAAACTTTTCCTTGATT
>OZ038487.1:105144911-105194911 GCA_964036315.1 Acanthosepion esculentum | reverse complement strand
TATTCTTCACATTGCTCTGTATGAATAAATTTTAATTTTACTATATATATATATATATATATATATATATATATATATATATATATATATATATATATATAGAGAGAGAGAGAGAGAGAGAGAGAGAGAGGGAGAGAGAGAGAGTGGTTGCGATGGATAAATTAATTTATCCATCGCAACCAGTATATAAGTAGACTTTTCTCCACTAAATCCATTCTCCACTAAGTATATTCTCCACTAAAAAGAAAGATTTTTTTTATTTTTCACAATTTGTATATGACGTATAAACCGATATATATATATATATATATATATATATATATATATATATATATATATATATATATATATATATATATATATATATATATGTATTCTGCTTGTACGCCATTATAATGGATGTACTTATTTAAGTTAATCTTCTGTTCGTTAATTAAACTGTATAAATTACATTTTTCGTAGAAAATACCGTTCTCCGGCAAGAATCTGACCTACGTCCTATGTGGATGTTATTTTTTAGGTTAGGATATGAATTCCGAGCATATATGATAGATTTTCTTAACCAGAAGTTCTCTGTGGTTGAGCAGTGATAAAACACCTAGCTTGATGGCGCTTCCTCAAAGGACATATATATATATATATATATATTTTTTTTTTTTATTTAATTTATATATATATATATATATATATATATATATATATATATATATATATATTAAATAAAAATAAAACAGAACACTTTAAGGTTCCATGTAATAAATTATTTCACCACAGCCCTTTTAAAGGACCGCGGATCATCAGACTTTACTTCCAAATGTTGAAACGAAAACCATTATATATATATATATATATATATATATATATATATATATATATATATATATATATATATATATATATATATATATGTCTGGAAATGTACTAAATCCGACATATTCTTAAATTATTTGTTTAGACGTTATTTAAATTGATATGCACATTTGAGTAGATGCTCTGTTTTTTATTTATTTATTAAACACTATATTGATTTAATTACATGTATGGGTGTGAATTCTCGAGAAATCTCGGTAGAAAAATATACGCCATCCACCAGTGTTCGAACTTGCGTCCCCGATATGACCAAGATACTTGACGAGATGAGGATGAGTGTTTCCACGGCATGGAATGCCTGTGGCTCAATGTCATTAATCCAACACACATACTGGGTTTGGAGTCATTCAAGAAATCCAACTGCATCTGCTTCAAAGAATGTTAGATTTTCCCGTAATATGATTTGTCTGCTGCGCTTTTGATCACGTGACGGAAGACGTAGTACCCACCTTGGAGAAAGCTTCGTTAGGTCAAGTACATTTGCATAGTTTATTCTCAACTCTCTCAGGGAATGTAATAGTATTGGTTATTTTATTTATAGTCAATCCCTGTCATCTATTACCATCTGGTGAATACAATCAAAGTTTTCCACGGAGGTGACAATTGTAGGACGTCTAGACCTTGCTTCCCCTTCAAGACTCTCCCTTCCCTTGCCAATTTCATCTCTCAACATTCGCATTGTTGATAAACCTGGAATCTCATCCCCTAACATAGAAACAATGTAATCATGAATGGCCTTGTGGGTGGGGGATAAACGTTTTTTCTGCCGCTACTTGAAAATACCACGATGCCAAATCTTGTCCATTTTCAAGAGAAGGCTCTATTACTTACATTTGAAGTCTTCTTTGAAGAGTTAAAATCACTTTGCCTGGACAGAAACAATTCAGTTAATAAGACGATTTATTATTAATAAGAAAATTTCACAGTTCTAGCATTACTCCTTCGTATTCAGCCTATGAGTTTTCAGTCCACCGACGTAAATGCAGTAGTTCGAATGATGGTCTGTAATATAGGCTGATCTTCTTACTCAGAAGGTTGATGCAAGTAAAGCTACCAATCGGCCTATTGACCCGAGGAGAGCTATTACCGAGCTAAATAAATATTTATATACATCTTAAATGGATTACATATTTTATACATCTGTCATTAAAAGCGTCCTGTCTTTCTCAGTATTTTATGATTTCGGAAATTACATTTCGTCATGTTCGTAATGCTTTCAGGCTTTCAGACTAAACAGGCAAATACTTTTTTCCCCTGACATTTTAGACCATATGCACATCTATTATTGTTTCACTTTGTTCATATGTTTGTACCAACCGATGTGGTATACCGATTGCGAGTGGGGGAAACAGGAGAATTGTTAAGATAGATTAGTCATCTTTGTGCCCGACATTCTGGTACAAAGGTGAGTAAAGGTGTTCACAATTCCATTACCATTATGAATTCTAAAGACAATAGATTAAGATATACTACATTGACCGCAAATATATCGATAGGAAAATATATCTTCCTACTTTTATATATATATATATATATATATATATATATATATATATATGCGCTTGTGTGTGTGTGTATGTGTGTGTATGTTAAATTCTCAGATTATGTCTGTAGAGACAACAATTTGATTATATATATATATATATATATATATATATATATATATATATATATATATATATATATATATATTTATGAATAAATATAGTTTTATGGTGTGCTATATTTATGGGATAAAGTGTTCAATATCAGAGATAGAGCGAATGTATATATAAATATAAAAGTGAACATTAAAGTCAACACTCAGAGGCGACAGGCTGTTTCATGCTGGACACAATTGATTGCGCCCAGCATGAAACAGTCTGTCGCCTCTGAGTGTTGACTTCAATTTCCACTTCTTATATATATATATATATATATATATATATATATATATATATATATATATATATATATATATATATATAATAAAAAGACTTAAACACTAATATTCCATGGTCATAATTTATTCCATTGGGATCGTAAGAACGATCCAAAATCTGTAGGTCTGATGAATTGCATCGTTCTTACGATTCCAATGGAATAAATTATGACCATGGAATATTATTGTTTAAGTCTTTTTATTATATCCTTACTCTGTCCTGGACATCGAGTTCTAACCTGGATCATATCCTCTTGGAATTATTTTTATACATATATGTTTGTGTATATATAATTGCATATTCACCAATATGTGTATATTCACCAATAATATTGTATATATATATATATATATATATATATATATATATATATATATATATATATATATATATATATATATATATATATATATATATATCCGATGCAATGAGAACGAAAGTAATATATAAATTCTAACTTTCACACCATTAATTCAAAACGATACCGATAGTAGAGCGATAATTATTTATTATAATTTTATCATAAAGACAAAAACTATTTACTCATTACAAAGATGCAACCTGTGAAATGGTTTTCCTAAACATTTGAACGTTGTTATCGACAAGGAATCTTCCCACACTGGCCATCACCACACCTATCCTTCAACAAACTGCTATCAAGAAGCACTGTTGTTTCACTCCGTCACTTTTTTGCTTTATGTATATTTTTCCCAGACAAATGGAAAATAGGAAGTGACGTTTCTGATACGGCTTGCCCACAAGCAGAATTGTTCATAACCGTTTTTGGTTAACACTAGTCAAGATGCAATTGAAATGCACCAAAACGAAGTTCCATCTTTGTAGTGAGTAAAATGTTTGTGCCTATATAATAGAATTATAATATATATATATATATATATATATATATATATATATATATATATATATATATATATATATATATATATATATAAATGACAATAGGAAAACAGTAATTGCTGACGCGTTTCGTCCAATGTGGATTTTTCGTTTCTTGCTTTGAAAAAGTCCACATTGAACGAAACGCGTTAGCAATTACTGTTTTCCTATTGTCATTTATTTTTAAATATTGTCTTCTCTAAAAGTTAACTTTGAGAAATTTTCACATATATATATATATATATATATATATATATATATATATATATATACTAGCAAGGTACCCATGAAAGCTATCAGAGAGTTTATAGATTTGATCAGCAATTTTGGTATGTTTAAGTTTTCTTTGCGGCTGCCTCACGCGAGGTTGGCTTCCTGCTTGTCTCTCCTCAAAATTATCGCTCTTAAGCTCAAACGAAAAGGATGGCAGTTTGCCGGCCTCTTGCATTGAGCGGTCAGGGAAATCGTCTCATCCTTATTCTTATGCCATCTTTCTGAAAGTGTCTTCTAACGAAAATTGGCTTGCCACTACACCATAGATCGAAACTCAGGGTTGGACATTGGGGATCTGGGGACAGTGCAGAAATCGAATGCTTCAACTGTCAACGGGACATGGAGGCAGAAGTAACAGACTTTGATACTTCTTTCTCGTGATCCTTTCAGCGGACTTTCAGATAGCTTGGCGGCACCCATCTCCTACACAGTTTAATTAATCGCCAATGAATATTCCTTTTTGAGGTATTTTTTATTTCTTTTTCAGATTTGGTTCCATTTTTCTGATTTCCGCTGAAAGTCTGAACATAATTTTTTTTCGGCAAAGTCGAAAACAATCTGCCTAAAGCATTTCGTCTTTTCGAAGACTTCATCGGACAAGAATGATGTTTCTATTAATGGAATTATATATTTGAAACGAGAAGTGTGAGATATAAACCCGAGAGTCGGTTATATTTGTGTACTGAGTCGAGCCATCGTAATGAACTTATAGGAACGTTAAATTTTAAATTTTAGAGTTTAAAAGATTTTTAAGTTTTAAGAATTTTTTCGTCAAACATGTCTGGACGCCCACTCTTAAAAATCCTATTCAAGTCCCATACGCTTTTGTTTTTATCGTTTTTGTTCTTAAATACTCAAATCCTAGATACGTTTTAAGAATTGTTTTTAAATACTCAAATCCTATATACGTTTTAAGAATTGTTTTTAAATACTCAAATCCTATATAAACTATATAAATTTTCCCATATGAGTGTTCTTTTGGGTATCATGACTCCTTAAAAAAGATATTTTTTGTGCTTTGTTAATTAAATGTTATTCTAATATTACCCTTGCACATTTTTTGAGTAACACTTCTTCACATGCCAGTTCCTAATGTTGTGTTGATTTTTATTTTTGAAATATATTTAGTATGTTTGATCCAAAATTTTATCGCATTTTATTGATGCTGGGCTGTTCATTTTTTATACTTCCTGTTTTAAAAATGTGTTGCTTTGTGCAGATTATACTATATAATATCTTTGTATTATTGGTAAAGTTTTGTTGGATTTCACATGCATTATTTTTATGTTGGCTGTTGATATTATTTTAACGGAATTATTACCGATAAAATGGCAAGTTAACAGGTGAGATAATGTAGTGGTTGTGTAACCAATATATGTTGTTGTCATTATCATTGTTATTACTATTTTTTATAATTATCAGTAGTTTCCAAGGGGCAAGTGAATTTATAGAAAATATTGACTTGTTGATGTTTTAATTTTTTTGTTGCATCGTGAAGAATTTTTTTTTTATAACTGATTAATTTGTTTTTATGTAGTTAGCATTGACGACCGAAGTTAACTTCAAAAGTTTTTCGTCTAGTTTATAGTTAATGTGGATTTGGTTTCTGTCAAGTAATGTAATGGTGACATTTTCAGACGCACGCATACACAAGCACACAAACACACATATTGTTTGAATAAATCTTTCATTATATTTATATTAATACAGTTTCAAGATATGCTGTATTTCAAGGCTAAAGTGCTCAATATCAAGGATAGAGCGTATGTAAATATAAAATTAGACACTAAAGCCAACACTCAAAGGCGACTGTCTGTTTCCTGCTAAACGCAATCGTCCCATATATATATATATATATATATATATATATATATATATGTAAAAGCTAAAGTATTCCTCAGGAGCCAGGGAAACCTACCTAGGTTTCACATAAACGGATCTTCAGGGTAAAGCCGGCTTGGACTTGGAGCTTAAACACTTGACGATTCTTTCCACCTTGTATTGATGTTATTGGGTCTTTTTTTGTTATTTCCCATTTTTCCTCGCGTACCCATTTGTTCTACTGCAATTTGAGCTATTCGAGGTTTTTCCAAAAGAGTACCACCATTTATATATATATATATATATATATATATATATATATATATATATATATATATATATATATATATATATATATAGTGGATACACGCATTTGAGTATAAATTTCCTGTTTTTTCACTAAGCATGTTTCTATCTACCTTACTCGATTTTTGATAGACTTTAATAAAGCAAAATTGACCATTGAAAATATTCGATCCCACAAACACATTATATAGGGGAAGCCAGCGGATATCCGGCGCGTTTCTTGAACGACTCAGCAATGAATAACTTCGCATTAAAATGAGGATAATTGACCTCCTCACCTCAATAGGTGTGTCCATTAAATATACCACGTAAGAAAGACCATTAATGCAGAAACATGGTGTTAAGGATAAGTGCGAGAAATAATGTATAAAAATAGAGTGAGAAGCGACTGAATAAAGTCATCGGAGATGTAAACGTAATTCATAAAGATTAAAACTCTGCAAGAAGATGGTGGATATAGAATCTAAAACTAACAGAATGGAACAAATATCAAGCTTGAACTCTGTCGACGCTTGGCAGTGCCAATCCATATACAAATGCAATTCTCTATTCTGATCTGAATCTTCTAATAATAGCGCAGAGTTTTAAGACTTTGGGGTTTTTTGAAGCGTTAAAAGAAACGGAGATTTTTCCATGGCACAAATATAGGATTTCCATTCGAGGTTTAGACCCAATAGATGTCCGAGACAAGAAGACTTTTTGAGATGATGACAGCTCACAAAGATTGGAATTAATTTAAGCTCTGCTTGCGGGTGGTGAAATGTAACTAGATTTTTTTTGGAGGGATGGATGGCCACGCACTTGTTTTTCCCTCATTGAGCTGTGAGATTTTCGTTGGAATACAGATCATCTCCCAGTCACTTATTATGCAGATATTTTGAGGTGCATACATACACAGTTGTATCATCTGTATATATATATATATATATATATATATATATATATATATATATATATATATATATATATATATATATATATTTTATTTATTTATACATATATATATTTATTTATACATATATATATATATATATATATATATATATATATATATATATATATATATATATATATATATATATATATATATATATATATATTGACTAAGGGTCTGCGAATGCTCTTAGGCAAATCGTTAATGTAAAGCAAGAAAGAGGGTGGAACCAAGGAGAGCCTTTTGAAACAGGTATGTTAATAGATATCAATGTTTTTTTTCTCGCTTATTTTTTTATTTGAAATTTAATGGTGCGCTTCAAGAAACAAAGAGAAAATATCCTAGATTACTTGAAGGAGGTTAGTCGATACAAAAAAACTATAGAACTAAATAACTCCGTTCTAGAGGCATAACTATAATTCCATTCTTGAGGCATAACTCCGTACTCGAGGCATAAATCTGTTCAAGAGGCATAGATCCGTTCTAGAATCATAACTTTGTTCTCGAGGCATAATTCTGTTTTAGAGGCACAGGTCTGTTCTAGAGGCATAGATCTATTCTAGAGGCATAGCTCTGATCTAGAAGCATAACTCTGTTCCCGAGGCGTAACACTGTTCTAGATGTATAAGAGGCATAGATCCGTTCTAGATGCATAACTCGGTTCTAGAGGCAAATCTATATTCTAATGACATACCGAACAAAGGTATAACTGTATTCTAAGGACATAACACTTTTCCAGAGGTATAACTCTGTTCATATATCCGTTCTAGGGACGTAAGTCTGTTCTAGAGGCATGGCGCAGTACTAGAGGCATGATACTCTTCTAGAGGCATAACTTTGTTCTAGAGACATAGCTCTGTTCTAGAAACATTACGCTGTTCCTGAGGCATAACACTATTCTACAGGGATAACTTGAGATTGATGTAAGCAATAAGCAAAACGATTGTATACAAGTAATATATATATATATATATATATATATATATATATATATATATATATATATATATATATACATGTATATATATACATATATATAGATATATAAACAGCTTCTCAGTATTAAATAACCATCAGACTTAAAACAGAACAATCAATCGGTCTTTTAATCGATAAGCTGGCAATCTCACACTTGACATCGCGCCATCTTTAATATACTCGTTTTGTTTGTTGTCGATTCCACAACTTCTCACCGTTCCTATTCTTATTCCTGAAATTTCTTTCTCATTATATCACGATAACTTGATATTTGTTCTGTTCTGTCAGTTTTAGACTTTATATCCGCCATCTTTATGTAGACTTTTTATTCTTTCTTAATTACGTTTACATCTCCGTTAGCTTTATCCAGTCGCTTCTCACTCCATTTTTATACATTATTCCTCGCACTTATCTTTAACACCAAATTTCTATATTAATGGCATTTCTTATTACTATATGTGGTGTATTTAATGGATACACCTATTGAGGTGAGGAGGTCAATTATCCTCGCTTTAGTGCGAAGTCATTCATGACTGAGTCGGTAAAGAAACGCGCCGGATATCCACTGGCTTGTCCTATATAATTTCTTTGACGGATCGAATATTTCTGATGGGCACATTTGCTTTATTAAAATCTCTCGAAAATTTCAGTAAGGTAGATGGAAATATAGTTTGAAAAAAAAAAAAGGAAATTTGTACTCAAATACGTGTAGCCACTAAATATCAGGTGTATATATGTATAGCTGACCACTCGTATTCGAGGATAACTATCTACTAGTGCGGCTGGATAATCCTTATTGCAGACGCTTGCTCAGGCAAAGTTGTGTTTGTTCAACATCCACAGAGCCCACCTGTGTTTCATACTGCAACTATGCCGAGCAGACCTTAGTTACAGTTACTGGGAAAGATTGTGTTATCTAGTGTGATCACCAGTTTTGAACACGGCCAGCACGCTCAAGCCCTCGGACACGATGACATGTGACTTAGTGCAAGTATAGCTATCGACTGACCCCACGGGTTCCGTCTATCCAGTTTCACTCACAACGCTTGGGTCCACCCGTGGCATGATTTTCAGGCACTTTACAAGGGTGCCGCATTCTGGGATCGACCCCTCTAGTCTGATAACATGAGGAAGTCTCCTTACTGACAAATCAACTATGGTGAGATACGAACCCGGGTCTCATGATCAGAATGCGAATGTTCTAAACACTCGGTATCTTGCCCGTTTATATATATATATATATATATATATATATATATATATATATATATATATATATATATATATATATATATATATATATTGTATTTAGGCATCAATTCTTCATTTATGCATGTTTCATTAAAAATGACAGACAAGGTACTATGATGAACTTTTTATTTAATTTTTCTTGTGTTAGAACAAGTGTTTTCTTTTTTGGGACCCAGAGTGTGTAGAAACTGTTTTATAATTCGAACTCGGATCTCCGATTCCTCAATCGAGCCGTCTCCAACATACATAAATTTATAAGCCCCTAACTACTAATTTCTCAGTTTCACTCAGACCTTCACAACTTAGATCCACCACGCCATGTGAACCCGGAATAATCATTCTCCTCGGAAGGAGTAAGAAGCAAGTTTCATCCAAACAGCTTTTTCCCAAAGACGTTTAAATTATAGACTACATACGCGATATGCTACTGGCCTGACCACTACAGTCTTGGCCTTAAAAACCAGGGTCAACCGATATCTATCCTACGTAACCTCATACTATGCACTTCCTACTACGTACTTCTTTTTCAGTTATAAAAAAAATTGCTTATTAACCCTCTACATTGAGTGGTCCTTGTGCCTTGGATTGATTGAATAAAGTAAAAGAAAATAATCACGGATGTCTAACAAATAGTTGTGTAATCAAAAATATACATTTTCTATATGAAACTTACGTTTCATTTGCGAAAAAAAATCAATATAGTATGATGATGGAACGCTAGTAAAATTGTTGAAATTAACCGGAATAATCTGCGTTGGCACTGCAGTAAAGATTAAGATTGTGTTACATAGGAATAAAGTGTCACTACCGACTCTTGAGTTTGAACATAGATCGCCACTGAGCAAACTCACGCGATCCCATTATTGAATTAAGTTGACCATAGAAGAATGCATAAGTAGGAAGTCGTGTGACGTCTGACTGATCGATATTTCTAGTCTATCCTCTATTCTATACGTATCGCATTTCTATTTTATCTTCTATTTCTATACGGACCGCTATTCTCTATTCACTATACTATTTTTTTTATACGGATTTCTATTCGAAGGCATCTGACACGTTCAACGTTCAACGGCGTACTCTAGTTTTATCTGCGATTATAAAGTCTCTGCTACAGCGAACATCACAAAAGTGGCAACGAGTATTCGTTGACATCACAAAAGTGGCAACGAGTGTGCGTTGACATCACAAAAGATTGTATAAAAAACAGGATGTCTATTTAAAATACGGGCATCCACTAAAATAAAGTTTGTAGTAATATATATTTGAACTGGGTTTATTTAATATTTCATTTGTGTACGCTTTTAAAAGAAAAAAGGAAAATTATGTTCATTACTTTTTTTCAGTATTTTTAATAACATTTTTGACTTTAAGTTTGTATTGGGAAATAGAATATCCTATATTTGGGTACATTCTGTTAACATTTCAAAGACGATTCTTCCCTCTTATGGCATCAGTCTCAGTTTAATTTCTGCGTATTCACTCGTTAATATGAAGATGGAATGATAGTAACCATGTTGAAATTTACCAGCGAGAATTATATCTGTTGGTACCGCGGTAAAAATAAAGACTTAAGTCCAAGGATGGTATACATCTCCAGCTTTTCAGGCTAAGTCTTCAGCTCATCTCATGGTGGATGGTTTTTTTTCCTACTTCAATGTGCTGTGTCCGTTCATGGATTTGGCGATTGTGATTCTTCACAATTTCCACTCTTTTGTAACTCTTAATAACTTTTGCATTTGTCTCTTCCAAACCATTATCCATCTACTCAAGTTCGCCGGGTGTGTTATGCATCTCTTTCCTTTATCTCTCTTATATTCTATCTCTCCAGTATCAAGTTTTTAAATCGACTTTCTTCATTAGGTGCCCCAGAAATGTCAACTGTCTCTTCCTGATGTTAATTAATAGTGTCCTTTTTGTGTTGTCATTGTCTCTAGAACTTTTTAGTTGCTCACGTTCCATGGTATTCTCAGCATCCTTCTGTAGAACGACATTTCTATTGCTTCAATTTCTTCTTCGTCTGTGACGGGATTGTTCAGTATTCCTTGGAATATAAGAGCACTGATGTTACGTAACAGTTCAGTACCCGTTTCTTTGTTTCTAACGATATTTTTTTCTTAATAGTTTGCCCAGTTTTTTTTTTGGTGGGGGGTCATCTTTCGCTATCCCAATGCACCTTTTTATTTCTGTGTCATACTTCCCTTCCTCTGTTCATCCGCTTCTCAGATATCTAAATTGTTGCACCTGCTTGATTTCTGTATCTCCATTTCGTAATTTGCATGTTGGTCTGTTGATTTTGCTAACAACCACGCATTCTGCTTTCTTGCAATTCATGTATACTTCTTTCTTCTCGCCTTCATTCTGTAGGAGTTCTTGTAGTTTCAATTCTTCTGTGTCTGCTATCGACAATAGCAGACACAGAATGGAAACTACAAATCTCCTCTGCATATCTTGCGTTGTTATTCTCTCAGACTAGCCTCCCTGTATCTGACGAAAAGTTACGTACACAGTAAATTACACCGGCTTTCATTTTCTAAAGATAATCACATCACAAACATTTTAAATCCCTCTTAGTTTCGTATACGTTTACTATACTTTTTTTATTTGTTTTAAATAAAACATAATCTATAATCTGTATGAAGCGCTTTTCTCATATGCATCCTTTAAAATGGCTTCAAATGAATAAATTTTATAAACCGTAAATGAGATGCTCCTTCATCAGATATTAGTAGTTTGTTAGTAATACAATCTATATTACTATAGCACTTTCAACAGCACCTACGTCAGAAAGGATTAGCACGTGTAGGCAGAAGAGAAAATAATGATATAATCTAATAGATAACTTTCAAAAAATGTTACAAAAAACAAAAAAACAAACAAATGTTTTAACGGTAATCTCCCAACACGAGTCCGTTTTGTACACATCCCGGTATTTTGAATAGATGTAGAGATTTATCTCTTGCCTCATGTTTAAAATTGAGGTTTGGGTTCCTCCTAAAGACTTTTGATTCTCTTTCACTCGTAGTAACTCCTTAGTGATATAATCGCCTTGCTTGGGGTGAATTGATTAAAAAACATAGAAGAAGCTATGTCAATGAACTTGAGAAACTCTTTTAATGTTTTTAGAAAAGGTATCACGTGACATTAACACTGGTCAATGAATGCCGTCTGTTTCTTGTATTATTGTTGTTTTTATTCGGTTGGTCTATCTCGGACAGTCATGAGTCTATCACGCCAAACATCACAGTCCTTCGGAAGGAAATTAATGTGTCATAACATAGCTGGTAAATGTAGATGGTTACTGGGAGACCAACTCATCTTACTTAATGTAACGGATCAGTCGCGAGTTCTTGCGTTGCTCGACAGCAGTGTCCAGCAAGCGCATTCTACGTTCGCGTAAGATTGTAGAAATATCTGGTATGGTCCACATCTGATTAAATTGGATGTTATCTGCAGGAGATATAAGTTTATCACTCAGAATTCGAGTGTAGGTTCCTACACGCTTAGACTTTAGGGTTTTAGGTAATGTACATTTTTTAAAGTTGTTTTCTTTTTTCTGGTGAAGTACAGTCAGGATTTTTTGACAAAGAAATTGTTATATTTTCACTAATAACTTTTAGTATCTGTCTATATTTCTGAGATGAGGTATTATGTACATTATTTACCCTATACGGACTATTGTCCTCATCTTTGTCGCCATATTTATTACAACGTTTCGGCCGTTGTACTCTCCGGCCTTCTTCAGGTGGTGGGAATGTCGAATTGAACCCTTTATTTTGCTCACTTGGATAGACTGTTCTAGTTCCACGTGCCATGTTTAATTGATGTCAGTTATCAGTTACCTCCTGTTAATTCCCCTCTGAAAATTCTGCACTGTCTTAACCGGGTATTGAACTCACACTCGTTGGGTCCTGTCATTGGATCTAACCAACGCTTTTATCCACTTGCAATGAAAAAAGAACAGAAAAAACAAAACAAATTGTTGATGATTTTCAATGACAGTCCCGTTTAACAACGATAAACAAAATGCCTGCATAATTACAAGAACCCCGTGTTAGAAAAGAGGTCGCAACAAAGAGGTAACTTTTTACATTATTCGGACTATTGTCCTCATCTTTGTCGCCATATTTATTACAGCGTTTCGGCCGTTGTACGCTCCGGCCTCCTTCAGCTGGGTGAAAATGTCGAATTGAACCCTTTATTAAAGTACACGTGGAACAGTGGATAAAGGACCGAAAGAGTTGTGAGTTCAGTTCATGGGTAAGGCAGTGGAGAACTTGGAGAAGTGAATTATTTATTTTTTTCTCTCACTTGGGTATACTGTTCTAGTTCCACGTGCCATGTTTAAAGGCATTAGTTAGATCCAGTGACAGGAACCAAAGAGTGTGAGTTCAATATCCGGTTAAGGAAATGCAGAACTTTCAGAGGGAAATTAACAGGAGATAACTGATAACTGACATCCATTAAACATGGCACGTGGATCTAGAACAGTCTACCCCAGTGAACGAAATAAAGGGTTCAGTTCGACATTCCAACCACCTGAAGAAAACCGGAGCTTACAACGGCCGAAACGTTGTAATAAATATGGCGACAAAGATGAGGACAATAGTCAGAATAATGTAATAAGCTTTAAACTACCTCCTCTTTCAGTGAACAGACCAGACCATCGTGTAATGAATGACATTGACCGTGAGCAGAACATATATAAAAATACAAATCCAGAATAAGGTGACAGTATTCTCCGTTAGTAATACTACCTGGAAATCTGTTCTACCTGAAAACTTAAGCGCTTATTATTCCGAGCCACATTAGAGTGGGTTTTAATGTTTCTTGATTGGAAACAGCTAATTTTACTTTTAACATCACTATAAACTAAAAGAATACAGAATTCCTGATCATCAGTAAAAGGATGTGCCCAAAATGCGATTTACATGACACTGAAATCAAGCAGTCCGGAAATTTAATATCTGAGAAGTGCTTTCACAGTGAACGACAAGAACAACGTTGAGATCAGAAGAAGTATTGGGGTGGCCAAAGACACATTCCAAAAGCCAGGCAGAGTATTATGAGAAAAGAGTACTGAGCTGTAACGTGACATCTGACATCCTTTACGGTAGCGAAGGTTGGAAGCTCTCCTCAACGATGAAGAAGAGACCCGAGGCGGCTTCGGTATGGTTTTACAGAAGCATGCTAAGTATATCATAGAGCGAGCGTGTGAGCAACGATGAGGTTTTGGAGAGGATGCAAACGAGGAGGAGGCTTATACTTAATATCAGGAAGAGGAATCTAGAACTTTTGGGACACATAATGAGAAAGGAGGGCTTTGAGAATCTGATACACACAGGGCGGGTAGAGGGAAAAAGAGACGGGGAAAATCAACGCATGACATACCTAGCAGCATAAATGAAGAGAGCCTTGGGGAAGTAACAAAGGGTCAAAACTTAGTGAGAGCTACAAGTGATATGGGGAAGTGGAGAGTCCTGATCGCCTACGTCCTGAAGGGACACGGCACATAAAAGGAGAACAATTTCCAGCTGGCTTAAAAATATAACCTGTCAAGTATTTAAAGGTACATGTCTTGTCAGCGTGAAAAAATACAGTGTAACCCGGATATAAGATCTATCCACTTCCCTTCTCCACATCCTTTCATCTTTCATTCCTATCTGCTCTCGCTCCAAATCTTCTGTAACCCCCTTGCCTTGATCGACCCACTGTCTTTCTCTTTCTCCACATCCTCTCCTTTACCACTCCTATCTGCTCTTCCTCCAACCCTTCTGTAACCCCATGCGTGATAGTGGCCTCCAGCCTTGCTTGGGGTGATACGCTTAAAAAAAAAAGAAGAAGAAGAAGAAGAAGAAGAAGTCTCTTATATCCGGGTTTCTCTTATATCCGGGTTTTGTCTATTTTGTTTAGGTAAGTATGGCTCTAATTTGGGACCAGAGAAAATCTCTCTTATATCCGTGTTTCCCTTATATCCGGGTCTCTTATATCCGGGTTATATTGTATCAAAATTCAAAATGTACATTTTATTTTTGGATATGTATAAAATATATAACACAGAAGTTTTACTGACTTTACTTAATTTTTCTTTTGAGATTTTAATCCTTTTCCCATTCTAATTCTGTTTTTCAGTTTTCTTCATCTCTTCAATTATTTCCCCCCATCCCTTTCACTGCAAGTACTAGTGAAAATTACTGCTATGATGAAACTATCGAAAAGTGTCACAATGCAGCCACCGACTTCGTAGTTTAACTTACATTCATTGCATTATACAAAGATCTGATTTCATGATCTTTCTTTTTTCTCTTCACTTTATGCTTTGTTTTCTTCCCCTTACACGGTCATTTCTCGTATCACGTTTCTATTTCCATCGCCTTTCTCTCCACCTCTTTTATTTCACAGCGTTTCTTGTCACCCATGAGATAAGTTGAACCACACGAATAACAAAATGGCGGATGACAAGTATTCGCTGTGACAGCCTATCACATCAGAACATCAGATAACAGTACCATATCCAGGCGGTCACATTGACAAGTGAAACAGTGGCGGCGATCAAGTTTGATACAGGGATGTGGCATGGTGAAGTTCATTGCTCTTGACCATTTGCCTCCAGGTGTATTGATTACGATGGTCGTAGTCATGACGTTGGAGGGCAGAAATTGGACGAGAATAACACCAACGCTTTTCTTTTCTTTTTCTTTTAGTTTGTATTTTGTGTGTGTGTGTGTGTGTGTGTGTGTGTGTGTGTGTGTGTGTGTGTGTGTGTGTGTGTGTGTGTGTGTGTGTGTGTGTGTGTGTGTGTGTGTGTGTGTGTGTGTGTGTGTGTGTGTGTGTGTGTGTGTGTGTGTGTGTGTGTGTGTGTGTGTGTGTGTGTGTGTGTGTGTTGTTATTAGAGAAGCCAGTGCAAGAGACCAATCTGTGTGCAGAAACAATAACGTATAGAGTTCGATAGCAACAGACAAGTTTCTGGAGCGGAAATATCGGAGGCAGAATTTCGAAATAGCCGATATAGAAACAACGACGAATAAAATCTTTGGTATTCAGACGGTGTTCTTCGTGTCATTCCATTTTATAAATGTACACTGATGCAAAAAAAATCATGAGTTTCATTCCAGGGACGAAAGGTGTGCTGATAGCATAAGCGTGAAAGACTCCGACTGATGTCAAATCGCTCGTGTTTGGATCCCAGCTTGAAGCAATCTCATGTCCTCACACAGATGAGCTGTGATGAGGCGAAACACCCTGTGTATGACTATATATATATATATATATATATATATGGGTGGCCTGACGATTGCCTCCAGCACGAAACAGACTGTCGCTTCTAAGTGATGACTTCAATGTTCACTTTTATATTTACACACGCCCTAACTCTGATATTGAGCACTTTATCCCATAAATATAGCACACCTTAAGTCTATATTTCTTCATATATATATATATATATATATATATATATATATATATATATATATATATATATATATATGTATGTAACGCTCACTGTGGCCAACTCTCTAAATCTCATTGGGACACTCAGGGATTTCATTTACAAAGTGGTGAACACAAAGACAATTACTCCGGGAGACAACTTTATTACGGCATCTCAAATTCAGGAGACTAGTAGACGTAAAGAAACTTTATATAAAACAAAAAACTGGGTGTCTATTTCTGTTGTGTAGGAGCCACCTAATCTGCATAGGTGACTACCAACTATATAAATAATGGTTGGTACCGGAAGACGAGGGAAGAGAATCACGAGATCCAACTAGAGACTCTGATCGACTGCGACTAGTCAATACATTCTCCAGGAACGTCTTCCCAGAAATATACAGAAATACTATATGTACTTATTGTGTACACTTTCTTGTTATAATACATTCTTGTTCTAAGTACATTTTGTGTTGCATTATTATTCCATGCAATAGGCGAGATTCAACATTGAGTCAAGACTCAACAATTTCAAACATGGGCATCTGCTAAAAATAGCGTTTGATGTATTATATATATGGATTAATACTGCTTGGGCATACTTTTTTAATTTTATGTTCGTTTGATTAAAAAAAACAAGCAGTCCTGTGTCCATTAATTTTTTATTCAATTGTTCTAATAACATTTAAGATTTTGAGTTGGTATTAGGAAATAAAACGTTACCATATCTGGGATATTATCATTTTAAACATATTTATTTATTTTCGTCTGCCGGCCTGGATGTTCGAAAAATCTTACGAAATTTACGCTCTCAGGCCTAAAGACGAAAACAAACATACCGCTTTACAAATAAACGTAGCGTCTACTTAAATACTAATATCCTCTATAAATGACGTTTAAAGTGGTAAAATAGTCTATCCGATTTTACACATCAATGACTTTCTTTAGAAAAATTGTTTTGTTTACGTCTGGATACGAAAATGTGAAGATACGAAAAATTTCGCCAGATCTATGACCAGAGAAATTTTCAATTAAAAGCACAAACTTTATTCTGCCTACTTACTCACATTTCAATGTGCTTAAAGCGTTCAGCTTCCACCAAGTAAATTCTTCTGTCCGGAGGAAGGTAGGTTCGCTTCCTGCCGGAGAGAGCTAATTTTTCTTTAATAAGATTTCTCGCACGTACAGGTCGGTAGATATACTGTTAAACGGGGAGTCTACTCAAATAAGAGTATCTCTTAAAAATAACGTTTAAAATGATGAGAAATATGTCTGATTAATGAAAATCCTTTACATTCTCTTTTTCCGTTTATATTATATATATATATATATATATATATATATATATATATATATATATATATATATATATATAGTGAGAGAGAGAGAGAGAGAGAGAGAGAAAGACAGACAGACAGACAGACAGACAGAGAGAGAGAGAGAGAGAGATACAGAGACAGTGAGAGTGAGAGTGAATGTGTTCGTGTTCGTGTTAGTGTTAGTGTTAGTTCCATAAAGCCGGTACACATAGGGAAAATATAAGGGAAACCCACTATGGGATTTTTATTCAATTTAGCAAATACCAGTTACATTACACATTGACGATGGCATCCATTTTCTTCTATACATTTTCTAACGTGTTCAAGACGATTACACATTACTAAGCATAGCACTATTTCCTTTATGGTTTACGTGTGCTGAAAAGTCCATATTCTGAATATGAATGATTGCTGCTAGAGCTGTGCAATCTTACGTCCATTAATTTAATTTAAAAAATCTTACAACTCAAAGAATTCAGAAGTAACAAATAGCAACGTCTCATGAACATTTGAAAAAACTTTGTATCGCAGAAATATCAAGTACTTTGAAAGTAAGGGCTAAAACTCCAAGGACATTCCTGTTTACATAGAAGCTGCATTAGGTGATTCCTCCTAGGTTCATCAAGAGTTTAAAAGTGGGCAGATGAATTTAGGGCGGAATAGAGAGATTTGACGTGACCTAAGGTCTTGAGGTCCAGCAACTGCTGCTACCACGGTAAACTTTGATCGTGTACGCCACATGTTGATGGATGACAGGTAACTGACGACGAATCAAACAGCCAATGCTGTTAGTATATCCTGTGAGAGCGTTGAGAATATTCTGCATAATGGACATTGCATAAGGATGGTTTCTGTTAGGGAATATATTAAATTGTTTGAGGCAGATCCAGTCGGTTTCCTTGAAGGTTTCTCAACCCAGGATAAATGTTGTGTCCATCACTTTGAGTTAGAGACTAAGAGACAATCACTGCAGTGTAAACACCCCTGCTTACCTATTCCAAAGAAGGCCAATGTCATTTCTTCTGCATGGACACAAAAGACCTTGTGTTATATTGACTATTTTCAAAAGGACCACACCATTAATGGAGAGTAACGTGCCGAGACTATTACGAAACACTATCAATGCCAAACGCCAAGGAAAAAGGGATTTGTTTGATGAGAGCAATGTTCCAGAACGCATGCCCGTGGTTTCAATGCAAAATTAGCTTGAGCGTGATTTTGAACAGGTTTTTCACTCTCCTTATTTTCCTGTTTTTGAATATCATCTGTTTCCTAATATAAAAGAACAATTTGCTGGGAACCAATATCACAATGACGATGACGCCATAATTCTTGTTGATATTTTTGAAACAATTTTATTTTGAAAAGTCAATCCACATACATGGCCTGGGAGTTCATGTCCGCGAACATTTTCCGCTGGATAGAGAACTCTCTTTGGAATATCCAGACCAGTAGTATATGTCTACGTCTATCTGTCCTCATTTCAGTAAGTTATCTCTTCTTTCACTGCCGTTCCCCTTCCTGTCAAGACTGTTGTGTACTCTATAGTATTTCTGTTAATATAAAGAAAGCCATCTCTCTACATGCGTTTGCAAACATACTAGCCTTCGATCTCTTTAACGCCCACCATATCATGTAACTTAAACAGTCTGTGACTGACCTTGCTGGCATCCAAACCGTTAATTTTTCAATCGCTCAATACCTCAGGAAAGTGGTTGACTTTTCCTATGCGTTTCCCCAGTAACCCAGACGGCAACGCTTCCCTTCTCCATCTCTATTTTACCTCCATCCCTGATTCTTTTAGCTCTACACTTCTCTGCCCTCTTGGCCACTCCGATCACGCAGTGGTGTCTGTTAACATCTCCTGCCATTTTCATTCTAGCTCTGAACCTACTACTAAAAGAATATCTTTCTGTTATCAACGAGCAAACTGGGAATCGTTCCGAGGTTTCCTTCGCGACATACATTAGAATGTTGTTTTTAATTATCTCGTACAAAAACGTGCGCCTGAAGTGTCCCCCTGGCCTTCATCCCAGAAAGAAAATGCCAAGTTAAATCGCGCTCATCGCCTTGGTTCTCACCTGCTTGCTCTGCCGCTATAGCTCATAGGAATTGCTTCTTCCGTCTGTACCACAGCGACATCTCTTATTGCAACAGACATCTGTCTCTGCTCGTAATGTGTGCAAGCCTGTCCTCAATGAAGCAAAGTTAATGCTTGCTGATAAGACAAAACCGTATTGCATCTCGCAAGTCTGATTCTAAAGATTATTGGCGGCTCAGAAAGACTGTGCTGAAGTACAGAAAATCCTCAATTCCTCCTCTATTCAATTAGTTTGAAAACCTAACATCCTCTGCTGATGAGGCTGAATGCTTTACTCGGAAATTCTCATCCAACTCAACACAAAACTCATCCGGGGTATCCACACCTGATTCCCCTCTAGAACTGAGGGTATACTGTTATTAGATAGCATCTCTAAATTAGACTACCATAAAGCAAGTGGTGGTGACGGAATACCAACCGTAGTCTTAAAGAAATGTGCCACTAAGTTCTCTCCAAACTACAGTTCTCTCAAACTACAGTTCTCTCCAAACTACAACGATTGTCTAGGCGATTCTTGCTTTCCAGCCTGTTGCAAGTCCTCTTCTGTCGTCCCGGTTTCAAGATCTCTGGAGACCCTTCTGACCCATCTAACTACCGTCCCATGAGTCTCCTATAAATCTTCGGCAAAGTCTTCGAGGCTCTAATCAATACCGAAGTAGTTAAGCATCTGACCTCCCACGATCTACTCTCTGAATAAAAATGTTTTCTGCTTTCTCCGGTCTACCGCTGATGTGCATACGGCCGTAACTGAATATGTATACCAAGCTCCTGAGAATAAGGGTTGACAGGGTTTGGCACGTTGGCCTTCTACGTAAGATTCAGGGCTTACGGTATTAAAGGACGATTATTTGAGTTAATCTAATCATTACTGTCTAACTGTGAAATGAAGGTTCGTTTCATACAAATGTTGTTCCTCAAAGCCCTACCCTTGGTCCTACACTGTTTCTGATCTTCATCAATGCTCTTCCTGGCGTCATCTACGCAGACGGCACTACCATTTACTCCTGTTTCAATAATAAATCAGGTACTGCTGACAATGTTAAATTGGCCGTATGTCTAGAAAACGACCTCCAATCTGTGGTTTACTGGGCAGGAAATGGCTTGATTTTAAGGCATCCAAAACGAAACTTCTGTCATTCATTCACCATAGAAAAATATCCCTGGCTTATATCAGCATGTTGGATATTAAACCCCAGTAGATCGCCTCACTACGCCTTCTTGGTCTCACGTTCTCCACTGACCTACATTGAATCAATTGCTGCATCTACTGCAAGGAAAGATGGTTCTCTGTATTGCGCCAGAAGTCTTTCCTCGTCGGAGTTCATTCTTCACATCTACAAATCTACAATTCGTCCATACATAGAATACTGGTACCCCCGTTGTTCATCTTGAGGTTCCCGACAAAATATAAAGACGGATATGAAATATGAACGGTATTCTAATCCAATCACTTTCGCACCGTTGTAAAGTGGATTCACTCTGTCTTTTCTATAAATATTTTCATGGCATCTGCGCTGTAGAGCTATTTTCACTTGTGCCCCATCTGCATGAATTTAAGCGTGTTACTAGGTTGGCATCTCGATTCCACCCTTTTACTGTCGAAACAGTTAAAAATAACCACCTCTTCTACTAAAACAGCTACTTCTCTCGCACTTCCCCACAGTGGAACTGCCTTCCTCTTACTTGTTTCCCTTGATAACTATAATCTTCAAAAATTTAAATGTAATGTCAAGCGACATCATCTGTTGCCTTGATCCGCGTTCTTCTTTCCTTCTTCCTCTGTTCTTCTTTTTATCCTTTCCTCAATCCTGCCTCTACACCCATTTTTCCCCTACACTCTCGGTAGCCCATTGCGTACTGGCTGCACGATCGCCTTGAACTATGAACTTTTCAGGCCACACTTGAAAACTGTTAATCTTTGGGTCCTGTACTGAATATCTGTGAGCGTTCCTAAACTTAAAATTAAAAACAATAATATTTTCTCCTGTGTACAATCACTTTCAAAATAAAATACTTACGTTTGCCTTAATAAAATCCCTCAGATGATGAAACGGATCAGCTTACACATGTCTTTATTCATATTGTCCTTTTACAGATATACTCTATCTGAACGTCTAACACATACACAAGCCCACACGCACACACGCACACACACACACACACACACACATATATATATATATATGTGGTGTGTGTGTGTGTGTGTGTGTGTGTGTGTGTTCCTATGTGTATGCATGTGTATGTGTTCGTGGTTCAAGTTTTCGACTTATTCCTTATCTTATGATTCTGTCGGATTCCAACCCATATTCAATTTAATCTATACTGTTGTCAATTCATATATATATATATATATATATATATATATATATATATATATATATATATATATATATATATAAGTGAACACTTAGAGGCGACAGTCTGTTTCATGCTAGATGCTGTCGCCTCTAAGTGTTGACTTCTATGTTCACTTTTATATTTACACACGCTCTATCTCTGATATTGAGCACTTTATCCCTTAAATATAGCACATCTTAAGACTATATATATATATATATATATATATATATATATATATATATATATATATATATATATATATACAGACACACAAAGTACGATGTGTAAATTGTCACCATTTCATATTTTTAATTTCGCGCAAGCGCGTTTTCTTTGCCGATTACAAAGTATATTAGGCTCGGTTGGGCACAGTCTGTGAGAAAAAGATCACCATAACTCAATTCACTTCGCCAGAAATTTGCAAATGGCATGATGTACTGCTTAGCTTAGTTGCCAGAAGTTCCAATACAAATATTTCAGAGTGTTTGGATGTGAATCTGAGGACAATGCAGATGATTCAGAAACTGTTGGATGATTCTTGTGTTTAGAATTATCACTAGTGTTGGCTCAGACTCAACACGGAGGCCTACATTAAGTGATTTGCGGAGGTAGTGCTGCCCTGGATCAAGAGAGTGGCTGCTAGAAGACCCTATGTCTGACAACAGGACTCCGCACCATGTCACATATGTAGGATAACACATTCATGGTTTTCAGACAATTTCTGCTAACGCATCACTTTTTGCATCTGACCAAGTAAACCCCCAAACTGCAACACCCTTGATTATTATGTGTGGAGTGGAGGTGAATGAGACCAACAACACTCCTTTTAACACCAAAAACGAACTGACGGTAAGGACTATGACATCATTCAGCAACTTAGACAGACTGTCCAGTGTGACACAGAGAGTTTGGGAAACACGCAAACACACACACATATATTTTCGTTTATTTCTTATTGAAATTGGAGGAGATTTGAACAGCGGAATTAGATCAGAACAATTTTGTTTACTGATGGAATCCTGATCTCGCCCATTTGGAATTGGGTCATTAGAAAAGACAATGTAATGATCGAAATAACTTTTGTCGGTTAAAATTATAAATAGGGCTGAGTAAGCAAGAAATGACTTTTGAAATTACAGTTTTGGGTTGACAGCGACACTCATGATTATCGGTGCGAACCAAGGGTCGATTTGTGATCAGCCAGGCTTATCTATATAAACGCGCACATAATTCTGTTGAGAGAGTGGTTGGCTGGTGTGCCCGTCGAGTGCAGTCGAGCTGGAGAGATTGGTCGGAGAATGGGAGTGACGTCAGAAGTTGGAGTCAGGCGCCTGCTCACTTATTTTGTTGATATACGTACGAAGAAGCGAATTACTCCTCCAACGTCTAAGACTACTACTGCTACTATAATTACTACCACTGGAAACGAAAACGTCGACAATAATCGAGAGTCGCATATCGTTCTGAGACGATGTCACAACAAGCTAATCACAACCCACTCTCTGTGTGTCTATTATCAAGTGTATGAGTTTTTACGTCAATTATTTTCATTTCTGGAACCCGTTTTTTTTCTATACTATCCTTTTCTACTATATAAAAGACATTAACAATTCAATCATTGAATAGTTGTTTGTCCGGCTTACTGCAGATATATATTTTTGGTGCATTCTAAATTTCTTAGTACAGACTCTCCAGTCGTGTCTACGTCTTCAATCGACCGTGAATGGAACGACATCACTTCTGCTTTCTGGATCAAACCAAACACAACGTGGGCAGGTAGCAGAATTAAATCAGTGGACCGGTCGAATGATCTACGGATGCTCAGGGGACCTACGACCACTCCCTTAAGTTCGGTTAAGACCGAGTAGACACCTCAACCGAGAGAGTAAGACGTCGGAGGTTGAGGGGTTGCGGGGAAAGACGTTCGACCAGAAGAGTTGCAAGAGATTAAGAATGGTGTCTGGAGGTCGACGCTGAAGCCAATGCAGATCTTGTTAAATAAATTTATTCATTAATATTTCAAGATATTTTTCTGCAATTTAGGTTTATATATATATATATATATATATATATATAAATATATATATATATATATATATATATATATATATATATATATATATATATATATATATCTTTTAAAATGTAATATCTGTGTTATTTACATTTATTGCGTCTCTCACTCTCTCTCACACTTCATATATATATATATATATATATATATATATATATATATATATATATATATATACATATACATATATATATATATATATATATATATATATATACATATACATATATATATATATATATATATATATATATATATATATATATATATATATATATATATATATATAAATATGTACTCAATTCCTTTTTTGCACGGTGGGTTAGTTTCCAGAGTTTATCGTGCAAAATAAAACCATGTAAAAGATATACAGTGTACATATGACAGAGATAGGTTCCATTCAATTCATAATTATATATATATATATATATATATATATATATATATATATATATATATATATATATATATATAATCGTTCAGTCATTCAGTGTATCTTCTAGACAGTAAACATACCTCATTTCCGTGCCGCAAAATCACTCTCGTCACTCGAAATATTTAATGATGATATATCTTCATATGTATCTTGAATAAAATTAACATCCTGTGCTTTTTTTCTTCACTGGTTCTGAATACCCTGAGATTTTGCTTTTGTTATTTTTATATAATTCTTCATAACGTGCCATATTCATTTTCGAATCTCGTTGGAATTGCACAGCTTGTTCAACATTGTTAGCATTTGTCAGAAAAGGATTTCCAAGTTTATTGGTTATTTAGAGGCCTTCGAGATGCTAACGACTGTCGCCGTGCACCGTCTGATGGAGCGGTTACACGTAGCCAGACGTTTGTAAAATGCTTTCGTCCCGCCGATAATGGAACAGTGGTGGATCACTATACGGAAAAAATTGATTGGATTCTATTTTACTTAATCATGTTACGTAGAGTTTCGGCATTTTGTAAATTATATATTATGTATGTTACTTAACCGTTTCCTTGCCACTTTCAATAAATTCGGTGGTCACTGACGCGGAGTAATAGTGCCTGTTTTAATGGATCCCAGCTATGGGTAAAATAACAACATTTTCTACTTTTTTGTTGTGATCACAACTCAAATTTATAATATTGTTATTAATGTTCATTAACCTGAAATACATAACAGGGGACAAAATGATATAACTAATTTTTGTGGATATTATTTTTTTTTAAATAAAAAAAAATAAAAAAATTAATTACAAAACAAAAACATATATTTTATGAATACTAAAGTATTTGTTCCATATGAATATTGACTTTACTAATATTTTGAAAGAAGATTCCATAATGTACACAAAATGGGGAGGTTTTGGATTTTTTGGGTACGCTGGTATACTAGTGAGCCAGCCAAAATTAGCTAACTCCTTTTATAGTTCACCTATAGAATGTTAACCAATCAGAAGGCTCAAAATATTCAATGCGAAGTGTATAAAGGCTGCCATGTTTTTTCCGATATATTCACTGACAACCTTTGATATCGAAGACTGAAGAATTACGGAACAGCTGCTGGTGGTATTGGCGACATAGTCGGATTCAGTAGAGTGTCTGACGCGTGAGTGTTAATCTTTAACGTTGTTTCATTGAACAGATTACGTACTGCGCTGTATTCTATACTCATAGACTATGGTGAACAGTCACACAAGAAAGAATATTTAAAACGTGTTAAAGTAAAAAAAAATAGTGCAAAGTAAAAATCGATTGTTTTTGTTGACCCTGTTATTTAAAAATAAATACGTCTAAATTCATGGCTTAGGGGTACAAATTATTGATTGATACCAAAGCAGTCGGGTTTTGATTCCGCCTTGAGGCAAGAGGATGTTTAACCACATTGATGAACTACGAAACAGTCTGTCTGTGGATGACTATATATATATATATATATATAGAGAGAGAGAGAGAGAGAGAGAGCGAAAGATAGAGAGAGAGAGATATGAAGAAATATAGTTTTAAGGTATGCTATATTTATGAGATAAAGTGCTCAAAATAAGAGATATAACTTCTGTAATTATAAAAGTTAACATTGAAGTGAACACCCTGAGGCGACAGACTGTTTCATGCTGAACACAATCATCAGTCGCAACTGAGTGCTGACTTCAATTTTCACTTGTGTGTGTGTGTGTGTGTGTGTGTGTGTGTGTGTGTGTGTGTGTGTGTGTGTGTGTGTGTGTGTGTGCTTGTGCGAACGCGTGCGTCCGTAAGCGCATGTTATGAGCGAGAGAAAATATATACATTCAAGAATTGCAAACCGGACATATGCTTTTGCAATCTCTGTACGGCATCTCTCTCTCACACTCTCTCTCTCTACACACACACACTCTCACTCTCTCTCTCTCTCTCACACACACACACACACACACACATACATACTTATACATACTTATACATATATATATATATATATATATATATATATGTATATATATATATATATATGTATATATATATATATATGGAGAGAGAGAGAGTGAGAGGCGGGGAATAGGTGGAAAAAAGAGTGAAAAGAATTGAATGAGGGTTGGAGAAAAAGTTATAAGCATTGGTATGGATAGAATGTCCAATTCGTAGATTATGTGCAGAAAAGTATAGCTCAACACATTATTTGGACACCGATGTCTACTGGGTCCGAACCGATATTGGCATCGCATTCCGGACACAACCATCACCGTATCATGATTCGCTTTCACAAGACGACTGCTGCAGTAATTCACGTGTGTGACATTGTGTATATCTTTCAGTTCTCCTGTTCATTCTGTTATTGTTTACATGGGGAAATCACGGAGTGTCAAACTGAAAACTCCCTCTTACCCGAAGGCCAGCTAATCCGAGCGGACAATCGCGCCTGTCGGAAACTGGTGAAGCGACTAACCGGACTCCAGCCACGTGTCATGATAGGTAATATCTTTGCCAATCATTGTTGTTCTACGTCTTTGCAGTTTTCCGGATTGGTTTAACGACGCATCTTTCGGAAGAGAGCGTCGTTCATTGTTCATAGAGTGAATGCGAATACAGAGAAGAGGGATGTTCTAGCTGAGTTTATTGTAATGTCGGTCGGCGGTGAAGAGTGCAAAGCATTTATTCTGCGTTATCGAACTGTTTTTACCTATATATATTATTCCAGATGAATGTAACTATTGAACCAAATAGTTTATGGCGCATTGATATGGAGATTAAGGTACGCCCTACTTTTGTTGAAAGAGTTTCTTTGTTATAATTACAAGCACCGATTTGTATGTCTCTTCAGAAATTATACAGCCATTTTGAATATGTTTGGAACTGTTTACGCGGCCTTGACGCAAATTGGTAACTGATCAGAAATGATTCCTTCAACGATATGCGGAATGGTATCCGCAAAATAGAAAGATTATGAATTGATATTAATTACTGACATTATTTACATTATTCGGAATGTTATCCTCATCTTCATTGCCATATAACGTTTCGACCGTTGTACGCTCCGACATTGAACTCACATGGCCTAGTGGATAAAGGCGATGGTTAGATCCCGCTACTAGATCCAAAGAGTTGTGAGCATCGTTCACTGTCTACAGCAGTGGTGAACTAAAAAAACATGGAGATTTGAGTTAAAGGGAATTATCTGAGACACCGGTAGACGAAATAATGCGTTCGGTTCAAAATTCCAGTCACCTGAGGAAGGTCAGAGCGTACATCAGCCGAAATGTTGTGCTTGTGGCAATGAAGATGAGGATAACAGTCCGAATAATGTAAATAAGAATAATAATTAGTAATCATGATACCTCCTCTCAGAGATTTAGACTGATATTAATTAATTAATAAACAGATTAATATTAAGTAATAACGATACAAATCCTGCTCGTCGATTAATAAAAATATTATTATTGGATCTATTTTTCGGAGTAGCCATCGCACTTTGGTTTTTATACTAGCAACGTTTCAGTCATTGAATCATCCGGACTTCTTCAGATGTCTTTCATTGTCACCTATAAATCGAAACCTATGTTTAATCAACTTTTTTGGTATGTTTCATTCCATTTTAATGCTGAGAATATATTTGATATCAGTTTTTTTTTTTAAAAAAACCATCAAGGTTTGTACATTTCTTTTGCCGGTTCAGAGTATAAGACTCTTCAACGCTACATAACGTGAAATTGATTTCACACCTGCTAAACAACCAGAAATATATTGAACAACGACTAAACCCATCAGTCCGTGATTCTCTTGGACAGTGCTGTGGTGATAAATTACCAGTATAGCATTCAACGTGTATATGCTTATCGGTGGAGCAAAACATAATCATCATAATTTTATATCTCAAAAACTTCGGCAGAAATAATGTTTATAATTCCAACATGTTTCACTTTTATGAAGACTTCTCCAGAGAATTAAAAAAAAATGGGGAGAAAAAGAAAATACTGCTACTTTTTAATGTCTGTCTTGTTTGTTTTTCATTGGTTAGGCAGACGTCACGTGCATCTGTTTTATCAATGAGCGTTCGTGTATATAATCAGTGTAGGTAGGTGTACCATAATTCTAGTTGGTCGATGCAAGTTTCGGATAGTAAAGTAAATTTGTGCTTGTGCGTCTAGTATGCATTTGTATCTATATTTGCTGGTTGGTCCGAAATATTTTGGGGGAACGTTTGGTGTGAGGATAAAATAATTTAATTTACACAGGTTGTGGTTGTATGTAGGCATAATTTATATTCTTTAAGTATGGCTTTCATAAAAGTTGACATAATAAATATGTTTGACGTGAATTTATAAATGGTAATAAATTTAGCAGAAATATTCCCTATTTTCTAATTAAGGTTGATAAGAGGGATCCACGAGACGTCTGTTTAACCAATGAGAAACAAGCAAAACAAAAATTAAAATTCCAATTTTCTTTTTCTCCTCGATATTTCATTCTCTGATGAAACTTTAATAAAAGCGAAACATGTTAGATGCATAAACGTACCCGATTTGTTCCTTATCCTAAAATTCTGTAGGTTTCCAATCCATATTTAATTTATATTTGTTCCCGGTTACTACATACATATACATATACATATATATATATATATATATATATATATATATATATATATATATATATATATATATATGAACTGGAAACAAAGTATATATAACTGGATATATATATATATATATATATATATATATATATATATATATATATATATATGACGTAAAGGGGAGCTTGAGACAGTGAGTCCGCAAAAAGTGACATAATTTATCATATGAATATCTGAGTAATTTCATGTCTCATGGAAAAAAAATTAAATAGGCTTCTTTTGGACAATAAAATATCTATTTATCAAACTCCGATCAAGATTTTCACGGGCATGGAGATTTTAAAATCGATTTCACAAAGCTTCACTCATGTTCAATATATGCAGCACCTGTGGCACGACCCACTTCACGTTGGTAGTCCAGTTCCTGCCAAATACGTTGTAACATGTCTTGAGTAACATTCTCCAGCACGTCAGTAATTCTCTGGTGAAGTTCCACTAGGCTTGACGGATGTGGGGGATATAGATCATTACTTTCACTTAGCCACATAGAAAATTATTACAAGGTGTCAAGCAAGGTGAACGTGTTGGCCATTTCAACAGCACATTGCCATTATCACTGGCATGCCTGATCCGTTGTCCTGTTAGATTCTCATTAAGATTTTGCATTGTATTTGTCTCCTTTTCATTGTCAAGACTGTCATCCATCGTTATTTACTTTGTTTATATTTCTTTAGGATGATCTCGATTGTTGATGCTACTAAAGCTTCACATATTGTGTCCAACTTCGAGTTTCCATTCATATTTTGCCCATTGTATCTGCTCTTAACACTATCTATATTGTTCTCCTTGTCATTCGGGTAATTCAGGAGGATGTGGCATTGCAATTTCGGAGCTGCCTTGGACCTCTTCAGTTTCCGTAGTTTCATTCTAACTTTATATATCACTGGAAGGTGTGCCCCCCTCAGTTATCACATGCGTATATTATGCTGTAGACTTGTTAAAAAGATGAAATGTGGTATTTCTTCATTCAATTACCAATAAAAATAAGATAAGCAAATTTGTTTACCAATTTGCGGTAATCAAAACCGATTATTGACGTATTAAGTTGAACAAATAAACTAGAAACACATTAATTAAGTAAAATTCATTAATAATATGAGTGAAAATTAGTAATAATAAAATTCTAATAATGAATACATACAGAGTGTCCACACAAAATTGACACAACTTAAAATGTGAATATCCGAGTAACTTGATGTCCCAGGCAAGCAAAATTAAATACGCTTCATGTTAAACAATTAAATAGTTATCTAAATTCGAACAAGTTATTCAAAGGGATGACGATTTTATAACCGATTTCACAAAGCTTTAAAATGTTTACTATGCACACCCCCTGTGAGAGGACACTGCTCAAGTCGGCACTCCAGCTACTGTCAAACACGTTGTAGTATGTCTTGCGTAACATTCTCCAGTGCCTCAGAGATTCTATGCTGAAGTTCCTCTGGTCTTGTAGAAAGAAAGATATATAGACCTTTCACGTAGCCCCATAGAAAAAATCACAAGGTGTCAAGTCAGGTGAACGGGGTGACCAGTACAACAGCACATTGTTATTAACACTGGAACGCCCGATCCAGTTTCCTGTTAGATTCTCATTAAGATAACTCGGCTCAGTCAAGTTGGTTTTAAAAATGTTCTTAACATTTGAGATCATTTACGCGAGAATTGGCTACAAAATCATGTCAATTTTTTGATGATAAGAGCATCATAACGCAATACACTCTGCCATCAAATTTGGAAACGACATGATTTACAGCTTGGCATTACCACCGGACGCACCAATACGAACATTCCAGAATGTTTGAGTGTAAATCCGAGGAAAGTGAAGGTGATTAAGAAAGACTGATTCCAAATGTATGGCAGCTCGGAAAAACTCATTGTGATCGTTTTGATAAGAATCGAGCTCTCGAGTTTGTTGGTGCGGGTCTCAGACTTAACACGCAGGTCTACAACAAGGGCCTTGTGGTGGAAGTGCTGCTCTGGTTCAAGAGAGTGGCTGCTGGAAGATCCTGTTTCTGGCATCATGAGTCTGCACGATGCCAAACAAGCAAGAGAACACAGTCATAGCTGTCAAATAATTTCTCTGACCACATTATCCCTTATATCTAGATATATAACTCCCCAGAATTCAACACTCTTGATTATTATGTGTGGGGTGCAGTGAAGCGAGAGACACACAAAGCTACTAGTAACACCAAAGATGAACTGAAGTCAAGGAAAATGGCAGTATTCACCAATTTAAACAAGGAAACTATCCAGAAGAGTGTTGGGAGATTCCGAAGTCTGGTAGAGGTCGTGGTTGAAGACAATGATGATTTTATTGCATAGATTTACTCTTTAGTATTTCGAGATATCTCTGTGTAATTTTAGTAAATATGTCTGTTAAAATGAGATGCCTGTGTCATTTTCACTTTTGCTTGACTTTGACGGCAATTTATCCGTCGCACCATATATATATACATATATATATATATATATATATATAATATTAGTGGTCAATACATATATATATATATATATATATATATATATATATATATATATATATATATATAGTGTAACCCGGATATAAAGAGAGTTGTCGGGACCGGAGAAGGAGTCTCTTATATCCGGGTTTATCTTATATCCGGGTTTCGTCTATTATATATACATTAACACAGGCTCTAATTTGAGACCAGAAAAATATCTCTTATATCCGGGTTTCTCTTATATCCGGGTCTCTTATATCCGGGTTACACTGTATATATATATATATATATATATATATATATATATATATATAAATTCACAAGAGGATAGAATCCAGGTAGGACTCAATGTCCAGGAAAGAGTAAGCATATAATATTTAACATTTTTCCGATTTCTTTCTGATGAATTGGATCGTGATTACAATTCCAATGTAATAAATTATAATCATCGAATATTCGTGTTTGAGCCTTTTATATCATATATATATATATATATATATATATATATATATATATATATACATATATTTATATATATACACACACATAAATATATATACATGTATATATATACATACACACACACACACACATATATATATATATATATATATATATATATATATACATACATATATATATATATATATATATATAAATATATATATATATATATATATATATATATATATATATATATATATATATATATATATATATATAACACGTGTATGTGTATGCATCAGTAAAATGTCAGATATAAGTAATATATTAACAGGACATGATGAATAAATTCATGACAAAGTGGGATTTTTTTTGTTTTTGAGGCATTTTATAGTTCGTCCTTTAAGACTACATCAGACGAACCTAACAATTTTGCTGATGGAATTATATAGACGTAAGAAGTGGAATGGGAATATTTAAATGCAATACCTGGCTATAATTATGTACAGACAGGGAAATCTTAACATTTCGTTACGCTGGAATTTTAAATTCTTTTTCTTTAGATGTATCTGGGTATATAGTCTAGCCAATTTCATTTAGCTTTTGTTGTTAATGTTTTTTATCTGTTTCCTTATTTAGTCACCCACATTGTGATAAAAGAACACCTACCACGAAAGGTGAAATGTTCTATTGACCCGGAAGTAATTTGATGCTGGATGATCCAGCGATCAAACACTTTATATAGACTTTTCTATTAAATTTAATTTGATTAATTAAAGGAACATATTTAAATCAAAAGTACGCTCAGACTCATTATATTTAGCATTAAGTATGTTGTTTTGTAAAATATCCCTTTTGTTTTTCCTATATTTTATTAAAATTCTCAAAGGTTTATCCTATTTCAGGTGGCACATTTACAAAAAATTACACCTTCAAGTTTTATCTTATTACTTTTTGTATCGTATTAAGTTTGTTTTTGTTTTATAAATACTTATAACAATTTTTATGCTAAGCTTGCATAAATGATTTCAGTTGTTAGTAGCACAGAATTAGAGTAATATATTTTAATTCCTTGGATTTGCCTGAATAGTCCACTCCTATATTTTAACTATTCTACGAGCATTCTGTTTTGTGTTGAATATGTAATCTCTTTCGTAATACATTTTCCATGTTTTGAAACATGAGTAATGGAGATGTAACAGGTGATGAAAAACAGATAGTAAGAAAGTTATTAACTGTTGGAATGTCCACGTTATAGATACCAAAGTACCTTTGTAGAGATCGTCGAACGATGAAGGAGACTGAGAAAATGCTAAGTTGAGAACTAGCAGCAAAAGAAAAGACTTTAAGAATTTGTCTCCTCGAGGGGAATGTAAACTACTGCATATTATAACGAAAACAAACACTTTTGACAATTGCTCAGATCTACGAACAGACTGGAATTGTGGGAGTCCAGAAGGATTAAGCGTGAATATTACTTTGCAAATTGGTCAAAGAAGTCTTCTCGATAAACAACTCTTAATAAAGCAACTATTTTAAAGCATCAAATCTGGACAAAGACTTATATGAAGATTAGATTTTGCTAACGTAATTTTCTCGGACGGATCTCGGGTGACACTCGATGGACATGATGGATGGGACAAATGATCAATGCTATCCGATGTAGATGTGCCTGTGGCTAAACGACGACAGCAAAGAGGCCGCAGTGTGATGATATGGACTGGAATTGTCGACCAAACAATTATTAGACGATTCAAAGTCGATGAATGACTTAAACTGAGGAGTGATAACGATTGCGATTTCTTGAACAAAATTTTCTTTTCATGATAAAAGATCCAGTCTCGTAGCTCCGAAGTTAAGCAGGATAATGCTCCTTCTAATGTAGCTAATGTTCCACGTGAATTTTGTAGCGTAAATTGTTTACAGGAAAGAAGATAATGAATGACTACCATCAAGTCCCGATTCGAACCCGATCGAAAATCTATAGCCAATTGGGAGGATGAAATTATAATTATGCTAACAATGAAGATCTATAGTGAACAATGAAAACCAACTTGGATGAAAGTGATCCTAATGAAGTAAACAATTTAACAAAATCATGGATAATAGATTGCTGGATGTTACCGAAAAGAAGTGTTAATATATTATAATGTAAATTCTTCGAAGTCTTTTCATATGTATTTGTTATTCATTCTATTATAGATATTGATTTATAGTTGATAATTGTATTACATTGTTATTGAAGTAAAAGGATTTTCAGGTCTTGCATGATAACTTCCGATGGCAGATTTTTTAATAAATTAAATAACGTTAATAAGACATGCTGAAACAACTTAAAAATTTAACTTAACCTTTATTTTGACGTCTAAGTTAAGCATTTAAAATTTGACAATTTCATTTCAAAGCAAATTCAAGTAAGTGAAGATTATTTGATTTGCATAATAACATCAGACGGATTGTATGTGTGTGTGGGGGATGCATTTTAGAATTTTCCACGCACGTTCTAATGCACGCTAATGAACTCAGCCATTGCATTTAAACATAAAAGAAAAAAATCAGCAATGGATAGCTACGCATAGTTTTTGTCTTACTAGTTGCAACCCAGATGATGATGTTAGAAAGAGATGGAAAGTACTTGGGAAATAAAAGTGATTCTCACTGTTACAGTGCATTTCTTGCATTATTTAATTGTGATATACGGGAAAATATTCGTGAATATGAAAGGATCATGATAAACATAAGCAGGCATAATGTTTGTTATTCATTTAATCACACACACACACACACACACGCACACACACACACACACACACACACATATATATATATATATATAATTTAGCCCATGAAAATATATTTCAATTGAGCACTTTTGAATGACAAGCTAATTCTGGAAACAACAGCCACCTGCGTTAATGCAAATCTCTTCAGTAAAATGTATAGAGCACTGTCGAATGAAGATAGCTCAGTGGTAGAAAATGTGATTGATACCAAATCGGTTGGGTTTCAATCCTGGCTTGAGACATTCGGTTGTCTATTCGCACTGAAGGTCCATGATTTTGCGAAACAGTACTGTCTGAGACTGACTTATATATATTGGTTCAAAAGATAACTTAATTGTTATGGATATTATTACTTAATTATAATAGAATGAGTTAATGACGTATATTTTTTATTTAAATTTCGTTTCTCAATTAAGTTTCAAATTATATTCAAAATATATAGAATATTAATTATAGCTGACCTGCGTTTATATTAGCGTGATAGTAAAGAATTTCCATTCTGGTTTAAATTAACTAGCTCAATATATAGACAACTGTGGAGTAGAAATTATTACTATAAAATAATGTATTCTTATAGCAGATAATTCGATTCCTCTTGCGAGAATTGTGTATTGGTTAGTGATATTAATCTGGTAGGCTATTACTACTGAATAGTAATTTCGGTCATCACTATGTGTCCCATACTATATTCTATAGTAGACAACCATTCAATAGTTGAGAGATTAAAATCTAAAAAGATGTGCCCCAGGTTATGGCCTTGTACTCTACTATATCTTTTTTAGAAGTGCCGTGTCCGTTCAGGATATAATCTGTGATTGAATTCTCCAGGACGACATTACATATTATGTGTCGGAGAAATTTCACCTGTTTCTTTCTGAATCTGAGTATGGGGGTTCTTTTTGTTTCCATCATTCTCATGATGCCTTCGTTGTTTACACTCTCAGGCCATGATATCCTCAGCATCTTTCTGTAGAACCGCATTCCTGTTGTCTCATGTTTAATCTTCATCTATGAGAAGATTCTTCTACGTTCACTGGAGTACTGACATTTCATAGCAGATCAGCGCTCTTTGCTTTGTTTCTAATGAAAGTTTCCTCTTAGAATAAATATGTTTGGACTTCGGAGACGCATTTTAAATCCACTCTTAAATCACTTCCCACATATTTAAACTTTTGCAGATGTTTGATTATGTTAGTCGCAGTAAATATCAAGGTGACTCTTCATGTGGCCATTCTTATCAATCTATTTTCCATGCTATAATTACTGCACTAATTCTTTTTAGCAGACATATAGCTTTGTGTTCTTCGTACCTTACTACAATAAAATGCTTTAGAAAATTTGGAGAAAGACAGTTAAAATGACGAGGAAAGCATATATATATATATATATATATATATATATATATATATATATATATATATATATAGACCTCGGTCTGGATGTAAAAAGGATAAAGAACACAATTTCATAGGGAAAATTATTTTGTAAATAATTTCAGATGCTCTTTAAAAAGGACCTCTAATCGGTGGTTAACTTAGGCAGAAAATGGCTGGTAAATTTTAACGCCTGAATGATAAAACTGCTTTCATTTAACTATCACAGAGAAAGTTTTCTACCTGCCATCAGCATGGCTGACACTAGACTCCAGCAGAGCAACACCGAAATTTCTTGGCCTTATTTTTTCCGCAGATTTGATGTGGAGCGACTACCTTCACACTGTAGCTGCATTTACTACAAGGAAAGTTAAGTCACTGTGTCGTACCTAAAAAAATTTCTCTTCGGAATCCATCTTGCATATTTACAAATCTATCATTTTTCCGTCCATTGAATACTGTTGCAACATCTGGTCTGGTGCTCCTGCTGTGCATCTTGAGATTCTTGACAAAATCCAAAGACACGATCCTGACCAGACATCTCGACTTTCTCATCGACATGACGTGGCAACTGCTCTGGTAAGCTATTTTTCCTGTTGCCCTGACTACATGAAGTAAAACGTTGGACTAGATTGGCATCTAGGTCCTACCATTTTACTGCTGAAATAGCTAAATGCAACCGCCTCTTGTCCTACAAAAGTTTCTTTCCTCGCACTTTCCCCTTGTGAAACTCCCTTCTGTTTACCTGCTACCCTGATAACTATAATCATAAAAAATTTAAATGCAACGTCAATTACCATCGTCTGTCTTCTTGAATTCCCTTCATCTTTTTATCATTTTCTCGGTCTTATCGTTCACTATCACTCCCTATGACACTCTGCGTACTAATGGTATTACCGCCTTCCTTGGGATGAAATGATTAAAAAAAATTAACAAAAATAAAGTTAGCTAGGTTGATTTCCGAAGAGAAAATAATGTGCTTTTTTTAGAAAAATAATCTTTGCAGTGTGCCGCATAAAAATACGTTTGAAACTATCTCTATATAAAAAATAGACAAACATTTTTTCTACATTGTCCACTTTTAGTAAGAAGGGAATAACGTGAAATGGAATTGTACCCTACGTGCAATCATTAAGCAGCTGTCTTTGAGAATGTGACAGTTAAGGGACTGACAAATTGAGAAGAGAAAGAGAAAAATCTTTAGCGAGAAATATCTGATTCTATGATGACAAAGCTAAACAAGATGGCCCTAAAAATTAATCTATAATATCAAAAAAATGTTTCAGTAATTCAGACAGAAAATTCCTATGATTTATATTATATTAATATAACATCAATTTTATATTAATATTGCATTAATATAATATTGATATTATATGCATATTATACTAACCGCAATCATAAAAAAATACACGGTTTTCCGATTAGAATTTTCTGATGAATCAGAATTACATTAATGATTGAATAAGTTCTTTACTAGTTCACTGATTTTAAAATACTCGCGAAAATATTCCTATTACTGCGTTAAATACTTGAGCAGAGACACTTTAACAAAATAATACATTAACATTCATCATTATGAATGCAGGTCAATATTTAAAGAAGTAACAGCGGGCAAATAAAAACATGCAAAATTGACATTTTTTTTTCTCCTAAAGCAGGTTTTAAATGCACGGGAGCGTTATCGTCTCCTCTATTTTCCCTTTCTATCTTTCTTTCCTATTATTATGTATGCTTTCTTTTTTTCATTAAAGCCAAACAGTATCTCTGATACATCATTTTCTTCCTTCTTTCATCGCAGTGAAAACGGAAGTGTCCATTTATTTTTTTTATCTCAATTGATGACAAGGCGTAACGCGCGTTATAGATATTCTAAATAAACCGAGGAACAAAAAAATATGGTCCTATTTTTTTTTTTTTTTTACAGTGTTATTCATTTTTATACAAGGCCAGTAAGCTACTTGAGGTAGAATGTTTCAGAGGAAGAGGACAGGTTTTTTGGTAGATATGTAGAGAACATAACGATTAAGCCTCGTTTTGACCAGGTTAAGAATGTAGTAAACATGGATGAATTATCTTGGGAATCGGTACCACAACGAAGCGGTTCGTGGAAAGAAGCTGCTCGAGAGTAAATTATGTCCCAGCAATGGAATACAAGGGGGATAATTATGGTTCGCTACAATGTGTTTTGCATAGCGGGTCTTAGTCCTGAAGGTCTGAACTGGTGGAACGAAGTATATATAGTTAATATGAACACTTTTCATAGAAATATCAATAGAGTAGCGAGATGCTAGCGATGTTTCGTATGTGAGAATGAGTTGTTGGGTAGAAAATAATTCATTACCTTCACCTCCACAAAGAGAAAAACTTTTAGAATCTATCAAGACTGTGCATCTCCTGTTTATATATGTCAGCATTACCCTATTTTCGGTCTGACCTAGGTCTTCTAAACGTAGACGATAGCAGGCGGAGCCAGGTTCTTCCTAGAGCGGTACAGGGAACTAACAGTTTTTCCAGCATCTTTAGCAAAGGATAGTATGCACGTATTCCACTTGAGGTCTGGATTGATTTTAACTTTCAATAGGCGTTCAATGACCGGGGTCTCCCTGAGGAACACCCATTCATCGTGATTTAGGGTCCGATCAGCGAGGATGTATAATTCCTTAAATGTACCGCCGCAAATATTAAATTACAATCCAATGAAAGGGAATTGGATTGGCTGGCATTCCCTTATTATTTTAAGAGATATGCAAAATCTCCTTTATGGAACTGGAATAAAAACCTGTTCAAATGAAATATACGTGAAGATTCTATATTGCGAAGACAATCATCAAACCTAATAACAAAAGATTACCTAAATGGATAGATTTGCTAACAGAAAGAATCTTGGAATTTGGACGAAACAATTTCTGACAGCGCTTAAATATTGCTCCCTTCAAAGTTAGATCGACAAATATACTGTTCCGGTAATCTGATTAAATAGAAATCTTAAGAAGCTTAGCTGGTTACGAGAATCCGATAAAATGTCTGAATCAGTTTCATCTTCTTTTTGTTTTAGTTTGGGTTATCATTCTAAGAATGGTAAATTTTATTTTTGATTTAACCAAAATATTCTTGCGTAATTCTACTGTTTTTTAAAAGGAAGAGTTTTGATTGTCTTGTCTCATTAAAAGATATCCTAATAGACAAAATATATCATAATCCACCGACTTTTCTTTTACGAAGAAATTATCAGAATAAGGTCTCCGTTTCGATGTTGATAGTTGATCTTGTAAAACACCGTATTCTTTCGATAACCGAGACCATAATTTTTGTCACAGTTGAAGAGAAGTATTTTGTTATACATTCTGAGAAATATGCAAATGCTAGAAACAATACAAAAGGAATGTAGGAATATGAAAATGTAGAGGGGCCTTTTAGTCGGTGTGCTATCTCGAATTTATATTTACGCAAAATACCACAAAATATGAAACAATAAGAATGAACACAAAACGGTTTTTATAACAACAACAAGATTTATATTTATGTATGTAATGATATACAAGCATAATTAATAGGATTTACTTCCCTTTGACTGGAATTAAAATCTTTATTAAAGAAAATCATTTTTTTATCTGAGCTCATAGTAAGTTGAATGAACTTGCCGGTCAAAATGATCATTGTGAGAGAATTGAAAATATGTTGATAAAATTTTAGATTCAGAATAGTTGAAGGAGTGAATGGTTCGTAATGTTTTATTAGTTTACGTTGCTTGTAGTTGAATATTCGTAATATTTTGATGCTTGTAATGTTCTGTAATGTTCGTAATTACGTTTCCGTACATACGTGTATGTGTGCGTGTGTGAATATGTTTTCATAGCGTCCGCCCGTAAAGGGTCGAAACGCGATTTCTTAAACAGCTACATTTTAGTAAGTGAGATAAATCAAAAAGAGAAAGAACGAACTTTGTGTCTAGTATTTATAATCAATGTAATCACGTGTTCGGCTCCGGGAAAGCATAGACAGATTTTGGCGGAATTGTATTATCGTTAGGCCAGGAACCAGGTCGATGTTATTCGGACGTAGTTAAGAATATGGTTTAAATATTAAGTGGCCAATGAGAAGTGAGAAAATTATCAAGACTCTGTGATCTAATTTTTGAACAGAATTGCACAAATAATGACATTGATAGTAAAGTGGTGACAGGATGCTAAGAGAATGAATATTTAGATATTTCGTAATGATCTAATACAGACTATTGCTATCAGTCACCGGAATTTATGTAAACAATAACAGTGGCTTACGGTCACATCATGTTGAAATACCGGTTCCCGTACGATCACCGAAGTTAAGCAACGTCGAGCCTGGACAGTAACTAGATGGGTGACCGTTTGGGAATGTCAGATTCTATCACTGACTCGAATTTATGTCAACAATAACAATGTGTTACGGTGACCTCATGTTAAAACACTGATTCCGTACGATCACTGAAGTTAAGCAACGGCGATCCTGGACAGTAACTAAATGGGTGACCGTTTAGGAATGTCAGATGCTTTATACTGGTATTTCAGTGGGGTGTAATGGATAACGGTTCGGAATTGTTAATCGGAGAGGCGAATTCCAATTCCAATTGGGTTCATTATATTCACTTACCCACAAATACCCTTGGGAAAATCTATGAGTCCATCCGTTCTCCCTCTCCAGTTATAGGTTAATTACTAAGATTTGTATCATCAAAACCATTATTATCTTAAACAAAATGGGTAAATATATTCAGATGTCCACATAAGAGTGTTTTAATAACTTGGACCGATTCTAAATGGGAATTAAGTTTAAGCGTCTAATGATTTTTTTTTCTTTGAGATTTATCAACTTAAGTCTTTGGCAATTTCAACAGTAAAAAGATTAAAAATCAAATAACATGTTAAAGTTATCGAAGCCTATTACGAAAATGGACGTTCAAATTTATAAATATACGGCCTAATGATTCCGCTAGCAAAGAAATGCACACCAAATAGTAACATTTTCAACAATCTTACTTGGATTTTCATCACCCCAAATACGACAATTCTGCTTATTGACTAATCCACCAAGATGAAAGTAGGCTTCATCACCAAAGAGGGCTTTTTGCAAAAAATCTTCATCCTCTTGTCTTTGCTCGTGCACCCAATTGACGAACGTACGGCGCTCCAAATGGTCAACAGGTTTCAGTTCTTGTGTTAATTGAATTTTGTAAGTGTGTAGAGACAAATCTTTTGTCAACATTTGATGTTACGTTGTTGTGGAGAGGTTCCATCGCGCGATGAGGAATAGAGGGGTCTGGATTTTCGGCCACATTCTCGTGCACTGCAGCAATGTTTTCAGCTGAACGGCGTAAACGAGTACGCAATGGTATTTTCCCATCTGCCACCGACACCGTTTGTTTGAATTTACGAACATGTTTTCCAAATTAACTCTCATTTGGTCGATTATTTTGAAATGCGCGAAATGCATTTCTGTTTGAACGTCTAATTTCGCCATAGGCTTCGATGACTTTAACACGTTGTTTGAGTGTTAATCTTTCCATGGATGAAATTGCCAAAGACTTAAGTTGTTAAATCTGAAAGAAAAAGAAAAAAAAATCATTAGACGCTTAAACTTAATTCACATTTAAAATCGGTCCACGTTATTGGAACAACCTATATAACTCAAGCTAAACAAATACAACCCAACCGAACAAAAAATTTTCACATCCAAATTTGTAAAAAATATTTTATATTGATTGCAAAATTTCGTCGGCATATATGCTTTCTTCTTCGTGAATACAGTTTGAATCCATTCACAAATACTAGTATAATATAGAAAGAAATGAAGAAAAATCGTAAGAAAACTGCATCTATAGTATTGAAATTATTTTCGTGTCAGTTTGTCTAGAACTGCTTCAATTGATTTTATTCTGCAATCACATTTAAGTCAGACATTGCCCAGCTGATCTTGGTCGGACGACCTGGCCATTCTAATAGAAATATCGTTTGCATTTCTTGCTGGAGTCATGGGAGCGGCCATATTAACTGAGGATAAATTCCCTACGGCCTAAGCTATTACACCTGACACCCATTCTCTCCCTCTACCACCGATTGCGTTATATAAAATCAGACTTACAAACAACCAGCACCCCGTCCACCTGAAAAATAAAAGAGTTACAGAAAGAATTGTAGAGGGACAAGATCAAACTAAGCCGGATATGACAGTTCTATAATTGGAAGAGGAAGCTAGAAAGAAAAACGATTTCACTGACTACTACTAAAGATACTGCTGGTACTAACAGTACCGACATAAAAATAATTTACAATAATAATCTAATAATATATAACATTCGATACTTTAAATGTAATTTCTCCAGTTGGGTATATATATGAACATATGCTTGAAAATTCGGTTTAACAATAAACTATCATTTGCTTCGTCTTTCTAAAGTTCTAGTAGCGATATAACCAACCATTGAATCACGGGGATATCTTCCATCTATATTTTACCCATAGCGCGCAGCTCGGTATCTCTTGGGAACATGCAAATATTTACATAATATTAACCAAAGCCGTGACCCTGAAATAACTCTGATCCGAGTGGACCAAACATGAATATAAATGACTTATTTTGAACGTATTTCTCTTCTAAGAGTTCTTATTTACATTGCCCCGGTATTACGCCATGATGTAATCGTTAGCAATCGTGTATCGCTAAATCAATTGCAACTGATTAATGAGTTCGATTCTCACCGGATGTCCCATAATTTCGACCAAGTACTGCATATAACCAACCATTCTGTTTCATTGAGTCACGGTTTTATTTTTCAATTTATATTTTACCCAAAAGGCTCACCTCTGTATCTGTAGTGAACATGCAAATATTTGCATAATATTAACCGAAGCTCTGGTCCTAAAATATCTCTGATTCATGTGAACTAACCATGCATAAAATTACTTATTCTAAACGTAATTCGGCTCTAAGAATGTTTTATTGACTTTGTTCGGACGTTTCGCCGTGGTGTAATGGTTAACAAACCTCTCGCTAAATCAAAAAACTGATTATTTAGTGAAGATCTCACTGTCACTGTAGAAGGCTTTGACATGCTACAAAAGCGACCAACTTTTAGATGGCTATTGTAGACTAAGATGTGTATCGGACAAATGGTTATATTTTAGAAACTAGTGTAAATCTGACCTATATTTACTAGTGTAAATCGAACCTAAACCGGAACTATATCTACTAGTGTAAACTGAACTTATGCCTACAAATCTATTGATTCACAGTAGAATTTGTTCTATAAGACTCATATTTTATATTAAATAAACTGAATTTTGCTATTTAACTTTGGCTCCTGGATAAAATCCAAAGAGAAATCAGCAATATTATTAGTCATGAGCTGGCGGCTCGGCTTCAGTAACGTTCGCACCGCTGTATTGTTGCCGCTCTATATCTTTCTATAAATAATTTCATGGTAATTGATCGGATGAGCTCTTCGCTTTGATACCTAGATTTAAAAAAGAATTGAACACAGTACAAGACTGGCATCGAGATTGCATCAATTTATTGTTCAGCTGGCTAGATGTAACAGTAAATTCTATACTAACAGTTTTTTTTCGTACTTCTCGCCTATGGAAAACGCTTATGGCTCCATGCTTTCCAGCCAACTTTAATCTGCAAAATTTAAATGTCAGTCGCTATCTACTGTCTTTCTGATCACTCTTTCCTCTTCAACTCTCATTATTAATGTTTCTGTTTTCTAATTCATCCACATCATGTAACCCTTCGTGTCTTAGGGGTTTTACTGCCTTGCATGGGGTGACGCCGATTAAAAAAGAAGAATAAATGCCTTCGTTAGCAGGGTTTACATTTAAAACGTTCTAACCAGAGAATAAATAGTAGGAATCGGTGAATTTTTGGGGACAGCAGCATTTATTAGTGTAGTTATCTAATCCTTCTTGCAGACGCCTGATCTGACAGAATTTATGTATGACCAATAATCAGGGAATCAACTTGTCGTTTATAACGCAACTATACTGAACTTTGGAGAGGGAACCCATACTCTGGCGAGATCACTGGGTGTACAAGACTAGTATACTGGAACTCTCGGTGACGGTGGTATGATACAACCAGAATGTAAGTAAATGGAGTAATGAATAGTAAAGAACCCATTATTACAACGTACTCTTTACAAAGCAATTTTTTGTTGTTTTGTTGCTGTTGCTGTTGCTGTTGTTGTTCTTGTTCTTGTTGTTCTTGCCAAACCCCTTCAGGACGTTGACGGTCATGGCTGTCCACAATTTCTTGACTTTTGCAGCTCTTAGCAAAGTCGGTATTCTTGCTATCTTCCCTGTACCCTCTTCTGTCATCCATTTAAAGATCGTTCCGTAGGTCATGTGCTGTTTTCCTCTTTGTCTCTTGCCTTCAATATGTCCTGTGAGTATGAAGGTTTCTAAGCCCCCTTTCCTCACCAAGTTCCACAGAAACTTCCACTGTTTCATGCCGAGTATTTGTCATTTTTATTTCCATTTTCCGTTGTTTTTCACATGTTCAGTCCATGGTATTCTCAGCATCCTTCTGTAGAAGAACATTTATCTTGCTTCAAGTTTTTGCTTCGTCTGTCCACCATTCTTTAGTATATAGGAAAACTAATATATGTTCTTTGTTTCTATCAAAACTTCCCCGTTTTTCCTGTTTCTTAATACCTAGCTTAGTTTTTGGAAGGTATCTTTCACTATTCTAATGCGCCTTTGGATTTCGGTGTCACACTTTCGATTCTCTGTTAAAAATCTTACTATATACTTATATTTTTATTTTAGTATTTCAGATTTGTAATTAGTCTGTTGCGCAGTTCTTTCGCTGTCAACCATTCATTCCGTCTTCTTGCAATTTATGTTGAGTCCTTTTTTTTTGCTTTTCTGTATCTCGTTATGATTGTGACCGCCATTATTAAAAAATAAGAATGTTAGCAGAAGGCAGTCTTGAAAACGAAAATTGACATAAAAGACTGAACGTGTAAATAAAGATAGATGAGAAAACTATGAAAAGATTTCAAGTTGAAAGTAGAAAAAAAACGGCGGGAAATGCACAGAACGGAATATTTCAAGCGATCAAAGAAATAGAAAGAAAGGAAAGACCGAAAAAAGAATTGGATATCAACAGGAATGGCGCAATCAAAATAAATGATCAAAGAAATAAGGACGAAAATAGAAGGAACTTTTGGGGAGGATAAAAAAAGATTAAAAATGAAATTAATAAGTCAGATTTAAGTAAGAAATGAAAACGCGTCATACAATAAAGAAAGAAAGAAAAATGCAAAATGAAAGAGAAAAAGAAAGATATAAGAAAAAGAAAAGAAAGAAACAAGCATGCAAATGAAAGAGAAAAAAGAAAAGAAAGAAGAAAGAAAAATGATAAATGACATAGAAAAAGAAACAAAAATACAAAATGAAATACCAAAAGAAAAAAAACGAAAAATAAAAGAAAGAAAGAAAAAAGAAAAATGCAAAATGAAAGAGAAAAAGAAAGATATAAGAAAAAGAAAAGAAAGAAACAAGCATGCAAATGAAAGAGAAAAAAGAAAAGAAAGAAGAAAGAAAAATGATAAAGGACATAGAAAAAGAAACAAAAATACAAAATGAAATACCAAAAGAAAAAAAACGAAAAATAAAAGAAAGAAAAAAGAAAAATGCAAAATGAAAGACAAAAAGAAAGATATAAGAAAAAGAAAAGAAAGAAACAAGCATGCAAATGAAAGAGAAAAAAGAAAAGAAAGAAGAAAGAAAAATGATAAAGGACATAGAAAAAGAAACAAAAATACAAAATGAAATACCAAAAGAAAAAAAACGAAAAATAAAAGAAAGAAAAAAGAAAAATGCAAAATGAAAGAGAAAAAGAAAGATATAAGAAAAAGAAAAGAAAGAAACAAGCATGCAAATGAAAGAGAAAAAAGAAAAGAAAGAAGAAAGAAAAATGATAAATGACATAGAAAAAGAAAAAAAATACAAAATGAAATACCAAAAGAAAGAAAAACGAAAAATAAAAGACAGAAAGAAAAATGCAAAATGAAAGAGAAAAAGAAAGAACAAAAAATAAAAGAAAAATGTAAGAAAGAAAAATACAAAATGATAGAGAAAAAGTAAGAACAAAGAAAAATAAAAGAAACAAAGAAACAAAGAGAAAGAAAAAAGAAAGAAAGAAAGAAAATGCAGAATAAAAGAGAAAAATAAAGAAATAATGGTAAATAAAAGAAAGAAAGAGAGAAAGAAAGAAAGAAAGAAAGAGAGAAAGAAAAAAGAAAGAAAGAAAGAAAGAGAGAGAGAAAGAAAGAGAGAAAGAAAGAAAGAAAGAAAAAAGAAAGAAAAAAAGAAAGGAAGAAGATAGAATAAGGAAACAAATATGAATCAAAGAAAGAACAAAAATGAAATGAGGAAAGAAAAAGAGGGAAAAAATGATTGAAAGAAAGAAATAAGAAAGAACGAAAAAGAATAGAGAATAATGAGCAATCACGGAATAAAATAACGAATATTCACAACGAGCAGAAAATTTGGGAACATTATAGAAATGAATGAAAGACGTTTAAATGAGAAAGAAGACATTGCTTAAATTGCGAATTATAACTTAACAGGGGTTCCACCTCTGTTGCAACGGTTTCAGCTATTACAAGAGAATCATGCTGAACAATTATATTTTTCACAGCCACCCGAATGAGGTTTGTAGACCGGAGTGATCTTTTGCTGTACGTTGCCCCTTTGACACCTCTACTGTTGCATTGTGCTTTGCTTTGGAGAAGGAGGTTGCCTAGAAGTTATCAGCCTCGACTCCCCACTACCGGTTGTTGAGACCCAACAAGATGAGTCTCTATTTTATAAATGTCTCCTCTGTGACAAACTTTGCTCTGCTGCCTTGTGATAAATTCGGCTAAGAGAAACGTTTGCGACAGTTGTACGTCTTTTCTTCACTATGTACGAGGGTCGGTCAAAAAACGATACCTGTTCTAATTTCATTCCATATGTATTAATCAGGAAGCTTAATGTTTTAAACTATGGACCATAAATTGTCGAGAGATTCTGGGATCTAATATTTTTGCTACCTCTGATTTTTTAAAAATATCTACCCAATCTGTTAGAAAACAAAGTGCTGCTATAGAATTTCTGTCTTTAGAAGGATCATATGCTGCAAACATTCAGTGAATGCTTATTGAAAGAATGCTCGATGTAAGCACAGTTAGTTAATGGACAAGAGGAGTTAACTGCAAACCTAGCGAGAAATGAAAATCTGACCTTACTGTTCGTAGTTCACATGAGCGTAAAAAGAGATCAGTTGAATGGCGTAACACATATTCACTCTAGAAATAAGGCAGTACGCTCCTCGTAGAAATGAATACCTTGTTTTGAGTCAACAAGGGAGCCCTAATGTTAGAACTTATACCCCAAATCAATATCAATTTCGATTCCTATGTGATCACATTGTCAGTATTCAGGGAAAGGCTTCTTCGAGTGAGGCAACGTTTTCAGTTGAGTGATATTCTTTTTTAACATGACAATAAAATGTCTCGCAACGGCTTAAATTCCTGACGAGAAATCACAGCTCATTTCTTATCAACCCTGCCTCATTCACCTTTGAGTCCTGGTCCGGCGCCCTCAGATTTCATCGTTTTAGACATGAAAGATGCGCTCAGCAAGCAATGATCACCAAAGCTGATGAAGCGAAATAGGCAACTTGTCATTGGCTAAGATAGAAGCAAAGAATCTTCTTCTACATGTCCACATTAAATGGCAGAATATTAACATTAGAAGAAAGGAAATTATATTAGAACTAAATTTAGAATTTCGTTTTTGCATATTTGGATGCGATTTGTGTGCGTTTAATATTAAATCTCTAGTAAATAAGAATCTGTAATTTTATCGGTACTGACATGGCATCTCGACTTCAGTCACTTTCCTACATCTTTTTATAACTATTTTCATCTTTATTCTCCTTGATACAATAATCGGATTAATTTTGGCGTAATACTATATTGGCAATTAGGATATCGATTTATTGTTGTAATAGCTAAATATAACCATAAGTTATATTCTGATAGTTTCTTGCTTGTGGAATTCACTTCCTGTTTCTTGATTCCTTACTAACCACGAGCTTGAAAATTTTCAATGAAACATCAGTGTCAATCTTCCGTCTTCCTGCATCCTGTTCTTTTGTTATCCTCTTCCACAATATCACTTCCTCATTTTCTATCACTCTCAGTAACCCCTTGCGTTTAGGCGGCATTGTTGCATTATTTGGGCGAAAATGGTCTAAATATATATATATATATATTACATTTTGATAGACCATAGTACCTACTTCAATGCTGGTGAGGTGTTCGGTTTTATGAGGGTTGCATACACGCGTGTACGAGTGCAAATGCCAAACATTTGACAAATCCCAACAACCAATGGCATGCAGATGACAGAATACTACGAACTGCAATTTGGGTAGGAAAAAAATGGGGAAATAAGAAATATTGGCATATGTATATCAACGGAAACAGATAACTTTGTTGGTTTTTCGAGTTAAGGAAATGTCAAATGTTTTGAATGTTGTTTTTTCAAGGCTGGTATGTTTCAAGTGTTAAAGGATTACACTACATATATATATATATATATATATATATATATATATATATATATATATATGTAGTTTGATCTAAAAGTATCGGGATTGATGCTATAAAAAGAAAGTTACAATACATATCGATTCAGTATTAAATCTCCCTCGAAGATTTACCCTTTCTGAATCCACACTCTTTATCTAGCATCGTTTCCATTGATGGATGTGTAACGTGTGAGTGAGTGAGTGAGTGAGAGAGAGAGAGAGAGAGATTTTCCCATTTGTATTTCTCCGTTTTAATTATTATATCTGTAACACCGTATTTCACGGACGGAACGGAAGGGATGAGAGGAAATTGAATGACAAACATGCCTTGTACTTCGAGATGCCTTTATACGACTATGACATACACAACACCATATATACATATATAGACGTCTCCGAATTTGACTACCGCTTTCGTCACTCTATGGAGTGTTGTCACTAAATAATCCGACGCGTAACCTATGTGATTTATTTCCACTAATGGGAACTAATCGCCTTCATTATGCCTACAGAAGTATTCCTGAAACTCTTTTCTGAGGATACCGAGTAGCTGCCTGGTTGCATTCTCTTGCATTTCCGCGACGTCTTGAAATCTACTTCCTTTCACATGGGATTTGATTTTTGAAGCGGAAAAAGACGTAAGGGCTGCGATATTCAGAACAGACTTGTTTGTCGATCATGGGAAATGCTGTAGTTGATGTAAAACATCTGCAC
>OZ038487.1:105124911-105139911 GCA_964036315.1 Acanthosepion esculentum | reverse complement strand
TTTTTGTTATTTCAAACTGAACACTTTATTAAATCAACAGTGGTTGACTGTTCTCATTCAACTTTAGTCTTAGATAATACCAGTCTTATTCAGCTATGTGTCGCTTGTTTGTTCTTCCACTGAACAAGAGAATGTGACTACTAGATTACATATATATGGTCGACTCTCCCGTCGTATTCAATGCATGAGGGTCAAGCAACTGAGTTTCTAGGAACCGACAGCCAGACACCAGCACATATGATTTGATTATAGTAGTGAAGGCTTTGTGCAGAAACAATATACACATATATATATATATATATGATAGGACAAAGAAAAAGTAGGAAACATCTCAATCAAACATATGTCACTTTAATAAAGCTTTGTCAGAGATTAAGAGAGAAATGATAACAATGACAAAAAGCAAAGAGATGCAGAGTAATAGTATGTTTATGTAGATGACACTATCATTTATTCCTGTCGCTATAACAAATCCGTCAGATCTGATAAAGTATATCTTCCCTTGAAAAGGACCGCCAGTGTATTTAACTGGTGCATGAAATGGCTTGTAATACAGTGTAACCCGGATATAAGAGAAACCCGGGTATAAGAGAGATTTTATCTGGTCCCAAATTGGAGCCTGTGTTATGTATATATAATAGACCAAACCCGGATATAAGATAAACCCGGATATAAGAGACTTCGTCTCCGGTCCGACAACTCTCTTATATCCGGGTTACACTGTAATTTAAAACAAAACTGCTTTCATTTGACCACCATAGAGAACCAAAAGTCCATATAAACATATGTCCGGTAGGTCCTTCAATATGTTTTCCCAGAACGGCTTAGAGGCGTTCTCTACTATTTAGTTTGTACACACTTCCAGACATTCTAGATGATGTACCGCTGCCAATAAAAAGATGCATGTGGTTCGTATGTGATGGGGCTTCATCCCCCCCCCCCATCAACAGAGAAGATGCACTCTTCAAGGAATAGCTTAATATACCTGAAATCCTAAAAAAAAAAAGAAGCGAATACCATCTATGCCAAATGAGTAAAGCAGCACAACTTGGCGAAATGAAATTACAAGAAAACTGGGAGGACAAGGCGTTGCATGGCAAATACAGTGTAACCCAGATATAAGAGACCCGGAGATAAGAGAAACCCGGATATAAGAGAGATGGTCCCAAATTAGAGCCATACTTACCTAAACAAAATAGACCAAACCCGGATATAAGATACTTCTTCTCCGGTCCCGACAACTCTCTTATCTCCGGGTTACACTGTACATAAAAAAGAACGAAAGAAGATATTTACCAACAAAAAAGCATATCAGTGTCTGAGTAGCACCGGGCTGAAAGCTGAGACAAAAGCCCTATCCCCAGAACCAAGCCAGTCCCTATCATTATTACATAATCAATGATGGAACTAACCCGAAATGCATGATCTGAGAAAAATATGATGAAACTATCGACCATATTAACTCAGAATGTCCACAACTGGCAAAAAAAGAATATACCCAGAGACATAACAAAGTAGCGATGCATGTGCACCGCAAGATATGCAATAAGTACAATATTGAAACCACTCAGAGATTGTATGACCACTAAACAATGTTACCTAAATAACTAAAAAAACGTATCTATCCTCTGGGGCATGTCAATTCAAACTGACAGGGAAATAAAATCCAACAGTCATAATATTATCATAAAAGACATGAAATCCAAGAAGTGTATACTTATTGACACATCAGTACCATCTGAAACACCGCCATAAAAATTATTGGGAAATTGTCCAAATACTTAGACCTAGAGATCAAGAATAACAGGATGTGGGAAATGAAGACTGAGACTGTAACAATAGTAATCGGAGCTCTGGGCTTCGTGAGAAAAGGAATGGACAATTTTACTAAGTGTCCCAGGTAACATCAACATACAAGTTACCCAGAAGTTCGCCTTACTAGGAACATCCCATAAAATAAGAAAAGTGCTATCAATTAAATGGCAATTCTCCTATAGGGCCTAAGGACCATAGTTTGTACAGGACACAAAACAGGAAACACTACACACAAATAATAATAATAATAATAATAATAATAATAATAATAATAATAATAATAATGATGATGATGATGATGATGTGCGTGATCTTAAGTGTTTTTTATTTGTTTTGTTTTGTTTTTTGTGCAATAATGATCAGTGGAAAATGCCAGGAAGCCATTTCTGACCTTAGGTCTCTTCTTGGGACCCAGAAGGAAATAATGCTAACAACAAAAATCAAAGGTAATAATGATAAAATATTATTACTACTACTAATACTAATACTATTACTGCTGCCTCTACTACTACTACTAATATTTTCATTATTATTATTATTATTATTATTATTATTATTATTATTATTATTATTATTATTATTATTATTATATGCCATACGATGTATTGCTCTCCACGCTTCTGATATTAATTGATTAGTGGCGCTACCATACACATATTTTGTCTTGATTGATTAAGATGGATTAATTTAAATATGCCATTCAGTACTATCGATTTGCTTTTCAAATGCATGTCTAACCATTTAGACATATCTCCAAAGGACTGACCCACTGTTCCTATCTGCTCATGAGGGGGTTATTGCGGAAGTATCATCATTGACTTGAATAGAATAATGACACGAAGTTTTGTAATGAACGATCAGACATAGGACAAGAACACACGCATATAAGATTCGCCAGCGGCACGTCGAAGTAGTAGTCAACTATTAGAAATGAATCAAGTGAATTCCACTGCAGGATATCTACCAACTGCCCCACGCGGTTATATGTGGTACAAGGCCGAATTTAATGTGGGCTATCCGAGCCCGTAGTCTCGGCCAAAAATTCCCCGTAGATCCCGTATACAACGGGGTCAGGTAGCTGTTTCCCGAGCCGAGACTCTGTCCTTCGACATAGCCATGTCTGGGTATCCTCTCTGCCAGAAGGCACTGAATTTGACCAGCACAGCTGGAGACGAATATCCAACTGCAGGATATCTACCAACCGCCTCACTAGGTCAGTTATGGCACAAGGCCGAATTTAATTTGGGGTGTCCGAACCCGTAGGCTCGGCCAAAATTTCGCCGTACACCCCTTATAAAACGGGGTCATGTAACTAATCCCGATACGAGACTCTGCTCTTTGACATAGCCTCGTCTGAGTATCCTCTCTGTCAGGAGGCAGGGAATTTAACCAGCACAGCTGGAGACGAATCTCTAACTGCAGAACAACAAACAATATTTACTACCGTATTTATGTGAATGGAGACATGCATTATCGTCCGTAGGCCTGCTACAACAAAAACGAGGACTATAGGAGTCAGTCTGCCCCGCTATTGAAATTATAGAACTCTCTCTAAGACGGTTTGAATTCAGAGTTTCCCATCCCACAGAATGATTACCAAACTAGGCCCAATCTACTTACCCAGTGTGGAGGGGCGGACGAAGATAGGGTGAAATTCCGAAGGGTATTATTAGTACGTAAGTGAATTTAATGAACTCAACTGGAATTCAAACTCGACTCTCCTCTATCCATTACTCTATGAAGGAGATTTTAGAAGCCTTGCTTGTATTAAATTTAATTATATTCATCATCATCATCACATCATCATCATCATCATCATCATCATCATCATCATCATCATCATCATCATCACCATTTATTCGGCGCATTTTCCGCCGCTGAGATCATCATTCCCATCTTTTGTAATTGTGGTTTATGGCGACATTCAAAGCAAAATAGTGAAATGGCATACCAGTCGCTTTTGCACCGGGGAAGTTGTGGTTATCTCGTCCCTCCTCTCAGATGTTCCTCCGCCCACTGGTAAAGCCAATGACCTCCGATGGGGCAGCTCCTCGGTCCAGACTGGCAGATGGCAGATGGCGGGCGCTTGGCACAGGTGGGTTGGTTCCTCTTCACTGTTCGGGTCGGCAAAAACCTTCCGATTACCCTCACACAGTTCAGCCTGCAACTACTTGGTGCTAAGTTTAAGAGTTGGATGGAGATCTTGGACCGGTACAGTTCTGAATTCCAATTCACCTGAATAAAGCAGGGTCGACCGCTTTGATGCAAAGGTACTACCACTGACGATACACCCGATACACCCGATACACGCCATAATTATATTACATTACTATAATACTAGTTTAGCCTAGACTACGTTTGATACAAGACTGCAGTAACAATAACGGCAATAATAATAAAATGAACTGGATAACGAATCCAATAATAACGAAATCAAAATGATGGATTGGAAGTAAATAGAGGACAAAAGAGCCATTATGATGATAATGCTTCTGACAAGAAATTCGTACGCTTTTTACGCGTATCTCCATAACGATTATTTCTTCTCTGATGTGAGCGCTATCAATAATAGTAATGGCTTTTCATTGCGTCTCGAAATACGAGTGGTTGGAAGCAGAAACAAACGATTTTCAATACAAGCGAATTTCAGGCTATCACTGATGATGGACAAAAATATCGATTAAATCCTTCTGCACATAAAAACAAAAACCTCAGTTCAAATAAAAGGGCCTTTACGGCCTAATTATTCGGCTGCTGCCAACAGCTACTTTCATTAGGATATAAACTTCCTTCTTTGCTTTTTTTATAACCTAATACTTTCATAAGCTTTATGCTTTTTTTAACCTGACGTGCCAAAAGTCATAGGTTATCTGGCTAATGCCATAACAAGTTGAAACATCGGTTCTCATATGATCACCGAAGTTAAACAACGTCGAATTTAGTCAGTACCTAGAAGGGTGACTGCTTGGGAATAGCAAGTGCTGTAAGTTTGGATGTGCAGTTGGTATAATGGATAACATCTAGGAATTGGACATTGGGGAGCGGATTTCCAATTCCAGTGGGGTTCGTTATATTCATTTAATTTTAAATAATCATGAGAGAGGTAGGAATACAGTTTATCTCTTCCAACTATGAGTTAATTGGCAAGAGTCGTATCAGTAAATTATTTATCATTTCAAAAAAGTTCTAACGAATCTAAAAGTATTCTCTGGATTTAAATAATCTTGGTGTGGCGTAATGGATAATGGCTTGAAATTGGAAATCAGAGTGCCGAGTTCTAATTTCAGTAGGTTCTTCTATATACATTTACGCGCAACTATTCTTGAGAAACATGTGAATCCACTTTATCTCCTCCAACTACGGGTTAATTCGTAGGACGTGTACCAGTAAAATCATTATTATTTTTAAAAAAAGATTCTTCTAAGTCTAAAAGTATTTGGCTTTAAATAATCTATAAACGGTTGATAAACCGTAAAAATCAATCCAAGCAATCAATTAATCAATAAAATCCAGGGACCCAAACAAAAATAAGTTATTCAAACAGAACACTACGCCACGTTATAGAACCCAACTTGCCTAAAACTGGTCTGAAGAAAATCTTGGGAAATTTAGGCGAATCGGGTCATCACCTTTTCCCTACAAAATGAATAACATTAAGCATTTGAATGACGTGATAAAAATGTCTCTCCGGACTCAAGATACGCTACCTACATATATAAGAGGGCACGAAACACCATGACTCATATTTCTCCAGAGGTCTTTCGATAACTTATTGAATTTAAGTTACTGCAATTCGCCGAGATAGAGCCTGCCGCTTCACGTGGCTTCAATAATTTCATATAGAATCGTCAGTTACATATTTCACAAGAATTAATTTGAATAGAAAATGTACCTAAGAAAATGGACATGAGAATCGAGAACTGAGGGAAGAATTGGTACTATCCAAACGACACCATTGTTGGAAATAACATGAAAAGCAGAAGAGTGAGGGTAATTCTTGCCAGAATAGTGAGGGCCACTTAAACTTCATAGTAAGTCACCAGTTACTCAGGGTGTGTCCACTCAATAATAATAATAATAATAATAATAATAATAATAATAATAATAATAATAATAATTTGTTGTAGTTGGAGCCCTTGGACTGGTTGGAAAAGATTCCAGTAGACTAATTGGAGGGATCCCTGGAAGTCCATGCCTCAAAGAGATACAAAGAATTGTTCTGACAAGTACAGCCCACACTTTACGAAGGGCTTTATATATGTAATTTTCTTTTTGTTTCTTTGCAGTGGAAAGTGTCATTTCTAACCTTAGGTCCCTGGGCGGGACCCGGAAAGAAATGTGTAAACGCCAGATATCAAAGAAAATAATAATAATAACAATAACAATAATAATAATAATAATAATAATAATAATAATAATAATAATAATATACGCTATTGGAAAAGTGAAAAACAATGGAGTATGAATTTACTTCTTAGATTTTGACTTCTTATATTTTTTATAAAACAATTTCAACCAATGCAAGGAAATAGTGTCACTAAGACGCAAGGGACTACTGGGAGTGAAATAAACTGAGAAGACTTTAGAAGGAACTAGAATCCCAGTGCTGAACAGAAAAGAACAAATAAACATCTACTCTTGTTCAGAAGGTTGGGTAGGAATGTAAGCCAGACGATAAGCAAAACTACTTACATCTATTGAAGTGCATAACTAAATAAATAAATGTGAATAAAAATAGAAATAAAATACAAAAAAATATTAAATAAAATTTCAGAGTTAAGACGGAGACATTAGAAGTATAGTAAACGTTAGAAGGAGCGGAAAAGACAATCCTAAACAAGGGTAAATTTTTTAACCCTGTTCAAAAACGGTGAGGAGAGTGAACAGGGGCATAGGCGAACCTATTTACTCTTACTGAGGAGAAAATATATATATATATATATATATATATATATATATATATATATATATATATATATAGCAAATAAAATTTCCGAGTTCAGGTGGAGACGTTAGAAGTATAGAGCTAAAGGAAAACGTAAGCCCACCCTAAACAGGAATCGAAGAATACACATCTACTCCTGTTTAAAAGTCCAGGAAGGTGTGTGAACCGAACGATAGGAGAACCTGTCTACTTCGATTAAATATATCGAAATAGATAAATTCTGTATCAATTTTTCGAATGCTGCCAAAGATAAATTTTAAATTTCTAATTCCGATCCAAATAGCCTGTACACGAGTTTCAATATGACGAGATAATAGATTTATAGCCACCATATGAGGTAATTTGGGAGTTTATTGTGTAATATATATATATATTAATAATATATGTCTTAAAAAAATGATTGTCGGACTTTGTCAATTTCATAATGTGTGTGTATATATATATATATATATATATATATATATATATATATATATATATATATATATATATATATATATTATACACTGTTACAATAGAACATGTAAGAATGTACATGTTCTAATGTAACAGTGTATAATAAATATGAAATTATTGAATGTAATAGTGTATAATAAATTTTTATTGCTCTACTCTGTTTTAATTTTAATTTTTGAACGTTGAAATTTTATTCTTCGTTCTTTTACATTTATATATATATATATATATATATATATATATATATATATATATATATATATATATATAATATGGAGAAAACAACTGAAAAGTTGCAAATTTAAAAAAATTGAATGTTTTTTTGTGAAAGTATATATATATATATATATATATATATATATATATATATATATTTGATATTTCAGATCTGCCCCGATCTTTCGTCAGAAATAAATGTACTCAGAAGTTATATATATATACTTATATAACTTCTGAATACAGTTATTTATACATATATATATATATATATATATATATATATATATATATATATATATATATATACATATATATATATATATATATATAACTTCTGAATATAGTTATATATATATATATATATATATATATATATATATATATATATATATATATATATATATATATATATATATAACTTTTTGTAGAGGTTGTTTAATTCCCAGGATAAATAATCTCGTCGACATTTCTTAACTTATTACCCAATGGAGAGTTGATGGAGCCTCTCTGGTCCGAAGAAATGAACTGTGTCTTTTATCATGGTAGAGTTCACAGCATATAACCAAAAAGGCTCCATCAACTCATAATAGTCCCTAGGAATATTACAAAAATATTGAAATGACAGGAGATTAGAGAATAAATTAAAATCATACAAAAGACTGCAACATTACCGATGAGAATGCTGAGGACTCGAGACAAATTATCGTGACTCAGTCTCTAGTGAAATGCACATGTTACTTATGGCGTGAAAATTCAGATAATGACAATAATTTCCGCAATGAATACAAAGCGGCTAACAGTTGCAGCAGTAGGCATCTGTCAGTCTCAAGAGACTACTTTCGTGGCTAGCTAATCACTTGTTGTAGATGCCACCCTCTCAGAGAGTACAATCTTCAACACCCACACAACCCAATTATGGTATTTGCAACAATTATGCTGAACAAAACTAAGTTACATCTTCTGGAAGAGATCCTATAATCTGGCATGATGACCAGTTTAATCAAAACCTTTGTTACGCAGACTTGTGACTTCAGTTTATGCAACCATCATCTGCTTCCAAAAACTCACGTTTAGCCCTTTTTACTCATAAGTCTTGGTTTCAGCCCGTGCTATGGTTTTCAGGCGTTTTCTAACGGTGGCACATGTTAAAATTGTCTACCCAGACCGTTATTATCAATAAGACAACTCCAAAATGAACAAGGATATAACGGCGAGAAAGCTAACGTTCTAACTATTCGGTCACATGGCCACATCACACTAATAAGTGGAGCTCATGGACGTCTGAATAAACTCACAGACAGAAGGGTATATTGGGAAAAATGTGCAGAAATAGAAAGAACGAGTATCGTAGATAAGGCAGATATGCATAAAATAAGAGAACAGGACAAAAGACATGCTCATCAAAAGGGTGCATAAAAGAACGAAATGCTGATGTTAGAGAAAGAAAAAAAAACTTCTGTGATAGAACGAATATATCGGAGAAAAATTCCACGACTAAATAGAAAAACTAGTAATACACAGAAATATTGACGAATAGGAAATATTGAAATCTCAAGTGGACTGTGCACTGGCCAAATTTAAAAGAAAAATGTGGGAGGGCCAGACAGAATTTTAATACAGATACTAGCAGCTTGAGATGTTTTCAGCACTGACAAGATCACAGAAATAATAATTTAAATTTATAATAGTGGTGAAATACCGGAAGACCTGTATAGATCTATTTGCATAGCACTGCTTAAGAAGCCAAGTACAAACGAATGTGAACGCCAGGACAGGAACAGTGAATCATCATTAAATGTACTCGAACAATGAACGCAATAATAATTCTCAGAAGAACAATACCTGTACCAATGTTTCATAGACTAAGGAAAAGCGTTCGATAAAGTACGCCACAAAAATCTGTTGGAACTGCTCAGTAACTTTGGCATATTTGGGAAGAATATTAAAGTAATCAAGAACCTATACTGGCAGCAAACCGCCTGCATAGGGATGGAAAATGATTTCAGCAGATGTACAGAAATAGAAATAGGTGTAAGACAAGGATATGTCGTCTCACCGGACTTATTCAAACTTTACAGCGATTCGGAAAGAATTAGAATTCCTACCAGGAATTATTACTGGTCGCTACAATCTATAGCAAAATAAGATATGGATATGGCACAGTGTTGATAGTAGACACGTAACGTAAACAGCAAAAGCTCATACAGAAAGTAGAGAGGGAATGCGAGAAGAAAGGAGTAAGCGTCACCTAAAAGTAGACAGAATGCACGGTTGTTAGCAAAAGGATGAGCCTGAAATGTGAACTGGGAATCGGAGATAATAATAACAATAAAAAAGAAAAAAGTTTTTACTCTTATATATATATACATATGTGTGTGCTTGTGTGTGTTCTATGCATACACACACACACATATATATATATATATATATATATATATATATATATATATATATATATATATATATATATATATTGAGAGCAAGAGAAAGAGAGAGAGAGATAAAGATAGAAAAGCATGTTTTGAATATGTTAATGTGTATGAACAATTTCAGATCCATTTATATTCACAAAATACATGATGACCAGAATTTCTGATTGGAAAAATCTTATATAAAATTTACATTATATATATATATATATATATATATATATATATATATATATATATATATATATATATATATATATATATTCATGTGCGTGTCTTTATATATAATATATATATATATATATATATATATATATATATATAGATAGATAGATAGATAGATAGATATAGATATATATATATATATATAATTCATATTTAGGCAGGAAGAAGCTATTTTAAACAAGATGTATTAAATTCATCTTACACATATGTGAGCATGTGTGTATGTTTTAGATTAGGTTGAATGTTTTTATATGTGATTTCTTGTTGGGTTATTTAATGTTGAATTTTTTGTATAGGTCACCCAGTGAAGATCAAACTCACTAGTCAAAAGTAATGTTCACCCAGACAAGTTTTACTCACCATTACACCATGTGTGTGTATTTCTGCATCTCTAGGTTTAAGTAAAAAAGAATTAAATATCTGGGAAGTATCTTAACAGATGACGGCAATTGCAGCACTGGAATCCTATGGCGCACTGGGATAAATAAAATTGCCTTCCGAAAGCTAAGCAAAGTATTAAGAAAACAGAAAAAATTTCGTTAGAAACGAAGAAAAGAGTACTGAACTGTTATGTAATATCAACCTTCCTATACGACAGTAAATGCTGGGCACTCTTCTCGCAGATGAAGAAGAGACTTGATCCAGCAGAAATGTGACTCTACAGTAAGATGCTGAGGATACCATGAAACGAACATGGGAACAACGACGGAGTTTTAGAGAAAATGTAAACATAAAGTAAACTTATACAGTTGACTTTTCTAGGACACAAAATGAGGAAAGAGGGTTTGGAAAATCTGATACCCACAGTACAGATTGAATGCAAAGTGGACAGTGGAAAACAACGCATAACATACTTAGTAAGTTTTAGTAAATGGATGGCTGAACAGGGTTCCGCAGGAATTAATTTATTCGGAGCTACAGTAATTGAAAATTGTAGAGACCTATTATCGCCTACGCCGTCTGGGGACACTGTACAAATGAAGAATAATTAACAGTCGTATTAAAAATGTAACAGTATTTTTTTTAATTACATATAAAACAATTACGTAAAAACTCGCGTATCATGACACTTTGAAACGTCATTTTGAAGCTCATTTTAAAGGGATCTCATCATGCACGTGATATAAAATTAGCGTATGCACTGCTGGCCCGGTCTACGCCGTTGACCAACCTATATAGCCATTTGGTTTTCAAAGGTCACATGATACGCGAGAATATACAGTATACGTTTATATATTTAATTATGTTTTATTAACATAGTCGACAGTTTAAATTGCGTTCCCCGTCTCCCATGAAAAAAAAAAAAAAAAAAAAAAAAAAAGGAAATGTATGCAGTAATAAAATATTTGTGAAACGTTGTAGAAATGAAAGGATTTTTTTTTTTTTTGGATTAAGAAAATTCAGAAAATACGTGAGTCATAATTGGTAGTGGTTTTTACATGGTGCAACGAATACGCACTGTCCAAATTCACAGAAGTAATCTCCAGTTCTTTCTTTGGCGACCATCTTATGATAGAACGGCGGACGATTTAACCAATAGAGATTTGCGGACGAGCGAAAATGGGCACATCTGTGAAACAGATATGAGAAAGCGCATTATGAATTTGAAACTTGAATACAGCAATTCATTAGTGATATCAGAAAAAACAATGTCAATATCAAGATGAAATGAACATTTCGTGAGCATTTGTTAATGTTAATCGTTACTGAGGTATAAAATTACACATATGAATAAAATGCATAAAATAAGCAACTGATAAGAAAAACACTATAAAAAAGAATTCGAGTATAATTCATTTCAATAGCCTAGACCAGTGATTCCCAACCTTTTTTACATGGCGGCACACTATTGAGTTCTTTAAATTTTCGCGGCACACCTATCACGAAAAATAAATATTTTCCACTCATAAAGCCTTTTTGCAATAAAATAATAAAAAACAAAGAATATTATATAAGAAGAATTTTTATTCACATAAATCAACATATCCTGTATTCAATATCGGGTATAAAATAATAATGGTGAATGTCAGTGGGACAGTTGTGCCTGGTGTTTCTTGACTACTGCTGCAATACAGTGTAACCCGGATATAAGAGACCCGGATATAAGAGAAACCCGGATATAAGAGATTTTCTCTGGTCACAAATTAGAGCCTGTGTTAATGAATATATAATAGACCCACCCCTGATATAAGAGAAACCCGGATATAAGAGACTTCTCCGGCCCCGACAACTCTCTTATATCAGGGTTACATTGTATTTGGGCAAATGTGAGAGAGACACACTCTTAACTCTTCTTCAATATTTTTAAGTCTTTCACGTTTTTTATTTTTAATGTTGTTGAGGTAAGAAAATCCCAGTTCACATAGGTACGAAGTTGAGAATTGCAGTAAGATTTCGATGGCTTTTTTACTTAGAGTTGTATACTCTTCCATAACAGAAATCCAAAAGGTGTCCAATGGTAGTTGTGCGTACTTCAATTTGAGACCACGATCACTGGAAAGGCTTGTTAATTCTTCCTGTTGACATAACTCAAAATTGAAAAGGTTGATGACTGATAAATCTGGGAACGGATTGCGAATCCAATCAAATTCTTCAATGCTGATTGAGGGAAAATATTCTTCAATTTTATTTTCTAAACATGTCAAATGCTCACTAATAATGGGAATCATCTCGGTAACGCAGGGTTTGCGAACTAAGGGAAATATATCCAAATCATCTACCTTCATTCTTTTCTTCCATATTGCACCTTTTTTCTTAAAAGCAACTAATTTATCTGTTGCCGTAAGAATATTTTCATTTCTGCCTTGCATATTGCTGTTCAGACTATGGAGATCAAGGCCCTAGATTATGGTTTTGAGATGGCTTTGCTAAATATGTCATATTAACAGTCGCAAAAATCTCCACAGAAGATACATTTATTACAGATTCACCAGATAGTTCGAATTAATCTTTCATTCTCTTGTAACCCTACAACACGTATTTATCTGTCTAAGGCAGGACTCTATATACAAAAGTACAGTGTTGGTATGGATGGAATAAAATTCTGATAAGCAAAAAAAACTTTTCTTAAAAGACTGCTCAATACAAAGTAGAGCAAATAATATTTATTTAAAAATTATAACATAAGTATGTTATAACATCACTACAAAAATAGCAAGTTTTCTTTCAACACTCCTGCTGTCTTGAAAAGTGATGGTGTTGATTGCAAAATAAAGAGTTTTCTGGAGAATTCAAAACTAACCAAAACCCCTCAATAGCGGAAACATAAATTTTAAATATTTAACTTTTAACTTGTGAAATTAGAACATCCTGATTTCTAGTTTAATCTAGCATTAACTTTAATGCACTAATAGTTTGTATTTAGGGTCTGTTTCACTTACTTTTTTCATTATGCTTTTTGAATTATCATATATTGTATTGGGACTGGTCATCATAGGTGACGTAACAATGTTTCCCCTATTGAGGGGGTTTGGTTTGTTTTGAATTTTCCAAAAAACTCTTTATTTTGTAATCAATGTCATCACGTGACAAGACACCAGAAGTGTTGAAACAAAATGGCTATTTTTGTAGTGATGCTACAACATGCTTATGTTATAATTTTAGAATATATATATATATATATATATATATATATATATATATATATATATATATATATATATATATATATATGAAGAAATATAGTCTTAAACTGTGCTATATTTATGGGATAAAGTGCTCAATATCAGAGATAGAGCGTGTGTAATATAAAAGTGAATAGAGAAGTCAACACTTAGAGGCGACAGTCTGTTTCATGCTAGATGCAATCGTCATATATATATATATATATATATATATATATATATATATATATATATATATATATATATATATATATATATGGGGGACTTTCCTGTCGTATTCGACGTTCAAGCAGCTCAGTACCTAGAAACCGACAGTCAGACACCAGCATATATTATTTGATTATAGTGGTGAAGGCTTTGTGCAGAACCAACCACACTTTTTGAAAGGACAATTACAGAGACCTGGTTCACTATGTGAATTCAGAGTTGTCTTTCTCCGAAACCAATTCCCATCCAAGGCTATAGAACTCAGTTTGTCCTAATATTTTCCCATAGCGGCTGAGAGAAAAAGAGGATTAATACCTGTCCCCAAGGGTATGAACACGTAAGTGAATGTAATGGATTCTCTTCCTCAATACGAGTCGCTATACACTACTCCATATATATATATATATATATATATATATATATATATATATATATATATATATATATATATATATATATATATATATTCATTGATTCATCTTGCATTAAATAATATAGACAAGTTTTGTCTATTTATTTTACGTAAGTTCCTTTCATATTGTCTGATAAGCTTAATAACTTTATCATTGAGAGACGAAAGAAAATTACCATATTGATACATATTTAAATCCGATGTAAGCTTTCGGCTTACGTAAGCCATTATCAAAGATGACAATTACATTTCAATATATCAATCAATACATGGACGAAACAATAATGATAGTCTGTTTTTGTTGCATGAAAAATTTCAAAGCAACGACAAACTCGTATATACGAGACGCGGAAGCGAAAATGGCATCGTAGCTCGTGATGCCATACATGACTATGCGTGAGTGAAAACGAGAAGTATTAAGTATCGGAAGCCGTTGGTATAAACCAATGGCTTCTGTTATCAATTATTGGCATTTAAGAATAATTGTGGAGATTTCGTAGTTTATTTTGTTCAGGTTCGGTTTCAACTGTTTTATGTATATAGCTTCATGTATTTTTAGGGTTTTTTTTATTGTTTTAATGTTTAAGTATAGTTGTGTTTTCAACTAGGATTTTCCGGAATTGAGTACACGGCCAGTCATGTTATTTTAAATGACTAAGAATGTTAGAG
>OZ038487.1:105109911-105114911 GCA_964036315.1 Acanthosepion esculentum | reverse complement strand
AAATTTTCATCACATTTACCTCTTAAGTAATTTCCATGGAAAAAAAAAACAAAAAAAAATTTCCATGGAAAAAAAACAAAAACTAAATTCTAAACAGTCATTATCCATTACACCACCCGCAAATCCAAGATTACTACGCCTAGTTTTCCGAAGGGGTCATCCATCCAGAGTTGATTTTACTTAACAGCGGTGACCGTACAGGAACCGGTGTTTCAACGAGATCTGGCTGTAAGCCTTATTTAGATGAGGACACGTATGCTATTACGCCGATCTACCGAGCTAGAAACACAAATACATTGGATTAGACGAACCTGACGAAGACACACACAGTCTCTCTGGGTGTACGTACATGCGTATGTAAATATTTACCAAATCTGTGATTATACGAGTGATTCGTAAAATTGTTGGGTGTAACCAGTTTTATACGAACGTCACTGTATATACAAAACCGACACGTGTCTTTAGTTCGCTTTTATATTCTCCGGGTAAACTTGGTGGAGATCTATTCTTTTCGCCGATTGCGTGTCAGGTGACCTTTCAGTAAACAATTAATACTGCAAATGACCTAAACACGAATTTCGGAAGTAGGCGCCCCGCGAAGAAAACTGTATTAGTTTTTTTCGATTGTGTCAGAGGAAAAGTTTACCTATTATTTACAGGATCTTCCTTTTGTTTATTAAATAGCATTCACGGTTTTCGTCCTTTCGTTTTCTTTTACTGGAGGAATAAAAAAAATTCCGCATGTTAAAAGCTATGTAAAAATATATGCATATGAAAACATTATACTGCCTTATTCTGCCTCCCCCAGAGATATAATATATTAAGCGGCAAAATACAGATACATATGATTCAGAAACATGAAGACATATACATATACATATATATATATATATATATATATGTATGTATGTATGTATGAGCACACGCTCTATCACTGATATTGAGCACTTTATCCCTTAAATATAGCACATTTTAAGACTATATTTCTTCATATATATATATATATATATATATATATATATATATATATATATATATATATATAATTTAATTTAATTTAATTTAATGAAAACAGACAACTTTAAGGGTCCATGGTTATTATTTATTTCCCCAGGGATTTTCTTTTTCCCTGGATCATCAGACCTCACTTCCAAGGATGAAAAAATGAATCCCTTAAAGTTGTCTGTTTTCATTAAATTAAATTTAATCTCTCTGATTTAATATTGAGCTCATCGGATTTCATCCCTCTTGGCATTACCCATACGGATTACCAAGATTTCATTACTTAACTATATATATATATATATATATATATATATATATATATATATATATATATATATATATATAGGGAGAGAGTGAGACAGAGAGAGAGAGAGAGTACAGATAACAGATACGTGGGTATATAATCCAGGGGGATCCAAGGAATAACATATATAAAAACTGATCTTGATGCATTTATTATAACAGAGCATATATATATTTTACAGCAAAAAACAAGATTACCTCAACATGAGTATAGTCTATTTCAAGCCGGTCTGAACCTAGCCGTCTTCAGCTCTAAATTGTTTGTCTGGAAGTAGGGATTAGAATTTATTTTCAATATCAGTCCTCCTCAGAGTGACCTCTTGTTTATGATAAGCGGCAAGTATTGTTGACTGTGGGAGGACGTGAGGTATCTCCTTACGTAGGAGGTTTTCTGGGATTGGAGTTTATTTATGACTAGAGCCTTTCGTTGTCAGTAACTAAATTTCAGTTCCCCTATGGGGTGCTCAGTATGCTAGTAACAAATATGCTTTCCTGGAATTTATATTGAATAATATTTGACCATAAGGGTTTAACGTTATTAATAAGTTATCGGGGATTTAACCTTGAGACCAATTAAATTTAGGTAAATTGGTTGAATTATAAATACATAAATTGTGGGTTATAGCGGGACACCTCATGCAACAGATCGTGCTATCCAACACATATACACATACATATATCCACATTCATGCGTCTGTACGTTTATATATACATATATATATGTAAGTAACCATACGCAGACACACACACGTCTACGTATACATATATTCTTATGTAATTTTGAATTTGTTTCTATTTCTACATTTCGTAATTAGCTCTTTCCGTTGATTTAATAGTTTGCATTGATTTTTGTATTTTATTATCTTGATTTTCTCCTCCAAACATAACGAGCACCTATCTCTAAAACTATTGGAGTTTTCGCGAAATCTAAAACCTTCCAGCTTATTTGGGGATTCAGACCCTTTCCGTCAATATTTTTCGAAAGGGTTGTTTGGTGTTTTACTTTTGGTTTGGTAAATGAGTACCTATGTGTATAAATTCTCTGTTTAAATTCTCCTGCAGAAATGCCGATATAAGTAATATAATTTGTCATATTTTCTTTAGGGGTAGTGGCTGCCCGGTGTACTACACTAGTGCTTCTGCATTTGCTCTCTAATGGGCATTTTGTTCGTAATTCTAAAGTTGCCATGATCTATCCACTTCCCTTCTCCACATCCTTTCACCTTTCATTCCTATCTGCTTTCGCTTCAAATCTTCTGTAATCCCCCTGCTTTGATCGATCCACTATCGTTCTCCACATCCTCTCCTTTACCACTCCTATCTGCTATTCCTCCAAACCTTCTGTAACCCTTTGCGTGCTAGTGGCTTCCAGCTTTCCTTGGGGTGATAAGCTTAAAAAAAAGAAAATTAAAGAGGGTTTCCATGCTAAATTTAGTTTGTTTTTTTCCATAGAAATTACTTAAGAGGTGATGGAAATGTATTATTTGATACATATTGCTAGTGCAAGGGTAGCTAATTCTTATTGACTTCCTGTTAAAATAACTTAATTAGAGGATTTTTTGTGGAAGTGTTTAGTAATTAATTTTAAGAACTACTGTCCGATGTTGATACTTGAGAGTATGCATAAGGGGGTGATTGAACCAAATGATTTTTCTTTTCCTATTTTTACACCTACATCCCACTTTTTGTGTGTCGGTGATACAGGGGTTGCGGAAGGCGGCTTATTTTTTAAATGATTTATTTGGAGGGCCTTTTCATAATGTTCTTAATTTTTATTAAAGACTATTTCACTGGTCGATAGCTTACTAATTCTGGTGCAAACAGTAGGGGGTAGTTGAATTACGATTGCATTGGGGTGGTTAGAACCGATAGTAATCTAGTTTGGGGTTTCGTTCTCTTTATGGCAAGGTTTTAAATTTTATATCATTAAGGTTAAGAGTGATATCGAGGTAGTCAACTATTTTAAGGTTAGAGGAAATGTCAGTCTTAAACCCTAAGAATTTGAAAGTCGTGATAATTTTCTTTTGTAATTTCGCAGTTAGTGGTCCATTACTAATAAGAATTAGAATGAGTCCGTCATCCCTATACTAGTCCTACTATTTCAGGTTTTACGATTTTACTAAGTACATCTAAAATATAAAAACATAACTAAATCAGCAACCTGGGCTGAGTCGTACACTCCCATCGGGACATCAAATTCGTCGTTGTGACACTTAGTCCAGATGGAGTTATTCTGTGTTTGCAGTGATTTTCTAACCGTTAATATGATAGTAGTTTCACCATCGGTTATTTCTATATAGTTCTTTGTGAAGTTGATACTATTAACTAAGAGGTCCTTAGTGATCTAGGAATAGAAACCAATTATTTCAAACTTAATGAACATCACTTTATCCATATTCCACATGTTGGTGAACCATTTAATAGTATCTGATGAACCCTTTCAAAGATTAGCACCAGTTGTGATTAGTAGTTTATTCGTTGGTATATAATCCAATTGGATTTCCATAAAAAGACTAAAGACAACCGTGTTGGTCGAAAATAATCAATCACTACCGTGATGCCTAGTCAAAATAACAAAAAAAAAGACACCGACAGAATAAATTAAGTAAAAACGTAAAAGTGTACTAAGTAGAGACAAATTTTAAAATCTAGTGAGCCACTTTTACGTTTTAACTTAATTTACTCGGTCGGTGTTTTTCTTTGTACTAGGCATTGCGGTGCTTTGAGGCGGTTCCAAAATGCAGTGGTTCGTTAGGAGAAGCTTCTCGATTGGAACTTATATGTCACATGGAATACGGAGAGTATAAGGGTGGTTCGCTACAATACTCAACACAAAATTCAATGTCGAATATGTGGAATTTATTTCTATCCCTAGATCACTCGGGACCTCTTAGCGAATAGTATAACCTTCGTAAAGAACAATATAGAAATAACCGAGGATGAAACTAATACCATCTTAACGGCGAGAAAATCACTGCTAACAGAGAATAATTCCATCAGAACTAAGTGCCACAACGACGGATTTGATGTCCCCATGGGATCCTATGACTCAGCCCGGGTTTCTGACCTGATCTGTGAGATAATAACTGGTGGAACTAAGGAATTTATTTTGTCTGAACACATTCCATGGAAATAGAGATAGAGTAGCGTGTACCTTGCGATGTTTAGTCTATGAGAAACGGGATAATTTATCATCCAAATATATTTATGCTATTATTTTCGAATAAATTATATATATATATATATATATATATATATATATATATATATATATATTTATATATATATATATATATGTGTGTGTGTGTGTGTGTGTGTGTTTTGTGTGTATAGCTAGAGGCAACCGGACGTCAACTCACACTGAGCGAAACAGTCTGTCTGTGGATGAGAAATATATATATATATATATATATATATATATATATATATATATATATATATATATATATATATATATATATAAATTAATGGATATAACTTTTTTACTATTTCGATCATTATTTTTAGTGTAGATCCGTGTTGTAATATATGTCCCCTTTTTAAACAGTGTGAATTACGTATACCCCCGAGTAAAATGATGATGATGTCAGAGAGTGTGTCTTCTATATTAAATATCCTTGAGTGAGCATTGTTTAGAAAAATTGAGGCGTCTGTTCAAATACAGACATCCACTAAAATTAACGCTATAATAG
>OZ038487.1:105072411-105104911 GCA_964036315.1 Acanthosepion esculentum | reverse complement strand
AAAAATCAAACAATTTACTGTAGGCTAACAAGCTCAAAGAAGTCTTAATTCGATTACGAGAATTCGTGTTGGGACCTGATACAATTACGAAAGCGTTGGTTTTCTTTCGTGATTAACACCAGCAATGTTTTCACCTTCGCTTCATTTTCGCCCACGATCGGAATTCTTTTTTTTTTAATTTTGGCCTTTAGAGCCATAAATGAAGGATTGCAAAAAAAAAATGCATGTAATATGGAAAATTGCGGATACACATTCGGGAGTTTCTTCCGACTTTCTAATTTTCAATCGATTCATCGGTAATTTCCGTCAACGTTTATATTTTGAGGGTGGATATGCGTGGAGTGTAATGTTTGGCCGCTCAGAACGCGAAATCGGAGTGACAAGTTCGAATTTCAACCGGAAATTGTTACACACACTTACGCACACCAACCTTTGGGAAAGGATTGAGTCAATCTCCCCTACCTAACTATGAGTTAAACAGTAGGAATTTATCTGTAAGTTGAACGCCTTGTCGTAGTATCTACTATCAAAGCCAAAACAACTGATCCAAACTTTAATCTAGGATTCCCTCATTTAACGCTCACTAAGTGCCTTGGTAATTATTCAAAGTATTTCTCAATAACTGAGCAATTAAAACTGTGAACACTATTCTCACTGAGTACACAAGTGCACTAATTAAGGTCTCACTCTCGACTAGGAGAGTGTCTGTTCCTGCACGTGGAGTCTGTACTTTTTATATGTTGCTAGGTGACTTAAACGGTGTACAGTTCGTTCTGAAGGTCACAAATAACCTGGATATTTTCTAGTCACATATCGACCAAATAACCCCAGATGAGATCTACGAATTAGACACGTCAGAATCTAGGAGGGAGCCAATTTTACCTATTTAGGGATCTGTTATAAACGACGACTGAAAAGTGACACCGAAATCCGAAGTTGCACTGTAATAGCAAAAAACACCTTCGAATAACTAAACAACGCAAGAAACATAAAAGGTTTCCAAGAAGTCTGTGCAGATATGCTACCTAATAACAGTCCTCTTACATACCATTCATTACTGGGCAATTTCCCCAGAGATGAAGAGGAGGCTTCAGGCAACAGGTTTCTTGATCTACAGAAATATGAGCGGTATACTATAGATTGAACACGTGAGCAGTGAAGAGACTTTCAAGAAAAGTGGACCAAAATACAATTCTACTTATAAATAGTGACATACTGTATGAATTAATTTTGTTCATTTTACACACGTTCTAAAAGTATGTAAATGTATAATCATATACACTTTATATATATATATTCTTTTTTATATATACATGTATACTTATATTATAATTATTTTTTTGAAAAATATGATTCATCGCTACGTAGAAATTTCCATGTTTCAAAAATTCCATTATAGAAATAAAATTAAATTAAAGTACCTAGATCTGATTCATCCTCAAGCGAATTTTGGAATAACTCATTTTGAAATTTACGGAGCTTTATAAGCATACAAATTCATTTACAATGGGTAAAGAGAAGGATCTAACAACTGCTGAGAAACAGAAAATAAAAATATTATTGTGGTGTGGGAATGTCCACATTGGAGATATCAAAGGATTTTTGCAGATGTCATCGAAAGATAAAGAAGACTATTGAAAATATAAGTAAGTTGAGAACTTGAAGCAAAGTAAAAGGCTTGAAGAACTCGCTTCCTCGACACTTTTGAGTAACGCTCAGAACTCTGAAGAGCCTGGAAGCAGTCAAGAAGGATAAAATGTATAGAACAGTTTGTGATTTGGGATCTATAAAAAAATTCTATGCAAACTCCTTTCACTAAGGCACATATTGTAAAGCGTCAAAATTCTGTCAAGAAACGCATGAAAATCGACTTTTCTAAAGTAATATTCATGGACGAATATCGAGTGACATTAGATGGACCTGATGGTTGGGCCAATGGATGGATTTTATCGTATTCAGATGTGTCTGTGGCTAAAAGAAGGCAACTAAGTGGCGGTAGTGATTTGATATGGGCTATTAATTGTCGAGAAACCATTATTGGACCATTCAAAATCGATAAAGGAGTTACGCTGAATAGTGATAACTACTGTGATTTTAACAAGAAGACTCTCCTTGCATGATACATGTCCAAGTCTAGCAGTTTCAAAGATAAGTGTGTAATTATGCTCCACGTTCCCGCTTCTCATGTATCTAAACTTACCCGTGAATTCTTTGAACATAAAAGATTTACAGGAAAGAAGATAATGGAATGGCCACCATCAAGTCCTGATCTGAACCCGATCAGAAATCTTTGGTCACTTGTGAAGATGAAATTATATGAAGGTGGCAAACAATATAATAGCAAAGCAGACCTATGGGAACCAATTAAAACTACCATGTTGGAAATTGAACCTGCTGAAGTAAAAAATTAATAAAATCAATAGATAATAGATCATTGTCTGTTAATGAGAAGGGTCACTATATTAAAATATAAAGTATTCAAAGCCTTATCGTATGTTCTTATATGAATTATCATATATTCACATGTTATTTGTTGTATTATAGGTGTTGATCAATTTTTGATGATTTTATTACCTTTTTATTGAAGCAAAATGTGATTATTTACTTTGGGGTAATAACTTCAGACGGCAGTTCCTTTAGAATACATCAAATAACTTCAATAAAATACATTGATACTTTCTAAAATTTATAACACAGGCTTTGTTTCGATATTGAATCTTTAAATTTTGTCAATTTATTTCAAACCAACTTTGAATTATTGAAGTTTATAGCATTGGCTCGGACAGGGTGTAGTAATGAATGACATGTGATAGTCCTGATGGATGAATCAAAGCATGGATTTTATCCAATTAAATCATGCCTGTGGCTAAAAGAAAGCAACAAGCAGACAATATGAGCTGAAATTGTCGACCAAACCACTATCAAATCATTCAGCCTCAAGGAAGGAGTTAAACTGAACAGTGCTAACTATTGCAATTTTATGATTTTATTTGCATGGTATAAGCCCCAGTCTCGCAGATCAAAGTGAAGTGTCTATTTATGCATAACAATGTACTTCTCGTGTATCTAAGCTTACCCGTGAATTCTTTGAGTATAAAAGATTTACAGGAGAGAAGATGATGGAATGGCCACCATCAAGTCCTGATCTGAATCCTATCGAAAATCTATGGTCACTTGTGAAGATGAAATTATATGAAGGTGTCAAACAATATAATAGCAAAGCAGACCTAGTGGAAGCAATTAAAACTGCCATGTTGGAAACTGAATCTGCTTAACAAAATCAATGAATAATAGATTAGTGGTTGTTATTGAGAATAGTCACTATATTAAAATGTAAATGATTCAAAGACTTATATGTGTTTTTTATTTGTTCTATTACATGTGTCGATCAATTTTTGATGAACTTATTTACTTTTATTGAAGTAAAATGTGATTATTTTTATTTTGCCAAATAACTTCAGACAGCACTTTTAGAATACACAAAATAACTTCAATAAAACATATTGGTAATACCTAAAATTTAAACTTATGCTTTGTTTTGAAATCTAAATTGATTGTTTAAAATTTGACTTGTTTTTTCAAACCAAATTTGAATTATTAAAGTATATATGATTTGCTTACTAACTTCAGACAGGGTGTATATTAGGGAATTAAATATATCTTATTAATCCGACATATCTTTTAATCACTTAAACTTTATTTTTAGTGGCTGCTCGTATTTGAGTAGACGCTCCATTTATTTCTTAAACAGTATATTTATTTTCCTTTACTAAAGTACGTGTATCCACTAAAATTAGGATTTAAGTGATAATATATACATACATACATACATACATATATATATATATATATATATATATATATATCGATAAACGAAGTGAAGTTTTTATGTGGCACATGAGCGCAACCATAAACCACCCAGTGAGTGTTTAACTCACTGCTCAATCGTAAAAGAACTATCGATTTGATGTAGTCAATACATACATAAATACATACATACACAAACACATACACACACACACACACACATATATATATATATATATATATATATATATATATATATATATATATATATACATATATATATATATATATATATGTATATGTATATATATAGGTAAGATGAGAACGAATAGCGTACAATTCCAGCGTTCGTAACATTTTATTTAAATGAGGGATCAATACAGATTAGAGCAAAATAAGGTTGATAAACGAAGGAAAATTATTCATAGAGAATCAAAAGTTTAAATCTTAAGGTTAAGATAATGTTAAACTAGTAGATTTTCTTGATGTTACCTTAGATGCATTTCCATCCACCGTAATGATGCTTCCTTTCTATAAATACCTTCGTGATAATTTTTCAGATGGGTTCTACTCTATTACACCTAGACTGTATGAATTTAAGCGCAGTACTATATTCGTGTCGAGTTTTCACCATTTTAGATTTGAAATGAGTAGATATAACCGTATGCTAATTGTTTCATACATCGCACTTCTCACCTGTGAAATTCTCTATTGGCTTCTTGCTTTTCTGCCAACGTTTATGTTCAAATATTTAAAAACATTGTCAATCGTTATCTTCTTAATTCTTGTGCTTTTACTTTTTCTCTTTCATTGATAGTGTTTTTCTCATCCAACACACAGTTGCTCTTTTCGTCTCTGTTGATTTATTGCCTTGAAATATTGATATTGAAATGATTTTAAAAATACTCTAATTGTCTGTAATATCTCTATCCATGTTTACTTCAATTTGGGCTGACCAACTATAAACGTAGCCATGGACTAAGACCTCCGATTGACTATTCAGAACAATTTTCCCTAGATTTATCTTGCACAGTTTGTAATAATGTATGTAGAAATAGTTTCGGCTTAGCTAGACAGGTGAAATCTTACAATATCAACATAAACGCCAATAACCAATTGAAACAATTCTTCTCGACTTTGCGGAAAAGAGTGCAAATTTCTTCACGCCTTAAGTGTCATTGTTGATCGCAGAAATTGTAGATCACGTGTATATGGCTGTAAATGTTGGACAATCTCGTCGCAGATAAAGAAGAGGCTCGGCGTAACAGAAATATGGTTGTCCCAGAGGATACAGAGAATACCATGAAAATGGAAAGAAAACAGACTCATTGTACTTTGAATCAGAAGTAAACAGAATTTCTAGTAAAAGTTTGTGTCCAACATTTACACGTACACATTTTTTTAATTGCTCCATATATGTACTTCCGATCGAGTGTTGCCGATGTCGCCATGTTTAACTGAAATAAATTCTAATATCTACATTCTACGAGCGCCTGTCAAAGGCATTTTGCATAGCATACTGATTTCTCAATATTCTTGACAATGGCAGTGGTACGTATTCGAATGTACAAAACAAAATGAACTTTGGACAGTTTATTAATAATTTTCATCCTGTGCGTTGTGGTTCCATGTATATCTTCTTGGGGTGAGTGCTCAGATTTTGAAATCCGGTCGTGTTCGTTATCCTTGGGAAACGCATGAATTCATCTCGTCTCCCCCAGATTAAATAACAGGACAAACTGGTTTCTTGGTTGGCGACAGTCTACCGCAGAAAAAAATGGCAGCCTACTGCGGGAAATAAATCTGCCTCGAAAGATACACGACCGCCCAAGCGTTTATAACGTATGCCACTTAACTGACCGAACACCGTTATCAAACACCACGGTAGTAAATTGAAAAAGCAAAATTTAAATAATTAATGGTCAGACCTTAGCACTTACAGAATAGCCCACACATAAAATTATGAATCGCTTGTGTCACACCCGATACTATGGTTGGCTTTGTCTTATCAATAGACTCAAACTGACACCCGACCTCAAGGGGAACAACTCTAACTTTATAAGAGCCAGACTAGATCTAAAATGGGGCACGGTTGTCATATTTGCGTGGGAGTTACCAAGTCCTAACTTTCCAGTCTTGACAGAGTTCAAAACCGTCTCTGAGTCTTTGATGGATAATAATTATTTCCATCCTCAATCCTCTTTCTAACTGGCGAGATGTGGCGAGCCACTTACTGCTCTGTGGTTACTTCCATTGAAAGTGCTCGGACGAACTACATTCCTTGATTCCGTTTGGTCTATATATCATGGCTATAACCCGCCATGCTACTTACAGTGTAGCAAATCACCAACATTTCCTCCGTATTCCATTGGTGAGATGTTTCACTCGAACAGCTTCTTCCCTCGAACAAACGTCTGTGGAATCGACTCACAATAGAATGCTTTTCTGAGCATTACAACTATAATTTGTTCAAGTATATAGTTAATCATTACCTTCTTGGGTTACATTGTGTGTAGTTTATACGGATACAAAATCAGTATAAATATTGGGTTTAGTTTATACGGATATGAAATCAGTATAAACAACCCTTTAAGGTGATCCTCTAGCAAGAAAAGCCCTAACACACTTTGTTTTTTGTTTATCTAAAACTAGTTTTTGCTTTGCTGCATATTTTAATACTAACAATACAATGTCTTTTTTACAGAAACTTTCTTACGAGAGAGGAGACTTAAGATAACTGAAACTTGATCAGAAGGTTGCTTGTGCCGATGACATCGGGCTGTTGAGGCCGGCATACGCAACCTTTTTGGATAACTAATGCTATAACTAGGAACTAGAGAATATTTCCAGTTGCCCCATTATTGACATCAGTACACCCGTGATATGCTAAATCCTGACACAGTGGCAGATGACGAGGGTGTCTGAAAGAAAGAATGATTAATACGTGTTGTTCTCAAGGTTTTTTTTTTATAAAACTTCTAAATCATACAAGATATCATATAAAAAATATGTACGTACCTGTTACTATTTATCGAACAGAGTGGAATTATAAGACATGAATATTACAGTGTGGACGGGCGAAAATTGAGCGGGTCTTATTTTTATTATTTCCCGAATGAAAAACGCCCAGGCATCTGGTGCCCTCTACGCTCCTTGTTGGGAGGGCGGGGTTTCCATTTGTTACTCTGCCATTTTAGAATTATGACGTCTATCTCCCTAGCATCTCACATAGAAACTGGATTTCATCAACTCACTAACCGACATTACTCACTGACCGTAAATCCATCTTACGAATAGAAATGTAAACATTCACTGCATTCCTACAGTACGATATATCATACGGATGAGAACAAAATGTCCAATACATTATTAGATTGTTCGGAAAATTATGTCCGATTTTAGCGTAAACAATTTGCGTTTTAATATATTATTATAATGTTTGTATAGAAATTTATTACTCATTCCTAATGTTTAAAGTGTCTTCATTGTTAATTTTATATCAATCTCTTACGGAATTTGACTTTAAAATATTATATATCCATAAAAGAAGTGATCCATATATTTATCAATCTGCTCCTAATATTAACATAGTAATAGAGGAAGGATGATCTGGAAGAACGGTGCTGAATTCTGAAACTCGGCAGTGGGGATAGCGATCTTGAAGATCATGGTTGCAGAGGACGTATATCTGCAACTGACAATCAATATCTGGAAACAAGTCGAACAATACTCACAAAGTGTCAGAGAAATGTCACAGGTATTATCTCAGATTTCCAACATTATCGGACCGTGTCAAAAAAATTGTTACTGCGAAGAACTTCGATAAATGGGTTCCGCTTAAACTCAGTGAATATCAGAGTTCTACATTTTGTAGTGTGCTGTTTGCTGCATTTTTTAAATGTGTTTAGTAATAGCGGTTCATAAAATTTGAAAATTAATAATATAGAGCAGTGCTTCCCAACCTTTTCTACATGGCGGCACACTATTGAGTTCTTTAAATTTTCGCGGCACACCTATCACAAAAAATAAATATTTTCCACTCATAAAGCCTTTTTGCAATAAAATAATAAAAAGCAAAGAATATTATATAAGAAGAATTTTTATTCACATAAATCAACATATCCTGTATTCAATATCGGGTATAAAATAATAATGGTGAATGTCAGTGGGACAGTTGTGCCTGTCGCTTCTTGACTACTGAATCTAAAATTGAAAAAAAATAAATCTATAAGAATTTTTATTATATTTAATTTGTTTTTGTTTGTCTTAGTAAAACTTTAATTTACAACGCCTAAATATTTAATAAAAATATGTACAAAGAATCTGTGAATATTGTGAACGAGATATATAGACGATATAAACTGGTGATAAAACAATACTGAAATTTTTAACGATTCCGATTCCTAATTGAAAAGATTAAAAATCGTTAGGAAAAGGTAAAAAAAAATGTTTGGGTCTGAAGTATTCAGCTCCGATGCCGATTCCCGATACTTTGAAAAACTCCTGATATTCCGATTAATCGTCCCATGACTAATATAAACCATAATATCGCTTACCAATTAGTATGCGCGAAACGTTTAGATTCCAGAAATTCGGCCATTTTGAATTGAGCGGTGTCATCATGATTAAGAAATTGGATGTCTTTATTAAACAAAATGAAATTAAATGGCTTCAAGGTATTATCACTTCGCGGCACACCAGTAATCATTCCGCGGCACACTAATGGGTTGCGGCACGGTGGTTGGGATTAACTGATATAGAGAGAAAGCTAAAACTAAACAAAACAAATAAACGACAATGAAGAGACTACCTTATAAGAAATTAAGTCCTTATTGTAACACGAGTTCGTTTATTGGAGTCGATTATGGTTTTCTGTTGCTAGGAAAACTGAATATCCCGTCCTGGTTAAGACGATAAACTGCATCCGACAGCAAAGCCTCTGTTCATGAGGTTTTGAGGGACGTGGAAGCCCCTCTTGATTGCTGGTGTTCCCAGGTCCACCAAGACCTGGATTGATAGCACCAGTTAGTGTCCCAGCTATGGGCAAATAATTAACCCCCCAAATACGAACGCGTCCTGGGTAAGACGATAAATTATGTCCGGCATCCTGCGTTAGAAGATATACTACATCCGCATCCTGGGTGAGACGATAAACTACATCCTCTGATCGATAGGCCTCTGATCGAGAGGTTTTGAGGGGCGTGAAACTACCTCTTAATTGCTGGTGTTCCTAGGTCCACTCTGATCCGGGATGGTATTACCTGTTAGGGTCCCAACTATGAGCAAATATTTAACCCCCCAAAACTGGGTCAAAACACTATGAAAATGTAAAAGTAGGTTTTAATACCAGCAATGTTATTTTGAGGAAAAATTATTACGAGCAATACATTTTTGAAGAAAGTAAATATTCCCAGCTATACATTTTTGGAAAAACTAATACCAGCAATAAAAATCTTGTCGGCATTAGAAAACCCATTGGGGTCGATATGACGTAAAACAAAACAAACCAAACCAAAACTGAATATCTCATGACAAAGAATGAGAGATATGGCTGTGTGAAAAATAAGCATATAAAGTTGCAATGCAATTCCATTATAGAATAGATCTAGTCCTGGGTATGACGATAAACCACATCCGGCGGCAAGTTGAAGTTTTTGGGGAGCGTAGAACTACCTCTAAATAGCTGTTGTCTCCAAGTCCATCCTGACCTGGGGTGTTATTATATCTTCCCAGCTATGGGCAAATAATAAACACCCATACAAAAACAAAACACCATGAAAGTATAAAAATATATATTTTTACATAATAAAAACTGACAGCAATACCTGTTTGTAGTAAAATTATTAACAATACATCTTTTTTAAATGACCAGAAATACATTTAATCTATAATTGGGGGGCATACAATTGTGCTCAAAATATATTTAGTTGAAGTCATAAAATTCTGTTCAAAAATATTTAGATTTCGGTATTAATCAAATCTAAACATGGAATAGATCGCCACTTGTATTCAATTAATATGTAAAAATATTGCGTATAATAGCAAAAGGAAAAAATTAACATAACGGCTGAGGGAAACATCGTATTTTGGCGTTCCAACGAAATTTTTTAAGCATTTGAACAATTGCTATGGCGATTTCACTTGCAGACATGATTATTACTTGGCCAGTCATTCTTCTTCCAGATAAAAAAAGATCTAATTTAAGAAAGCTTAAACCACCAAATAGCACTGTCCCATAAATAGCTTCTTTTTTTAATGGAGTCGGATCAATGAGCTGCCATCGTGTACTCTTCTTTTTAGGCGTAAGGCCAGTGCTTTCAATTTTAGACCTGCTATTCTGGGACGGAGAAGAATTCGCATTCTTTTCTCTAATGATATGGTCGGTAATCTATTGAAGTTATTTTAATGATTTTCGGCCAGGTTACTAAATAGTTATTTTCTTTTTCTTTTCAAATATGAATTACTCGTCCGAAAGAAAGAAATATTTAGATGCTGGATTTCGCTAAATTTAACTCAAGGTCATGTGTGTTTCCCGATGATAAATGACGCTACATAGCTTTGTATCAGTTGCCTGCTTATCAACGACATGTAATCACTAATAATCAGTCTTATACGGGTCAAAATTAGTAAATTACTGGATTTAGTTTTATTCCAAACTCTGATTATTCTATTTGTTATTGATTTGACATAGATCCTACTGACAATTTTTCAATTTTGAATGAAAACATCAGAGTTAAATAAAACTCAGTTATTAGGAATTAAATTATTTATGGATAAATTATTTATATTTATATATAAAATGACTGTTTCCTTTGAAAGGATAAATCTGAATTCCTAGTACTTTTTTTTACAATGGCGTTCATCCTTTACAAGGCCCCGGGGGCTACTTTAGGTAGCGGGTTATACAGTAGCAGGTACAGCTTATGCAGGTATGCGCGGAAAAATACCGTTAATCCTAGACCTGAACAAATTAGAATTGTAGTGATCGGGGAAGCAGCCTTTTGTAGTCGGTTCCACAAGGTAGTGGTTCGTGCGATGAAGCTGCTTGTGTGAAATTTACATCTCATCATAAGAATATGATGGTTCATTACTATGTGCGTATCTTAGCCGTGAAAGTTATGCGTGTAGTACATCTGAACACTCTCCATAGAAATAGCGAGGTTTGTGAGAAAGGGATAATTCATAAGACAAGGACGTCGAGACGCTTTTGGACTCTATCGAAAGTGGAAAGTAAAGACTGGGCATCCCCTGCCCATATATGACAACAGTAGTCCTTTTTCGACCTGATATGGTTCTCGTAAAGGTAGAGGGAAGCAGGAAGAGTGAGATTTTAGCTTGAGCGGTACGGTGAACCGATCATTTTCTTCGTATTGTTAGACATGGATAGAATGTAGGTGTTCCACTTGAGGGCTGGGTTGAGCTTAAGTCCCAATAAATGCTCAAGGTACCGGGCCTGCCTGACGGAACATCCGTTCATCACGATTGGTGAAATTTCTGGGCATGCATGAATGCATCTCGTATGCCATTGAAGGTTTGTTCGGCTGTCATTGCCGCTACATCTGATTGTGCATCTAGCACCAGATCTTCCAAAGATGTCAAATTGGTTTCTGAATAGGAACTTATTGTTCTTCTCGAAAGACGGTCCTACCAAGAATCTTTTCTAGACAATTATTTTCCCAAGAGATTGATGTTTTTCTTAAATCTATTAGCGGTTTCACATTGAATCTCATTGAATCATATGTTTCACGCAGTTAAGCAACCTCGAGCCTGCTCAGTATTAGATGGGTAGCCGCTTTCGAATCCCAGGTGAGGTAAGCTTGGATGTGCGGATGCTGTAATTGGTAACGCCTCGCGATGAAAAATCATAGAGCCGAAATCTAATTACAATCTGGTTCATTAAATTCACTTGGGAAATGTATGAATCCATATATTTTCTCTCCAACTATGGGTTAAATAGTAGGTTTTCATCTGAAAATTATTATTAACCCCTAAAATTTTTAATATAATATTGACTTTCAAAAATAAAAAGAATTATTCTTTATAACCAAAAGTATGTTTCGGTTTTAAACAACACTCAAAAGGTTGATAAACCGTAAAAAGAAAACATTATTATCAGTGCTAAGTAAAGCAAACAGCCTTCTTTGGAATTTGAAGATGGGTTACCTATTTCATTTACTTCGTGTAAAAAAATTATATTTTTCAAGATGTTTTTCTTCATTATAGGCGATCACAATTTTACCACTATCTTTTAAGAAGGCACAATGTTGATAAAAGTCATAGAAAGAAAACTACAGGAACTCCGACAGAAGCTAGTAAAGGAAGTCGAGAAGAAAGGACTAAGCATCATTTGTAACAAGACAAATGCATGATTACCAGCGAAAAGAAGAACCCAACGTGCAAATTACAAATTAAAGATAATTTATTTATTTAAACGCTATTTTATACGGATACTCAAATTTGAGTAGAAATGAATATCTATTTAAAATAACGTTTAAACAAATAAATTAATTTAATCCATTTCCTAAAAATTAAAGATACAAAAATCACGCATGTTAAACAATTGAAATTTCTGGGAAGTGTTTTATCAGAGGACGGAAAATGCGAAACCGAAATACGAAGGCACATTAGGATAGCGTAAGATGCCTTCCAAAATCTAAGCAAAGTTTTAAGACACAGGAAAATTTCGTTAGAAACAAAGAAAAGAGTACTAGACTGTTATATAATATCAGGCCTCCTAAATAGCAGCGAATGCTGGAGAACTTCCTTATAGATGAAGAAACAAGACAGCAGAAATCAGGTTCTAGACAAGCATGCTGAGAATACCATAGACTGAACATGTGAAGTTTTACAATTACGAAGTTTTCGAGAAACTGGAAACAAATAAGTACACTTATACCGACAATCAGAAAAAGAGAGTTGGAATTTCTTGGGATGAGGAAAGAACGGCTGGAAAATTTGACACTGACATGTCATATTGATGGAAAGTGGAAAACAGCGAAAAACCTGCTTAATGAGCTTCTGTAAATGGTTGACAGAACAGGGATTAGGAGAGATTAAAAAGATAAACATTACTAAGAGTTACAAAGGAAAGTAAATTGTAGATCACCAGGATCGCCAACGTCCTGAAGAAGAAAAAGAAGAAGAAGAAGAAGAAGAAGAAGAAGAAGAAGAAGAAGCAGAAGAAGAAGAAGCTGCTGCTGCTGCTGCTGCTGCTGCTGCTGCTGCTGCTGCTGCTGCTGCTGCTGCTGCAGTGTTATAGTGAAAGTCACCTGGTCTAGAGAATAGACTCTCCCACCTATTATAAGTAGGAATCAGTAGGTAGTCAAGGGGGGAGTAGTTATCAGCGACCACAACTCAATTACTCAAGTTCCTAACGTTTACCCCATTTCGGACGCATTTAGTCCGACTACAAGTTCTATTGTGGAAATAACTCTACAACATGCAGGTATAAAGGTTTAGCAGAAAGGAGATATAGTGGTATATTAGTGAGATTTTTCTACAAAGCATAGGAAATTATAGAAAGCCATGAACATTCACCCCTTTATGGAACGCGGCATATAGAAGAAAAGGAATACAGGGGCTGGCTAGAAGATATACAAAGTGAGTATTCGATCATCTTGATCTCTCCATGTGTTATATAGGAATAAAATGTCGCTGACGACAATTGAGTTTGAACACAGATCGCCAGTGAGCAAACTCAGGCGATCCCATTATTGAATTAAGTAGACAACGTGACCATAGAGGAAACGCATCAGTAAGAAGTCGCGTGATGTCTAGATTGATCTTTATTTCTATTCTATCCTCTATTACTATTCGGATAGCTATTTCTAGTCTATCCTCTATACTATAAGGATCGCTATTCTCTACACTATTCACAATACTATTTCTCTATTCAGATCACTATACGATGGTTACTATTCGAGGGCGTATTATCGAGCAAGTACTATTAGTGCGAGTGTTATTTGAAGGCGTCTGACACCAGCGCTGTTCAACAGCGTTACTATAAGTTGTATCTGCGATCACAAAGCCTCTACTACAGTGAACATGGCGAAAGTGACAATGAATATTCGTTGATATTACAAAGGAGTCAACCGAGTGCTTGTTGACATTACAAAACTAAGACTTAAATGTATAATAAGATTCTTCTGCTATACGTTGTGCTTCTTCAAGCTGTAGTAGGCAAGCATCACGAACTACAAATTGGAGATGCCAAATTAAAGCAAGTCAAAAATTTAAATATCTGGGAAATATGTTAACAGAGGACGGTTTGGAAAACGTGCTATCTTTTTAAGTTGTTAATAATATTTTTTCTTCTTCCCGTTCCTCCAACTTCTGCCATTCATTCACGTTTTCTTCTCGAGTAAGTGAATCCCCTCTTGCCTCAGTTTTCCTTTCAACATCTGTGTTTATCAATTTTCTTTCAAACCCTCTATACACATCATGTGCCCAAGTCATTTCACCTTTCTCTTTCTGATTTTAATTAGAAGTGACTTTTGCTTTCATTCCTCTTAAAACTTCCGTGTTACTCACATGTTAAATCAATGTTATTCTCAGAATCCTTTTCTCAAATTGTTACCTCAAATCTCTTCTCATACTCAGTAATAAAATTATCTAGAATTCACTATCATATAAAGGATTGATCTTACACAAAATCTTTGTTTCTAATTATATCTTGATTAGCTTTTGGTAAGTATTTTTGCTATACCAATGGGCCTTCGCATTTAGCTATGACATTGCCAATTGAACAGTATTATTTAATGAAACAGCCACACAGAACGCATATTTTAGTGATATGACTACCCGAATATTCAAGCCGGCAGATCTAGTTGGATAAAAAAAAATCAGTTTAATTAAAAAAAAAACTTCTCGTCAAATATGAGTATCCAGCAAAATGACGTTTGAACAAAATAAATTAAAAATTACAATATGTCGGATTTCATCTATTTCCTATATATATAGGAGGCAGTTTGTGATTTGAAAGCCCAGTTAAACAATTCTGCACATGTGTTTTTCAGTTCTTCCGTTACCACTTCTGAATCGAAATGGAAAGCTAAATATCAGCGAGTGATTAATTCTCTGAAGAACAATCATGATCTAATAATTTCCAGACTAGATAAAGGTGCTGGAGTAGTTATTTTAGACCGAGCTGATTACGTAGCCAGGATGTCTGCTATTTTAGAAGATACTTCTAAATTTACCAAGCTTGGATCAGCTGACACATGCGATAGAACTACTTCGGCTGAAGTAAAATTTCAGAAACTTCTTCTGAAATTGGTAAAGACTGGCGTGCTTCCACAAGAAACTGCCAATGAAATTCGTCCGTCCGGGTCGATTCGTCCACGGCTGTATGGACTCCCCAAAATCCACAAGGAGGGAATATCAATCAGACCAATTTTATCAATGGATGTTTCAGCCCAACACAAGGTAGCCCAGTGGCTCTCAACGCTTTTGGAACCTGTGTTGAAGAGCTTTAGTGGATTTTGCATAAAGGATTCATTTTCCTTTGTTGACCTTATACAAAATTTATCTTCTTCGGGCAAGTTTATCTGTTCTTTCGACATCTGTTCTCTATACACCTGTGTTCCTCTGATAGAAACTGTCGATATTTGCTGTGATGTGCTTTATCGTAGTACTTTGTCTCCACCAAGCATTCCGGAATCTGCATTTGTTGAGTTGATGAAATTTGCCACATCTTCTGTCGAATTTAGTTTCAACAACACCATGTTTCGACAGATTGACGGGGTTGCTATGGGTTCCCCTTTGGGTCCAGCTCTAGCCAACATATTTGCGGCCTTTCACGAAGAAAGAATACGGAATAATGTACTTTTTGTTTATTCAACAACGATGTTGAGGCCGATCAGTTTCTTTCTTTTCTAAATGGTATCCATCCAGCACTAAGGTTCACTGTTGAGAATGGATCCAATTATCAATTGGCCTTTTTGGATGTATTAGTACATCGAACACCAACAAGCTTTCTTACTTCTATTTACAGGAAACCAACTTTCGCGGGATTGTATATGCGTTGGGACTCATTTTGCACCCCCAAAACGTAAGATAAACATTATCAGAACCCTCCTTCATAGGGCACTAAAAATCTGTTCAGAGTCCTTCTTGGACGATGAGATTTATTTTGTCAAGGATACCCTATGTGGTTTAGGTTATCCACCTAACACTGTTCATTCGGTCATCCCTAACAAAATTTAGGAGTTCAGAAGTGCCAAACTCTGTGTTGTTAAAAAGTGCCCGGTTTATCTAAGATTGCCTTGGATTGGAACCAAATGTGAAAGGATGGTTAGACAAATTTCATCAAGGGTCCGTCGCTGTTTTTTCTCTGCTGAGGTCCGGATAGTTTTTCAAAACCGGGCCATGGTTCGTCCAGTGTGTAAAGACGTCCTTCCTCCTCATCAAATTAATTCTATAATTTATAAATATGGTTGTAGTTGCGGGGCTGACTACATAGGAAGGACGACACAACGCTTGGACATGAGAATTAAACAGCACGTCCCTACCAAAATCAGGAACCACACTTTGCCGTTGAATGGACTCGTCCCAAACACCTAGGGGTCCGCCATATGTGAGCACTTATTAAAGAGCAGATCGCGTGCAGCTAATTTTAGTGTTGACCGGTTCACCGTGTTGTCCCGGTCACACTCGTTATTTCGCCTTAAGGTGCTGGAGGCACTTTACATCGGGTCCCGCAAGCCTTCCTTGTGTAAACAATGTGAGTGTTTGTTGGGGCTCGCTATTATTTGCCTCTAGTTCCTTTTGCTCATTTTTTCTTTTCCCCTCCTCCTCCACATTTCCTTTTATTGTACATTTTCTGTTTTTAATTTAACTTAAATCTCCCGTTGTAAGCCTGATGAGAGGGAGCGAAACCGGTTGCTTCGCTCGTTTTTAATATGTCTAGTAATATCAAGCTTCATACGCTTATTGCTGTGATAAAATTTTGTACCTTCAAAAATATCTTTAAATATATATATATATATATATATATATGGTTGAATTTATCGTCGTATTCGATGTCTGAGAGTAAAGCAGCTCATTTCCTAGGAAGTGACAGCTTAGACACCAGCACATATGATTTGATTACAGTGGTGAAGGCTTTGTGCAAAACCAACCACACTTTTTGAGGGGACAAATACAAAGACCTGGTGCACTACGTGCCACAAGTTCCCCAAACGACACTCCACAGTTTTTGAATGCAGTCGTGTCCTTCTCCGAGATCAGTTGACATCCAAGGCTATAGAACCCAGTCTGTCCTACTATTTTACCCATAGCTGGAGGAGAAGAAGAGGATTAATACCTTTCACGTAAGTGAATGTAATGGTAAATGATAATTGTTAAATAAATAAATGTCCTTTTATTTGTGCGTGCATTTATATATATATATATATATATATATATATATATATATATATATATATATATATTAAATAAAAACAGACCACTTTAATTATTTCAGCACAGCCCTTTTAAAGGACCGCGGATCATCAGACTTTACTTCCAAAGGTTGAAACGAAAAATGAAAAGAAATTTACACATTTTTGACGGGCAGTACTAAGCATATGTAAATTAACGAAGTGAGGAAGTGAGGGGGGAGATACATGATTGAGTTAGAAATAATTTAAAATTTCAATTCTTTCATATTTAATATTGTTTGATGAAGTCCAGACATTGACACATTTAATCGGTTAACTTAACAGAAGTAATATATTGATATAGAAGGGGGAGAGGAGAAAAAAGACCTTAAAAAGAAAAAGAAAAAGAGAGAAGGAAGTCATGAGAGAAGGTGTCACTAACTTTCTTTGGAATGAAAGGCCCGAAATAGACGCTGTCGTTTTGCTTTACTTTGAGAGTGTTATTTTGGGGGTTCATAAATATTATAATGTTTGATATAAATTTGAATGTTTAAACAGTCTATAAGGAATTTAATTTGATGCTTGTTAGCGATTTAAGTGGGTTTTTTTAAAACTTTATTACAAACATTTTGGGGATTTTATATGAAATAGTCGATTAGAAAAATTATTCAGAGAATACTCATTAAAAGACTAAAATTTTATTTTAAAATATAACTTATTTAATGTGGTCTGTTTTTATTTAAATTATTAGCTCTGTAGTTACATTGAGCTCTCTGGATTTTATCCTCCTTGGGTCTAACCATACGGATTACCTAGTTTTTCATAAACTATATATATATATATATATATATATATATATATATATATATATATATATATATATATATATATATATATATATAAGTGAAGCGAAATCCTTAAAAATCAGTCTCGGTTATAGTTTATTTGATGAATATATTTATCTATGCATCTCTTCAGACTGAATTAATATTTTTTTAAATTGAATTAATCCGTCCGGACACCTAGAAAAAAGGAAAGGAAAATGAAATGGAAAAGGTTTTACAATAAAAAAGGAAGAAAGAAAAATTAAAATTTCCATATATATATATATATATATATATATATATATATATATATATATATATATATATATATTAATTTAAGGGAGAAAGAAATGTGAGAGAGAAAGAGAGTAACTTATATTCAGCTCTCTTTGGATTAATGTTCTCCTAGGAATTATCCTACCAATTACCACTATATGCATAACATAAAAAATAGTATATATATATATATATATATATATATATATAATTTGAAGTGCTTAATTTAATATATATACATATCATATCATGATTGAACAGCTAAAAAAGCGTCATTATTCATCTCTCTCTGGACATTATACACATATGTATATATATATATATATATATATATATATATATGTATATATATATATATATATATATATATATATATATAATTGAACATAGAAGTCAACACTTAGAAGCGAGACTTTGTTTAATGTTAGATGCAATCGTCAGGCCAATGATATTGCATCTTGCCTGAAACATCCTGTTGCCTCTAAGTGTTGACTTCTATGTTCACATTTATATTTACGCATGCTCTATCTCTGATATTAAGCACGTTATCCCATAAATATAGCACATCTTAAGACTATAATTGTTAAATAAATAAATGTTCTTTTATTTGCGATTTCATACATATATATATATGAAGAAAGCAGCAATGAAATATCTACTGAATTCAGATTCTGGCAGTATGCTCCAGAAAACTACTTCACTGAAGTCATTGCTAATTGCGTCAGTATAGATTATAGAAAGAAGCCAATTAAAAACCGGTTTTCCTCAAGCGACACGGACACATGCACACTGTACGTACATAATAACAATAATTATAGCGAAGCAAAATTGTCACAAATGATGATCTATGTAAACCAAACGAGAAATTATATTAAACGTATAAGCCGTTGGTTTGCGTCGGCAGGTAGCAAATACATACAACGGAAGCAATCATGTCAAAGGCGTGGAATGTACGCAGAAGAAATCGGAAGTCAGCGTTTGTCGTAATTAGATATTAAGGGCAAATAGGCTAACGAAAGCAGGGCCACCTGCTGGCAGTAAGTCGTGTGGTTTACCCAGTTCTTCTGCATCGTCAAAGTTATCTCGTTTATTAATCTTCCCTTTGCTTTAATAAGTAGCGTTACTTTTTTTGTTACTTTTTTTTTTGTGATGTTGCTGTTGCCACAACTGTAGATTTTCATTGTGAGCAGTTGGCGGGAATTTATGGTTGCAAATGTTTGAAACAAGCGAGAAATAGAGACACGAGAAGCTGACATGGAAACTCGTAGTTGATTTCAGGCAAACTGGTTATTTGTCTCTACCACACACACACACACACACACACACACACACACACACACACACACACACACAAACACACACACACACACACACACACACAAAATAAATAAAAACGCACGGCTTACGGTAGAATTACGTGGAAACTCTGATTCCCTGACTATCACCAAAATTAAGCAACTTCGAACCAGGTCATTGTCTACAGGTTTGACCACTTAGGAAAACCTGGTGCTGTAAGCTTATATATAGATATATATATATATATATATATATATATATATATATATATATATATATATATATATATATATCAGGACAACTCTGAATCCAAACCTGCGGAGGGTCGTTTGGAGACCTTGTGGCATTCACTGCACCAGGTCCCTGTATTCGTCCCTCCAAAAAGTGTGGATGGCCCTGCACAAAGCCTTCACTACTATAATCAAATCTCATGTGTCGGTGTCGGGCTTTCAGTTTCCAGGAACTGATCTGCCTGACCCTCATACTTCGGAATCGACGGGAGAGTCGATCATATATATATATATATATATATATATATATATATATATATATATATGATTTTTTAACCTTCCGGTATCCACAGACGATTTTGACCTCTCAATAGCGTTCATTATTTAAAAATAAAGCGTTGAGAGGTCATTTGATAAAAATCGCCTGTGGATACTGTAAGGTTGAAACGAAAGTAAGCGTATTCAACTGACCTCCCGATTTTAAAGTATATATATATATGTATATTATATACATATATATTGAGAGAGAGGGAGGGGGAGAAAGAGAGGGGGTAGAGTGATAGAATGAGCATTCGTCCATGAATTGAATACTACTTTTATATCTGATTTAGTGCTTTTGCTATGTACTTAAATATCATTGATAAAATACAAAGCCTATTCTGCACCCCCGCAAATCTTACCTCACTTCGACTTCCCATCACCGTAACGTAATCTCTCTATGGCTTTTCGATAAATATCTTCACATCTTGGTACCTAGGCTTTATGAACTTATTCATATAATGGGCTCATCCTCGTACCGTTTAAACGTCTAGATGCAAACGTAAGTTCGATGCTAACAGTCTCTTCTCTAGCACATCTTGCTTGCGGAACCACCTTCCAGCTTCTTGCTTTCCAATCCATCTTGATCTTCCAAAAATGCAATTTTAATCATTATCTTTTGTCTTCGTAATTTCTGTTCTTTTATTGTCCCCTGTCCTTAACAATATTTTCTTTTTTTCTGCTATTCTCTCACACTCGGTAATCCCTTGCATCTTAGTAGCTTTATTGCCTTGCTTAGGAAAAATGATAAACAATTTATGTATCTACTATTTCGATATACGTGTTTATAAATAGTATTAATTTCCCGCTTTCACAAAAAAAAGCATAGAGCCATATATATAGATTTAAATATACTCATAGAAGAACTTGGAATAAATAAAATATCCTGCAGATATAAACAGAGTTTCTTTATGTGTATATAAGTGTGGATACTAATGTGCTACGTTATATGTTTAGTGCACATATATTTTTCAATGTGTGCATATATGTGCATTATTTTATTCCATTAACTTATGCTGATAGGCAATGAATGTATATATGCTACATACGTATGATTAATTTGGACCTCCGTTCATCTCATTGCAAAACGTGCAGATGGTAGACAGAAGGAGAACCGGTCTTAATAGATTGAGATCGGCAGCTTAAGCAGCTGAATAATTATTTTCCTCACGTACTGAAGAGTGTCAATAGAAGAAAACAGGACAAAGCTCTCCAAACCTTGACTCGTTCGCTATTTCTTGTCTCATAATGAGTTATTTCAGTTGCTTTTTATCGCAACTTCGTGACAGGATCATTCCCTTTCGCTCATCCCGCTCACATGAATATCCAGCGGCTCTTCGTTACTCCAACCCGTCTTCGCCTGATGGATATTGTGATATTGTGATATTCCTTTTGTTAGCTAACAATCGTATTTAAATGAGACGTTTTATTTTTCATTTAACCGGGCTCTCTCTCTTTGTTCCTTTAAAAACATCATTTTATTTAATGAATTTCTATTACTTTTCAAAATAAATACAAGTACCGTTAAAATGAGGATAAGCACATGTACCCTATTTGACGGCATATTACATATACTATACAGTAGTTGAGTTGGGGTAGTTTCACATAATACCACAAGTTGCTACAAAACCAAAACATGAAAACTAGAAACTAGTGTCAGGTCCTTAAATAGTTTCGTCTGACCAAGAGTTTCATATAGACGTTAAATCATCGTTAAGAAATATCTAAACTGTCAGCTCAGTAACACTGCTTCGAAGATCAATGATTCAAAATAGCTTAGAGAGAGTGCAGCGTGCATGTCTTAGCGAGGACTATACTAGTTCAAGCCTCGTGGATTGGCGTTAGAGACTAACAAACGAAGAACTTTACCTGATGACAGAAACCACATTACTTGCTGGCTTTCAACAGTAGCAACACCTAAAATGGTTGGCACATATATCTCGAAAAGAGAATGACGTGATCAAGTTACTGAAACTGCACATTATCACAAACAAAAGGTAAATAAAAAAAACACCGTCAATAATGGAAAGAGCGATAACAGTTACTGGACTTCAGCAAAATATTTTCCTGAAAAAAAGTTTTTAATGGAAAGTTTCGGAAAGAAGCTCCCAGCTATAATGAAAAGAGGAATAACAGCTAGTGTACTTGAGAATCATATTTTCTTTAAAAAAAAAACCGATAAAATTTCAACCAAAAATAGCACCTGCTTTCAGGTCATTGTTTACCGAATGTTTCCTTATGAGAATTCGACTAATATTACAATTACCATTTTGCCCCAAAAATTTACAAAAGAAATCCCTGCTCTATGTCATATATGAAATCCCGACCTGCCGTAAAATAATTTAGTTTCCATGCTCACTACTCTGTGATAAATTTTATTTCTCAGACGGTGTTGTGGTGTCCACCCTCTAAAGAGTATCTTCCGCCTACTATCAGTTTAGTAGGAGAGTAGGTTCGGGGAACAGTGAATAGATTGTAGGGCAGTCGACACTCAGTCGCTAACCGTGTGCAACTTCTGTCGAACTCTCTGCTTAGCCAGAGAGGCACCCGGACGAAGCTTTGCCGAAGGGAAAAGTTTCGTCCGGGGTGGTAGACAGATCCCGAAGCCGCTTATGCGGGTTAGAAGGGGGATATTTTTGGCCGAGCCTACGGGATCAGATAAACCCACGTTAAAATCGGCCTTATGCCACATACATTCCTCGCAGGGGGACTGTTAAATATACAGTGAATAGATTGAGCGATGGTAATACTTTTCTGGTGTACTTACTGTTTAATAAACGATATAACTTCAAACCTGGTTTTTGTTATTACTTAACTATTTATTTGGTCACAATCTTCATCATCATCTTACTGTCTTTGACTTGTGTCGTACTCGTTACCCCCGAATCTCAACCAGAGACTTCAAAATGAGGTGGTATGCAATTATTATTTTTTCTTAGAAGAACTTAATACCTGATCGAATCACAACGAGCAACCTTTCTTCTCACTCTAAGTGTTCATCATTACTTGAATTATTCTTGTCGTTCCTAAGAGGCTTCCTTTTTGTAACAGTTCAACTGGGAAATCAATGCCAAATTTCTGTATTCACGTGTCTCATCGGTCGGTCCCGGTCCCATTCACGACTGGTATAATGTTGATCATTTCACCTTCCAATGCCTTGTGAGATAAAAACTTCAATCAGTTATAGTTGATTACTTTCTCTTTTCACCTTCGCTCTATCCATGTATAGAAGACACGTTGGCTCAATGATTAACATTTCCTTTTCTGTTTTGCATCAATATTCGGGTGACGTAATGGATAGTATCTAGGCTAAAAATTGAAGAGGCGAGTTCGATCTCCAGTCTGTCTCGTTACATTCACCTATGCTCACGGTCCTTTTGCAACGGTATGAATTCATCTCCTTCCCCAAACTACGACCTATATAGTAGCAACTGAACCTGGAAAAGTCAGTATAGTTTTTTTTTTTTTTTTAAAGTTTAATGCAACATTGACTCGAAAATGAAAGAATTATTCTTACATTCCAAAATTAGTTTCGAAATTAAATAAACTACAAATGAATGATAAATCTTAAAAACAAACCCAAATATTTTGTTTTAGATCAATATGTCCGTTTTCATTAGCCCTTTACATTATTATTATTATCATTATTATTATTATTATTATTATTATTATCATTATTATTATTATTATTATCATTATTATTATTATTATTATTATTATTATTATCATTATTATTATTATTATTATTATTATTATTATTATTATTATTATCATTATTATTATTATTATTATTATCTTTAATGTATTTCCTTTGATTTCTGATGTGAACTCATTTCTTTCCGGGTCCCGCCCAGAGACGTAAAGTTAAAAAGGGCATCATGACATTTTCCACTGAAAATAAAAAAAATTACATCAACAAAGCCCTTCGTAAGGTGTGTACTGTACTCGTGAGAACAATTTTTGTATTTCTTTAAGGCATTAGTCTACTGGAATCTTTTCCTACCAATCCGTGAGCTCCAACTACAACGGGAATTGTTGATGTTTCCATGTGCCACATTTAGATTTCGATTATTATTAATAATAATAATAATAATAATAATAATAATAATAATAATAATAATAATAATAATAATAATATAATTACTCGCGCCTTTTGCGTGTCATACATTTTTGTAAGAAAATAATGATTGATTTTAAGTCATTGTTATAATTTGTGGAGATGCATTTCGATATTCCTCAATGATCTTGCCGATGTGACCTCAGTCTTCTGGCTTTTTCCTTCTACATTTTGGATTGGATTCCTTCGCTTGTTTAAATTTAGATTTAATTTAAATCAAAGGGAATCATTTTCAGTGGAACTTTTATGCCACCTGGGTACCCGCTTTGATCAAAATGAAATATACTTATCCAAGTATTCCAGGAGACATTCCTTTCTTTAAATTTAAATTTAATCTAAATTAAAGGAAAAAAATCAGTTGCGGGTTTGTTCCCACACTCCGGGAACTCTCTTTGATCAAAATATATTTATCCAAGTACACTGGGTAATATAGCTTTGAAATAGATATGGTTATGGGGGTCTATCTCCAAAGCCCTAGGAGGAGTTCGGTAACAAACAGACAGATAGAGGCTACATCATATATATATAAATATATATATATATATATATATATATATATATATATATATATATATGAAGAAATATAGTCTTAAAGTGTGCTATATTTATGGGATAAAGTGCTCAATATCAGAGATAGAGCGTGTGTAAATATAAAAGTGAACATAAAAGTCAACACTTAGAGGCGACAGTCTGTTTCATGCTAGATGGCCTGACGATTGCATCTAGCAGGAAACAGACTGTCGCCTCTAAGTGTTGACTTCTATGTTCACTTTTATATTTATATATATATATATATATATATATATATATATATATATATTATTATTATTATTATTATTATTATTATTGCGTGAGAGTACCCTGATACTGTTGTACAAATATATGCAGCCAAATATACCTATCATAACAGGCTATCTAATAAGTGTATAACTGTCACACGTACTACAGATGCTCACGATGCGATATTTTGGCTATTTGATCTTTCAAACTTAGAAAAAAAAACTCTCCCGACACCTGAGTGTGATATCTTTTCCACATAAAGAATAATTGTCATAAGGAAGAATTTGGTATCGTTGGAGAGGAAAGTTTGTTAGATTATGTTGGGATTAATTTACATGAATTTTCATTTGTTTAATGGTACACATTCAGTAAACTATGATGTTTCTTCCGCCTATCGTAGTGTTTCTCAACCGGTGCGCCCAAGCGCACTAACACGCCCTGAAATGTAGCCAGGTGCTCCCAAAGTTAAACAGAATAGTAAGTTAAACATTATTTTTATATTTAAAAAAAAATATTTTAAAATGCTAGAGACACCAAACACAGGCTTCTATGGCGAAATCATGTCTGTCATTTGATATTTTAAACTGGATGCTAAATTTCTTAATCTTCAAAAAGGATTATTTTAATCAGTCATTATCGGCCTCTCTAAAGAAAATTTAGCAGATTTTCTTAAATTCCTTTAAATGAAATCAGTATCGCAAATCTTCTTTGGGAATGTTAAACCATTAAAATTATTTCTTCTTTGCCAAAAGCACCTCAATCACAGATTTCACACAAGCATACTTAAATATTCTTTTAATCATTTTTCACCTTAAGCAAATACTCTACCTATACTTGTATATATATATATATATATATATATATATATATATATATATATATATATATATATATATATATATATATGTATATGTGTATACTATACCATACTATACCTATAATTGTATATCCTGGCTTGAGGCATTCGGAAGTCTAGTCGCACTGAGGAGCTGTGATACAGCGAAACTGTACTGTCTGTGAATGACAATTTAGCTCTTGTAAATACATTTCAATTGAGCACTGTTGAGTGATAAGCTAATTCTATAAACAACAGCCACCTGCACTAATGCAAAGCTCTTCAGTAAAATGAATGGAGCACTTTGGCTGAGTGGCATTTGTTTACATTTGATAAAACAATACGCTAGATTTAGTTGTGTAACTCTACCGAGTGAAGATAGCTCTGGCTGACACCAAATTAGTTGTGTTTCAATCCTGGCTTGAGGCATTGGGAAGTCTAGTCGCACTGAGGTGCTGTGATACAGCGAAACAGTACTGTATGTGAATGACATATATATATATATATATATATATATATATATATATATATATATATATATATATATGAAGATGTAGCCTCTGTTTGTTATCGAACTCATCCATGGCCTTTGGAGATAGACCCCATAACCTTATATATTCCGAAACTATATTACCCAGGTAGTTGGATAAATATATTTTGATCAAAGAGAGTTCCTGGTGGGGAGAGCACAAACCCACAACTGATTTTTTTTTCTTTTGGTTTAAATTAAATTTAAATTTAAACAAAGGAATGTCTCCTAGATTACTTGGATAAGTATATTTCATTTTCATCAAAGCGCGTACCGAGGGCACCAAACCCCCACTGAAAATAATTCTCTTTGATTTATATTAAATTTAAATATAAACAAGCGAATGATTTCTAATGTAGAAGGAAAAAGCCAGAAGATTGTGGTCACATCGGCAAGATAATTGAGTAATATCGAAATGCAACTCCACAAATTTTAACAATGACTTAAAATCAATCATTATTTTCTTACAAAAATGTGTGACACGCAGCAAGGCGGGGATAATTCTATTAATAATAATGATAATAATAATAATAATTATAATAATAATGATGATAATCGAAATAGCTTTTATAAGAGAAAAACATTATTAAGGAGAAAGAACAATAAAAGAACAATAATTAAGAAGACATCAGATAGCGATTGTCATTGCCTTGAATTTTTTGAAGATTAAAATTGACTGAGAAACAATAGAATTTACGGCTACATCTAGCTATTTCAACTGTAAAATGGCGAGATCTTGCTGTCAATTTATTTTGTGCTTAAATTCATAAAGTCTACCATAATGGAATGTTCATATAAACAATTAACGGGAAAAAGCACAGGAAAGCTACCCTTAGGGGGTGGGGAAATGACTGAAGCCGAAATGCCCGACCAGAACCAATGACACTATTTACACTATTCGGTACATTGTCCTCATCTTTGTTGCCATATGTATTAAAACGTTTCCGCCGTTGTACACTCCGACCTTCTTCGGGTGGTTGGAATGACGAACTATACCGTTTATTTCGCTCACTGGGTTAGACTGTTCTAGTTCCAAGTACCATATTTAACGAAATAAAGGGTTCATTTCGACATTCCAACCCACTAAAGAAGGCCGGAGTGTACAACGGCCGAAACTTTGTAATAAACATGGCGACAAACGTTTTAGGACAATAGTCCGAATAATGTAAATAATGTACATAATACCTCATCTCAGAAATATAGACAGATACTGAAGGGCCGAAACGTAGTAATAAATATGGCGACAAAGATGAGGACAATAGTCCGAATAATGTAAATAGTGTACATAATACCTCCTCTCAGAAATATAGACAGATGCAGAACCAATGACATTGCTGATTCTTCTTTGGACTTTATAACGATATCACTATATATCATATAGAGAGATTTAGTAAACGTGACTTAGATGTAGCACAGGGCCGCAGTCATGGAGCAAGCAGTGATGATCGAACTCACCACTCCTCCGTAATTGTTCTAATCGGGCAAGTTTGCTAACCATACACTGTGTGTATTTGTTTGTGGGCGTGTGTGCGTTGGTGCGTGCGTGCGCGCTCGCGTGTGTTTATATGCGCTCGTTGCTTTTTCCCTCTTTAATCAGATTCTGTCTAGATATCGCCAGCAATGACAGGCTTTATGTGAACAGTGACGTCGAGCTGGTGGGAACTTGTTCAGCTTCTGTAATTCTGCAGGCATTTGCAAGGGACGTAGAGGAAGCAGTGCAAATCAATAGCGGCTTCTCTGGAGTGAGCTAGCCTATAAGGGAAAAAGAAACATCAAAACATCTCTGAACTTCTCGTCCGCATGAATTAACACGTGATATCGGAAATGGTTTTACGTATCATATATATATATATATATATATATATATATATATTGCGTATATTTTGGCAGCATGTTTACATCAATATACGGCCAATTAAATAATTTAGGAAAGATTTGTCTACTTATTTTTAATATTATCCTCACATATTTACAGACAAGCTTAGTATCCTTATAACAGGAAGAAACAAAGTTACCATATTGATAGATATTAACTTATTCCTAGTACATTCGACATTAGCAAAATGCCATCTTCACGGTCTTCTTTTGTTAGGGTCTTGTTTTATCTAAGACAAATTTTGGGTGTTTATCTGAAAATTGATATATTTATTTGAGAAGTGAAAAACGCTAACCATATGTACGTTACGATTTTTAAATTTTATGATGTAAGCATACTCGTATAGTAACATCAAGGCAGGAAACTAAGTTATTATGACGCCTATCTATTTTTAAAAAACTATTTAAAGCTATTATTGAAAACCTACATATTTTTTAACTATCTACTCTAAATACTTAAAAAGATTTATGCAGTATCCATGATTAATTTTTAGTAAAGGTTGTTTTTTTTTAATATATATAGCTTCAATAATTTTAATTTACATTTAATATTTTCATGAAACAGTATAGATGTATTTTCAAAAAGAATATTTCTAAATTGCGAATATCGGTAGGCATGCTGTTGTAAATGTCAGATACATCATTCAAATGAAAACTAAAACGTCTAGATAGACAAAACTTGTTTAAATTATATAATGAGACGTTGTTTTTTATTCGAACGGTTCAGTTATTTACCACTTTCTTAAAGCGTTGTTTTATTTATCAACTACAAAATTTTATGTAAGAAGCTGAATGAGCATATAACGTGTTAGCATGATGTTAAATTACCTCCCCACAACTTACGTTTTTACTTCTTAGGAAAGTTGAACGTCTGACTTCGATACATCTTACGAAATAAAATAGCAACTTGTATCTGCCCATAAGGAAATGGTCTAGGTTTTATATCCAGGCAACTTAGTGTCATGACCTATATTAAAAATATGTTTTCCGTTGAAATTGAATTTAGCGTAGGTCACATCTGATTGGTTAATCACGGCAAACGCACAAGACTATTTTTTAAAAACTATTCTGCTTTTGAAATTAATCTTTCACTCGCCAGTAGTTTAACATCAACCGAGGAGACACATTTATGCTGTCGGAACATAATTGCCATTGTGTAGCGATTATCAACATGTTTTACTATCCTAAAATAAATCATATTTAGCTCTACTGTATTGAGCCCTCTTTTAAATTAAATGTTACGTACACAGGAATTATACTACATTTGTAACATTTGTTCTCTTCTTACCTGGATATATATATATATATAGGTAAAAAAAATACGTGGGTAGGTAAACCAAGTAGATCCTATTAGTATATTAATATAAAATATTAAAACTTATCCACAAAAGAGAGCTCATATAATTTTTATTATCGAGCATATAAGTGAATTACAATTAAATACGGTCCTCTCTAAAATGTTTCATAGCCTTTCCCCCTCTCTGAAACATTTTAGAGAGGAGCTTATTTAATTGTAATTCACTCATATATATATATATATATATATATATATATATATATATATATATAACACTCTTTACTGTAGTTTGAATGTCGACCCTTGTTTAAAAGAGATAGAAATTATGTAGATTTTTTTTCATTGTAGTATTTTTATATTAGGTTAAAATTTAAAAACAAAATTTTCTTAACCAGCAGCATCCTTGAATGCTAATTAAAAATTATTCTTTTGTAGGCAAATTTTTGACCTTTCGTCATTTACTCTTTTACCGTTCGACACTTTATCGGTTCGACACGTTGTTCTATCAATATTTCGCCCTTTCGAGTCTTTCTCCATTCGTCATGTTGTATTTCGACACACGGAAAGCTTTATACGAACGCCTATGTGGCTTGCCATCGAAGGTACCTGCATCTATGCATGTAGCAATTACACACACAATCACACACACACACACTCATACAGAGAGAGAGAGAGAGAGAGAGAGAGAGAGAGAGATACAGGTCTAAACAGAAAATGAGTATACATTATATAAAATGTATTCATGTAACCAAAAATGTTATATATAACAATGTGATTGGCAAATATGAGATAGCCATATGCAAACTAGACAAAATCACATAAACACCAGACTAGGGAGGTGGATTAATACAAATAAGGTATGTAAATATAGACAATTAAAAATACATCCAGTAAAATAAATATTGATATTATTATACTATTATTTGCTAAAAAGACAATTGGTTCCTTCACGGCTCGTGGATAGCGGCTCGGTTTGAGGAAGCGGGGAGCCGAGTTCGAATTCCAGTCAAATCTATTACATTCACTTACGTGCTAATACTTTGGGAATCCTCTTTTTTTCCCCCACCTATGAGTAAATAGCAGAACAGACCGGGTTCTATAGCCTTGGATGGCAACTGATTCTACCGCAGAAAGAAATGGCAACCTACTGCGGGAAAAAATCTGTCTCGTCAGTCATGTATCGAAAGATACAGGATCGCTTAAGCGTGTATCACGCATGGCTCATAGCTGACGGACTTTGCAAGAGTCAAACCAAAAATTGTGCTGCCAGATCTGACCAATTATCTCTTTTCCAGCTTCGACGGTGTTCAAAACACGCTTACGCGGCCTTGTAGGTGATGAATTATTTTCTACCCTAAAACTACATTCTGACAGACGCAACGTTGTCAGACGATTGCAACTCTATCGCAGTTTTCAAAGAAAATATTCAGATTATCTACATTCCTTGGGTCCACCAATTCAGACCTTTATGGTTAACGCCTTCCATGTCAGATACACAATGGCGAGCCGTTCTCATCCACTTTATATTCCATTGATAAGGAGGAAGTTCAGTTCAAAGAGCTTTTCCCTAAAGACACGATTTTACTACAATCTTAACCTCTGCAAGTCTAAGCGAAACCATTAACTATTTTATAAATCTCCATAATCTACAATTCTTACGTTCATAAATCAACCCAGATCACTTACGCTCTAACTTGAGTGTCGCTGTCATGTTTTGTGCGAACAATAGTGTCGAAGTTAGCTACTCCTTAATTCCCAAATTGTCACTAGAGGTCTCTCTATTCTGGGTGTCTTCTTGCCTCGATCTCTCTTTTCCTTCAGGCCTCGTGCCGCATCCCAACTCGCGTGGAGGTTAGGTAAATCCTCTTTTTCATTTCTTCATTTCAGCGACTACAATGTAAGCTCTCTTAAAAATTTGCGTCTTCCCATTTGTGGAAGACGCCATGCACATTATACACGCATACACGTACGTACGAACATTCACCAAAGAATAAACACCAATGTTACACACACACAAATGTTATTGTCCATTGTAAAATTGTTTTCTTTAAGACATATATTTGTTTATATATATATCGGTCTTGTTTGTCTTCCTTATCGTCAGTTGGACTTAATTCAAGTCCGCAATTTAACTTGTAGCTGAACCTTCTTCTAACAGGAAATATAAACGCACGTGTTTTCTTTTCATCTTCACCCCCGGTCCTCTACAATAGGATAAAATAAATTAAATGAAAAGACTGAAATCTATTTCAATGAGTGTCGTTCTGAATGAACGTCTTTAGACAAATAAAGGGTTTATAGATAGAGTGAAAATAAATGACAAAAGACAGAAGACAGTAAACGTTAATTATACTTTGCCTTGTTATCTACAAGGAAGAAATTTCTATTGTGTCTTGTTATCTACACTGAAAACATATCTACACCGTACAAATTTTATTTTGGGATGATAACTACATAGTAAAAACATATTATAACATATATATATAACATAAAGAAAATGTGATTAAGATATTATTTATTTATATTGTAGCGATAAGCAGCATGTACATCGGCTAAAATGTCTACTCCGTGCAAATTTTATTTTGGGATGATATCTACATAGTAAAACATATTATAACATATATATAACATAAAGAAAATATATTTAAAATATTCAAATTTTGTTTTATTTATATTCTAGCGATAAAAAGCATGTACATCGGCTAAAATGTCGACACCGTACAGATTTTAATTTAGAATGCTATCTACATTGTAAAACACGGCGCTGATATGACTTGTTAAACTGAATGAAAGCCAAAATAGCACCTTCTTTTTTAATATGTATGTATCATTGCAAAATAAAATTTGTACGGTGTAGATTTTTTTCCTTGTAGAAATTAACAACGTTCACATCAATACATTAATGATACAGAGACGCTCAACCTATAAATCTAAATTTTAACATCCGATGTACGTAAA
>OZ038487.1:105017411-105067411 GCA_964036315.1 Acanthosepion esculentum | reverse complement strand
TTTATTAGATTATTTATTGGAAGGATTGGTATGACATAATCTAATAACCAATTGATTCGACCTTAATAAAATGGTAAATAATAAGGATTTTCTTATAGTTGGTACACATATTTTAATGATTAAGTAAATGTTTATAAATCCATGAATAAATCATTATTTTCACATTTATTTCTTTATAAATTGTTAATTTCGGTTGAGCCCTCTGGTTTGAGGTGTGAATTTGTCAACAGTGACTATGTAAGCTAATACTGCACGACACTTTGACAAAATTGAGTCACTGTCAGTCACTGTGTGTTTATCTGATTCTAAAAAAAAAAATAAACACGGTAAAATTCACCTTCATCCCGTACCGTACGCTGACGGCTTAGTGGGAGAAGTTCCGACTGACGCAAATTCAGTCGGGTTTCGATCCTAGCTAGAGGCAAACGGACGTCTAGCCGCACTGATGAACGGTGAAACAGCGAAACAGTCTGTCTGTGGATGACAAATATATATATATATATAAAGAAATATAGTCTAAAAGTGTGCTATATTTATGTGATAAAGTGCTCAATGTCAGAGATAGAGCGTATGTAAATATGCAATCGTCAGGCAATTACTTGCCTGGCGATTGCATCTGTCGCCTCTAAGTGTTGACTTCTATGTTCACTTATATATATATATATATATATATATATATATATATATATATATATATATATATATATATATATATATATATATATATATATATATATAAATAAAAGGAGGCACGGTGGAGTAATGGATAACGGCTCCAGTCGAATCCATTACATTCACTTACGTGCTAATACCCTTGGGAAAGTTGTGAATCTTCTTCTCCCTCCAGCTATGAATGGCAACTTGTCTAGGAGAAGGAGAACTCTGAATTCGAAACCTGCAGAGGGTCATTTGCGGAACTTGTGGCACGTAGTGCACCAGGTCTCTGTATTCGGACCTTCAAAAAGTGTGGATTGTCCTACACGAAACCTTCACCACTATAATCAAATCTCATGTGCTGTTGTCGGCTGTTGGTTTCTTAGGAACTGATCTGCTTGACCCTCATACGTCGAATTCGACGGTAGGATCGAGTATATATATATATATATATATATATATATATATATATATATATATATATATATATATATATATATATATATATATATATATATATATATAATTCGCTTTCGTCACCTTAGGTTTTATTCCAATTCTAATCGTCGCTTTTTAAAAACAATAAACATTACCAAAGAGGGAAGTTAGTTAAAATGCGGTGTCGTGATGAAAACGGCTATTCGACACTGCTATTGCGGGCACGTTTGCCCATGTTTACAGTTAACTCGTTATGTCTTTCTTTCTTTTTGAGTGAGCTATATCTTCATGCGTTTCATTTTCTCCATTTTTTTTACTTTCTCTTACGTCTTTCCTTCTCTGTCTTTCCATTTTATTAGAATATTTCAAATAATCTGTCTATCTTTCTTTCATAGTCCATTCCCCTATCTCTCTTTATTTTATTTTCCTTCTACAGTTACGTAAATCCCTTTATTCATTCATTTAAACTTTTTTTTTCTATTTTTTCTTATCTCTCATTATACATCTATCTGTTTCTGCCTCTCTCTCTCTCTCGCTCCCTCTCTCTCTCTCTCTCTCTCTCTCATTGCTTACGGCCATATTACGTTGAAACACCGGTTCCCGTACGATCACCGAAGTTAAGCAACGCCGAGCCTGGTCACTACGTAGATGGATGGCCGCTTGCGAATACCATTTTTTTTTTAACCATATCACCCTAAGCAAGGCGGGAATGCCACTAACACGCAAAGATTTACAGAGAGTGAAAGTAAGAGTAAAGAGGGAGGGGTTACAGAGAGTGAAAGTAAGAATAAAAAGGGAGGGGTTACAGAGAGTGAAAGTAAGAATAAAGAGGGAGGGGTTACAGAGAGTGAAAGTAAGAATAAAGAGGGAGGGGTTACAGAGAGTGAAAGTAAGAGTAAAGAGGGAGGGGTTACAGAGAGTGAAAGTAAGAATAAAGAGGGAGGGGTTACAGAGAGTGAAAGTAAGAGTAAAGAGGGAGGGGTTACAGAGAGTGAAAGTAAGAGTAAAGAGGGAGGGGTTACAGAGAGTGAAAGTAAGAGTAAAGAGGCGTGTTTGTGGAGAGGATAAAGAGAAGGACGGAGATCAAGATCAAAGCATCAGAAGATGTCAACTGAAATTGTTTTCAAGCATGTCGCCGCTTGAAGTTGAGCTCAGTGTCCACTTTTATATTTCAATGCGCTCTGTCTCTGATACCGAACCTTTTTAGCCATGAAGGGAGTTCTACTGTCGGGAAGTGCGAGTGAAGAAGCTCTTGGAGTAGCAGAAGTGGTTACATTTAACCGTTTCAACAGTGAAAGGGTGGGACCAAGGTGCCAACCTAGTAGCCCGCTTAAATTCATACATTTTGGATACTAGTGAATGTAGCTCGTCAGAGCAGTTTCCATGAAAATATGTGTAGAAAAGACAGAGGGAAGCCACAGCACGTCTGTGAGAAAGTGACTCTAGACGAGATGCCAGGTCAGGACCTATCACTTTGGTGTTGCAGGCTTGGGTGAGCGGTAAGTGTAATGGATAGTGGCTCGGAAATGTTAATTCATTCACACACAGGTACCCTTCGGAAAGATACGAACCCACTTCTTGTTTCTCCAACTATTGGTTAATTAGTAAGACCTGTATCAGTAAAATCATTATTATTTTTTTAAAAATGTTTATAAAATCTCAAGATATTTTTCTCTTTAAATATCCTTTAAAGGGTTGATAAACCGTAGAAAATATATCAATCACTAATCTCTCTCTCTCTCTAACACACACACACACACACACACACACACACACACACACACACACACACACACTGATTTCCCTTTCGTTCCTGTTTTCCTCTCTGCATAATAAGAAATCCTTTTTAACGCAAATCTTCTGTATTATCGTTTCTATTTTTGCTATTTTCCTTTTCTTGTCTGGTCATTCTTTTTTTTTTTTAACTTTTTCTCTTATTTAGCCTATCAGGAATAGACAGGTGAAATTTCTAGGGCACATAATGAGGAAAGAGGGCTTGGAAATTTTGATACTCATAGCAGAGACTGAAGGCAAAGTTAAAAGCAACTCATAGGCTACGTAACGAACTTGAGTAAATGAATGACATAGAGATAACAGATAACAAGGGCTATTAAGGGCTACAAACGATAGGAAATTGTGGGGAGGCATGCTCGCCAACGTCCTGAAGTGACACGGTACATAGAAGAAGTAGATACTCTATCTTCACTTCGTGTTCATTTTAGTAAATATTTTTTTCTTTCTGTCTTTCTTTTTTCTTTCTTTCTTTGCTTATTACTTTCTTTCTCTGTAATTCTTTCTTTTTAATTATTTATTCTCCCCTTTTCTTCTTTTTTATCTCATTTAATTCGTTCTCTCATTTTTATCTTCTTAATACATCCCTCATTTTAAACCTCATTTCCCTTGTCTTATCTTCACATTTCTTTCTGTTTTAATTGTTTTTTTTCCTTCGTTTCCTTTTTACTTATTTCATTTCCTTCTTATATAAGTCTTTCTTTTTCTTTATTTAATAATACATTCTTTAATTTTCTTTTCCAGTGCGTTCCCTCCTACTTTAATCCTTACTTTATTTCTTTAATTATTTTTTTTACATGTTTATTTATGTATTCGACCTAGAATTTACTGTCCAATACATCCATCAGCAATCAGCAAATCCACTGAAACTTTATTCTCCTCACCTTTGTTCCGTGCTCAGACTGCCTATTAGTCTTTATCAATCTTCTTATACCATCACAATTTATCACACTTTCTCTCACTTCCGACCTTTCTCTTTTGCTTTTTGTTTATCCGTTTCTTATTCCTTACATATTCATTTTTGTCTGAATTTCTTTATGGCTGGATTCTTGATAAACTGGATACGTGCATATCAAGAGTGAAAAAGAGAAAATGGCGAATATTTGTTGCAAATAATCGAACATACCCACGCATGCGCACTTGCCTGTTCCTGTGATCTCTATCTCATTAATCGTTGCCCATATGTTCTCACTCAAACATGGACATATTTTCTTTTAATTCCAAAGGATTATCTTTTCTATGAAAAAGTTTCAGTCTTTCAGAAACGGAATAGGCATATGTATATACATATCCGTATAAGCTTTTGTGTACACGCTTGTAAAACGTTTTTTTTCCAACAACCATATAGGAAAATACATTGAATGTGAGTTAGAACGCAATCAGAAACGGATATTATCTAAGACTCTGCAGAAATATAATTTTATATGCAACACTTACACTAAAATCCTGCACCTATGCCCAAACATACGATGCAATATATACACATCTCGTACATACATAAATACAAACCTCTTTACGTAAAAACTAAATAGCTATCATTATCCATCATAAAAATTCAGGATATGTATTTAATGCTTTTATCATTTAGCAAAACACAGCATATATTTCGATATATGGACCAGTTAAAATGAATGGAATATAAAGGACAAACGAAGCAGACATGGAATAGGCTGCCCTAGTTGCCACAAAACGAAAATATTAACATAAGTCTTTTCCATTTAGACCCCAGTCACGATTAATATATGTCTACCCGGGGAGGCACCATGCATTGAGAGACTATTGGATCCTAAACTCATCCCCAACTTCAAGTGGTACATACGATCCTTTACTAAAGATTCAGGAAAAATGGTCGGTGCCGCCCTGGTAAAAAAAACCTCTTTCTTCGTGCTACGTTTGCACGTGCTACATCAGGTCTAAAATGGAGTAATATTGTCATATTTGGACAGGATCTGTCCAATCCTCACTTTACACTCTCGATAGAGTCCAAAAGCGTTTCTGCGTCCTTGTAGGCGATGAATTATTTGCCACCATACCGAACCGTTCTTACAGGCGGAATGTGGCAAGCCTCTCACCGCTCTATCGCTATTTCCATAGAAAATGCACGGAAGAAATGCATTCCTCGGTTTGCACTTTTTACTGAAGTACTGATTTTAAACAGACTGGATCTCACCAACGTCTTTATCCACCGGGTTACGTGTCCTTGAGAAGTTGGGTAGATCGAGTGACTAGACAGAAAAAAAGTTGTGAGTTCAATACCCGGCCACAGCGGTGGTGAACCAAAAACTTAGAGGGTCGAGTTAAAGAGAAATAACTGAGACATCCGGAAGAGTCATAGCACGTGGAACTAGAACAATGTACCCCGTTGGTCGAAAGGTTTCGGTTCGAAATTCCAATCACCTGAAGAAGGCCGGAGCGTACAACGACCGGAACGTTGTGAATATGAATTTTAAAACAGACACATATATTTAAACACAAACCTGCCATAAGACTAGTAACGTTATTATGCTGTCGCAATACTTTTTTTTTCAAAATTCGCTGATACATAGTCTGGTAATCATCAAGAACTGCTTGTATGTGTTCTTTTGCCGAATATTTTTAATGCATCAATACAGGAATATCCTCTGGGAAGATTTTTCTTCTTTTTTTACACAAAGCAGCGGCTCTTAGGAAGAAACTGCCCGAACGGAACTTCCTTCTTACCCTAGGATTATGATAAGAATAAGAATGGTTAACCCCTGGATACATTCTATTTGTTGGAATTGGGGAATGCAGCTTGTCGTGGCATTTTCGATGGAAATAGCGATATAGAAGAAAAAGGTTTACGAAGGCGCGTCTGTGTTAAAATAATTTCTTTTACAGAAACGTTCACCTTGTACAAGTCCCGGGGGCCACTCGAGGTAGAGGGTTACGTTAGGAGGCAATTTGTGCGGATAACTGGAGAAGATAATGGTTAACCCCAGCCTTGAAGAGGTTAAGATTATAATGATCGGGGAAAAATCATCTTGGATGTCGGTTTCTCAGAACATTGGTTCGCAGGAAGAAGCTAAACTTACACCTCGCCGATAGAATACGCCTGGAATGTGGTTGGTTTGGTATAATGTAAGTGGCATCGCGTATCGTTGCCGTGTAGGTTAAAACTGGCGTGACCCTGGAATGTAGTTCGTTCGAATACTTTCCGTGTAAGTAGCGATAGAGCAGCGAGAGTCTTGTCACGTCACGCCTGTGAGAGAGAGAGGTTGGAGTGTGAAGAAAAATTCATTGCCTTCCTCGGAGCCGGTTTTAGACTCTGTCAAGTCTGGAGAGCGAGTCCCATGCAGCTCGCGATCAAATATGACAGCAAATAACCATTTTTATATTAGATTGTAGGCGGGAAACTAATTAATCACTTACATGACCATGTAATCGCTTTTTAAACTCGATTAAATCGTTCAATTGTTGAAATATGTTTGTTCATTCTTTCACGTAATCTTTTCAGCGTCCTGGGTGAGAAGTTAAACTACATCCGACAGCAAGGCCTTTGATCAAGAGATGTTGAGAAGTGTGGAACCAACTCTTAATTGCTGGTGTTCCCAGATCCACCCTGATTTGGGGTGGTAGTACCTGTTAGGGTCCAACTTTGTTCCTCTACCCATAAAGCTAGTTAAGTAGGTTACACTTTGTTCCTCTACCCATAAAGAAAGTTAAGTAGGTTACACTTTGTTCATCTACCCTTAAAGCTAGTTAAGTAGGTTACACTTTGTTCCTCTAACCTTAAAGCTAGTTAAATAGGTTTTACTTTGTTCCTCTACCCCTAAAGTTAGTTAAGTAGATTACACTTTGTTCATCTACCCTTAAAGCTAGTTAAGTAGGTTACACTTTGTTCCTCTAACCTTAAAGCTAGTTAAATAGGTTTTACTTTGTTCCTTTACCCCTAAAGCTAGTTAAGTAGGTTACACTTTGTTCATCTACCCTTGAATATGTCCTGTTAACGTCGGATTTCCCAAGATCACTTCCTGAATTATATGCCCTAGAAATCTCACCTCTTTCTGAGGTTAATTATAAATGATCCTTTTTGTTTATATTTTATCTAAAACTTCATCGTTTCTCGCATGATGGATCCATGTTCTCTGCACAGCCATATTTCTGATGTTTCAAGCGTTTGCTTTATCTGTAAGGATATTGTCTAAGATACACTAACATATAGGAGGATTAATATTATATAACAGTTCAGTACTTGTTTCTTTGTTTCTAACGAAAGTTTTATGTATCTTAATACTTTGCATAACTTTTGGAAGACATCTTTCGCGATACCAGTGCGTCTTTCGTTGTTCCCCATTCCGTGCGCAGTTAAGATTCTTTCCAAATATTTAAATTGTTGTAGTTGCTTGATTTTGGCATCTCCATTTTGTATGTTCCTTTTGCTGACAAACATGCATTCTGCCATCTTGCACATAATGTTTAATCATTTCTAATATCTTCCCTTCATTACCTTCTGTAGAAGTTCTCGTAGTTTAATTTCTGTGTATACTATCAACACTGTATCATCTACATATATGTTGTTAAAATTTTGACCGCCAATAATAAATCCTAGTAGGACATCTAATTCTCTCAGAATCACCTCAATGTATTGATTGAATGTCCGGTGAGATGATATATCCTTGTCTTACACATCATTCTATTATTTTTATATTTACTGAATTCATATTTTCAGTCCATATGTAGATGGGTTTTCTCTTAATATAAGTCCTGTATTATTCTAAACTGATGGAAACGCGTGGTAAATTTAACAGTTTACATATTTAGATTAATTACCTATTATTTAAAGCACAGTATTTGCACAAAAGCGTGATTAGACAAAATCTGAAAAATTGTCTTAATATAAGATTTTATTGTGTAAAGGGTTCTTAGCCTGGTCGAAATATTACTACATTCTTCATAAATAGATGTTTTTTGGAGTTTATTTATTCCTTATGTTTAATTTCAGTAGTTACCATTCTCATTTTTATAGAAACTAGAACATCAAATATATATGTGTCTAAAACATCAAAAAACAATATTGATTAGAAATAATAAAAAATACTTTTCAAAATAGTCATTATTTTTCTACTCGTGAAATGTAAAATTACGACAGAAAGTGTCTTCTTACGGCTAATAATAAAAAAAAACTTTAAAGGCTATGTGTTGTAAAATATACTTCAGCAAATGCAATGTATGTAAGCAATTCAATGTAAATACAAATAATAATATGTGTTGAGCTTAATTTTAACAGATCCCCAAACAGCGATCATGACAGGTAATGGCTTAACACACGATACCTTGCATCTGGGAACTTGTACCAGGCTAATTTAATTTCTGTAGTAAACACGTACAGTAAGATAATCTTAATGTTTAGCACAACGAAAATACTGTAGAGCTAAATAATACATTTTATTGGCATCATTCTAAACAGAAAAAAAGTCCTTAGGCTGTATTTCAATTTCTTTCTCTTGGAGATGTAAAAAAATGAAAGAAATTATATTTTTTTTTAAAGACATGTTTTTCTTAGAACTAGCGAGGAAATTTTGGTTTGGTTTATTTTGTTTTTTGGCATATCAACCTCAATAGGTTATATAATGCCAACAAAATTTTTAGGATAGCTTCATAGGAATAGAAGATGTATTCTTTGTAAGAAATCCGTTTGTAGATCAGGTTTAATTGATGTAATTTTGTAAAGAGGGTTTTCGTCGAGAGTGATATATATTGCTGATATTATTTTTCGAAAACGTATTACTGATAATATTTTTACTATAAAAATCTATTTTTATACTTTCATAACCTTTTGACAGCATTTTGGGAATTAACTGTTTGCCCATAGATGGGACCCTAACAGGTGCTACCATCCCGGATGAAAGTGAACCTGGTTTAATTGGTTTGGTTTAATTTTGTTTTACGACATGTCAACCTTAAATGCTTATTAAATGCCGACAACATTTTTAGGATAGATTCATATGAATAGAATATGTATTCTTTGCTTTAGATTGGTTTGGTTTATTTTACGGCATATCAACCTCAATGGGTTATTTAATGCCGACAATTTTTTTTATTTCTGGTAATATTTTTCCTTCAAAATAGTATTCCTGGTAATAATTTGTTTCTAAAAAGTATTGCTGGTAATAGTTAGCTATTTGCCCATAGCTGGGACCCTAACAGGTGCTACCACCCCGGGTTAGGGTCGACCTGGGAACACCAGCAATTAAGTGGTGGCTCCACGCTCATCAAAACCTCCTGATCTGAGGTCTTGCTGCTGGACGTAGTTTAACGTTTTACCCAGGACGTGGATGTAGTTTAACGTCTTACCCAGGACGGCAAGGTGAACCTGGGAACAACAGAAATTAAGAAGTTGTTCCACGCTCCTCAAAGCCTCCTTATTAGAGGTTTTACTGCCAGATGTAGCTTATCGTCATACCCAGTACAGATCTCGATAGGAATAAACAAATTAGAAAGAAAAAATACTAATAGGGAAACAAAATAATATTATTCCAATTTGTTGTTAACAATTCTCCATTTAGATAAACGGTATATTCATTTTCAGAATAAGATGACGACTTCGTCTTTAACGTTCAACTTCCTTCAGGTCTCCTCTTGCTGAATTTAACCGAATGTGTAAATAGTTTAAAAATGAGGCAGAAGACGCGAGTGACTTGGTACAATTTAAGATTATTTCTACTTAGAACCTCAATTCGCTCTCCGATAGAAAAGATCTAGAAAGTTAATCTGACCACTCTCAAGGCAATTATAATTTTAAACTAAGTTAAACTCCTGACTTGTAATTTGATATATCGGTATGCAAGTATGAGGGGAGGTGATGTTTGCTTGTTTGTTTGTTTTTTTTTTAGACGTGGGAAAGACACGCATGAAACTCTCCCAAACAAGAAAATGAATTCTCCGATTAAAACCGAAGCCATAAACAGATAGGCACATTTATAGAGAAATAAGTCTCTTAACTTCGAGAATAAGACATCCAAATTATCTCTTAATCGAAATCACCCCAAGCAAGACATTAAAGCCACTAAGACTAAATGGGTTGCTGGGAGGGGAATAATTATAAAACAAAAACATTACTAAGGAGCGATAAAAAATATAACAGGAATCAGGAGCATGGTAGATAGCGATTGACATTTCATTTAAATTTTTGGAGATAAAATTTGGCTGGAAAGTATGGATCTGGAAAGAAGACAGAGAAAAGAAACTGTTAGCTTAGAATTTTCTACTACGTTTCGCTAATTCAACTGTAAATTCAGGACAACTTGTTGCCAGTCTTGTACTGTGCTTAAATCCAAAAACTCTAGGCACCATAGCGAAGAGCTAATCCGTGAAAGTATTTATGGAAAAGGCACAAGGAAGCAACTTAACGCCGGTGGGAATGCGATTATAACAAAATTGAAAGATAATTGGAAATGGTGGTTTTTAGATGACACAGACGATTTAAAATCATCGATCTAAGTATTGAACTTATGGGTGTGGAAGAGTTATAGAACGAGGCAAGTATTTTCTACCTTTACCTGCCTTGGGTGTGCGAGTGCATGTCAATCAATGGTAATGGCTATATTCGAAAAACTGATGATATCAAAAACGCTGTAAAGGAATTGGCTGATCCGCTTTCAAAACCGGATTAATATTTAAGAAACCAGGACATTTCATTATAAAACAAAGAATATATTGCTGAAGTGTTATGTACAATCGGTTCTCCTAAAAACGCTTTCAGCGAGTATAACCTGATGGTCTTGGCAAAGATCATACTACTTTAAACATTGTGGGCTGGCGGTACAGATTCTCAAAGAGCTGTATAAATTAATAGAAACCCTATCACTTGAGGACTACCAAAAACGGCATCAAGTAAAGTGGATAGCGCATGTAACTCGAGGCCATAATGACATAATAAAGATGTTAAAATTCCACACTACTTTAAATAAAATGTTTGAAAGAAAATCCCCTCTAATACTGGAAAGAGCGATAATGGGTACCCCAAGGTCGTGTAATGGTTAGCAAGCTTGTCTCGCTAGAATAATTATGACTGAGTAGTGAGTTCGATCCTCACTGGGTGCCCCACAATTTCGTCCTTGTGCCACATCTAAGCTATGCTTAAAAAATTGCTATATAATTCATTGGAGCTGCTCGGCCTGGAGGCCCGTATCAAAGCGTAGTATATGTTCGCAGATCTCTCGCTTGGTCGGCCTTCTGGCTGAAAGCTTCACTCGATACTTGCCTGGTGTAGGGATTCGTCCCTGCGCTGGTGGTATCATGGCTACGACCAGCTATGACAAGCCAAGACTAGCTTGCACAAGCTAAGACCAGCTATGACTAGCTTAGACCAGCTATGACCAGCGGCCCGGGTGAAAACACTCGGGTACCCACGTTAAAAAGCGACCTTTTGTCACAACCTGACTCAGTGGGGTGTCAAGTAAATACCTGGACTTGTGAATGCTTTTTTCGGAAAAGTTGTTTTAAGAGAAAGATAAATTTCAACCGATAGAGGTTCAGGCTTCTCGGTCAATGAAGCCCAATTTTTTTTTTTTTTTTTTTTAGGGAAATGGCTAATATTCCCATTACCATTATATAGCCATGAAAGCTGGACAATCTCTTCACATGAAGAGGGAACAGAAATATAGTTCTACAGAAGGATGCTGGGAAATGCAAGCAACGATGACGTCTTAAGGAAGCTGGAAATAAAGTACACTTCTACTTATAACCAGAAAGATACAAGTGAAATTTCTAGGACACATAATAAGCAAAGAGAGCCCACAAAGTTTGACACTCCCAGAGACATACTTAAGGTAAGAGGGACAGAAGAAAGAAGAGGAAGCAAGACTATGAAAGATTTTACAAATGAGCTTATTTAATTGTAATTGAATTATATGCTCTATAATAAAAATTATATGTGCTCTCATTAGTGGATCAGTTTTAATATTTTATATTAATAGTATCTACTTGGTTTACCTACCCAACCCACGAATTTTTTACCTATATATATATATATATATATATATCCAGGTAAGATGAGAACAAATTTACAAATGTAGTATAATTCCTGTGTACGTAACATTTAATTTAAAAGAGGGTTCAATACAGTTTAGAGCTAAATATTATTTATTTTAGGATATTAAAACCTGTTAAAAATGCATACCGGCATGTACCTTTGATGGCAAGACACACACGCGTTCGAATAAAGCTTTCCGTGCGCAGTCAGTGTGTCGAAGGAAAAAAATGACCAATGGACAAATTGTCGAACGGACTAAATAGTGAAAAGAACAACGTGTCGAACGGAAAAAGAGTAAATGACGAAAGGTAAAAAATGTGCCTACAATAGAATAAATTTTTAATTAGCATACAAGTATCCTCCCGGTAAATAATTTTTTTTTAAAATTTTAACCGAATATAAAAATGCTCCAATGAAAAAAAATTCTATATAATTGTTATCCCTTTTGAAACAAGGGTCGACTGTCAAACTACACTAAAGAGTGTTATACAGTGTAACCCGGATATAAGAGATCCGAATATAAGATAAACCCGGATATAAGAGAGATTTTCTCTGGTCCCAAATTAGAGCTTGTGTTAATGTATATATAATAGACCAAACCCGGATATAAGAGAAACCCGGATATAAGATACTTATTCTCCGGTCCCGACAACTCTCTTATATCCGTGTTACACTGCATATGTGTGAGAGAGAAGACTCAATTAAATTTGGTAAAAACAGAAAGTAATAAACGAACTACTGCCAAATCAGGCCACTAACCGATAATCCTGGAGGCTTAATCACTTTTAAGGCTTTTATTTATTAAATGATGCCAACGCTAAGCAATAAAAAGTTTGAAATAGCTTAATTGGTTATTTGAATCGAGTTTTTATATTCATGAGGTGTTCGTTTTTACTTTCTTCAACGTTATTTCTTTTTACCTTTTGAAAATTTGCCTTTTCGACCTTATATCCATTCGTCATTTAGCTAGTTGCACTTTTTTTCAATTCGGTACTTGGGCCGTTCGACACCTTCTTTGTTTGACATTTGTACTTCGATACTCTGACTTACAACCGATATATCCACAGAAGTCACTGCCTTTTTTGTTGCTAGATGAAATGTGTAGGTTTGACTATATCCAAAAGATATCTTTATGAAATGAACATTATTTTGATATCTATCCAGACTGTGTACAATTTATATTAAATAAAAGATGAAAAAGACAAAAATATGAAGAAAATCACGAGAATAACTGAACATATAAAGAATGATCTTCGAGAATTAGGACTGGGGTTTTCTCCCAGGGTTTAATATGCTTCACATCAAAACACTATTTGAGAATTAATTAGCTTTATAATCCCTAGGCAATTGTCTCTCTGAATTTCTATATAAGGCGTTATTATTTAAATTATTTACACACGGACTCTGTCCCTCATCTTTATTGTTTTGTGCCGTTTCGACCGTGGTACTCTCAGGCCTTCATTAAGGGGATTGTCTATCCGGGTAGCCTATAGGGAATTTCGATCTGAACTCTTTTCATTTGTAGAAGGAAAAGGGCAAATGACAGATATACTCCAACAGCTGCAGTAAATATCGATGCTTTGGAGAGTGCTGTCAAGCGTGACAAGTAGCAGCAGCAGCAGAACCGGTACTCATCTACAGGAAGGCGAGTTTTAAGGCTCCAGGTTCTCCCCTCAGAGATTAAAATTTTAATTCATGAATTTGATGACCTGGTAATTTTGAGTTCAATATCTTTACCGAGTAGTGGGTGGAAAAGGGGTGAGGAATAACTTAGTACTAAATAAGAGCTAGATGATATATCCTTGGGCACTGAACCACCGTAGATTACATAATGTGTTCAAGTCGAAATTCAAAGTAGGTCACCCAGATCAACAATCACTTTATGAAAGACGGTAGAATAGGACGTTCTGGCGCAGCCGATTCAATATAGGAATTTTTCGGCAGTGGAACTATTTGGCGTCAGATTACTACTTCGTCGTTATAATCAAATTTGTGTCTGATGGTCTGTCTGTCTGTCTCTCTCTCTCTCTCTCTCTCTCTCTCTCTCTCTTTTTTTAGTAGTCGATTTAGTACTTCAGCGTTATATGCTCGAATAATCCAATTTAAGAAAAAGATTAGTTGGAGGTATTTTTATATTAAAAAAAAAAGGAGCAGTTTGACGTATTTTGATATTATATTTCCGTCAGTGCAACTTCATATTCTTCAGTCGTCAAATCCCTTTTATTCCAAATAGAAGCAAATATTTTATCGAAACGTGGAAGAAATAAAGTGATACAAGATGGATAACTTTTTTTATTTTTGACGCGACGAGCAAGAAAGATACTGAATTAAAATTTTTGGCAATGTGAACAGACATATCGATATAAAGTGAGATTACATATGAAGGATGGAAAGGTCATTCGCCAGTTGAATGAACATACCCATGAAGTATCTGCCACAACAATAGGGATACCATTAGTGTTTTTATAGGATCCTTAATTCCCTAAATGAATAAAAAGTCATATTGAAAGTTGGGTGTTTTTAATGATTTTATCCGGTCAAAACAGTGAAGTCGAAACAGTCTGACGCCTAAACGGCTGTGCCGAATAGGCCAAGCATTTTTCAGACTCCGAATCAGCCACGCCAAACGTACCAAATTCGAAAGACGGAGGGTGCTACAGGCGAAATGTGATAACGACAACAAAATCAAGAAGAATGATCAGCGAGCAAATAATGTAAACGAAGCGGGATATTTTTCCTCACTCAAAATATCCATGGAAATAAAAAGTGGACAATCGATCTGCATTTGCTTATTTCTATTAGTCAGTTTGATACGAAGCTTCCGATCGAATTAAGCCAAAAATAAAGGTTTAAGCATCTATCACTATACGATTTCCGAGTTAAACCCGACAATAATCTGTTTTGAAAACTAATTCCGATTAACACTGTGGATATTTTATAACAACGTTGAGGAAAAGAAATGGAGATGTACACGAAACGAGCCACTACTAAGAATACAGAATCGGTTAATCATTCAAAGAATGCGATTCAGTTTATAGGTATTAGAGGGTATCATCTACTTAGTGAAGCAAAAGATGGATTTTTTTCCAACTGAACGCAGACAATTGACAAGAATTAGGCAAGATAAAGGTCTTAATTTATTAATATGTTACCCGAGGGTTCATCTTTTCAAACCCATGATGTGTCCATGAATTTTTAATTATAAGCATCCTTTTTGTTTTCATTTAGAACTTCGTCGGTGTTCACATGGTCAGTCCATGGTATTCTCAGCATCCTTTTGTATTATCACATTGCTTCAAGTACTCTTCTTCATCCGTGAGGAGATTTCCCAGAATACACTGCTCTACAGAAAGACTTGTATTACGTAACATTTCACTGCTCTTTTCTATGTTTTTAGCGAAATGTTCCTGTTTCATAATACGTTGCTTAACATTTGGAAGACAGCTTTCGCTATTCCAATGCGCTTTGGGATTTCGGTGTGGTACTTTCCGTCCTCTGATAAAAACAAAACAAAACTGAAAAATGTTTTTAAAGAAGCAGAAGCAAACTCGAAGGAGATTAAATGCCTAAATCACATCGTGATTTTCTAAGAGTAGCTTAGATGTGGAACAAAACCGAAAATTACAGTGCATCCAGGAAGGTTCGAACTCATAATTCAGTCGGAATTCGTAGTTTGGTTGATTTTGTTTAACGGCAATTCAACATCTATGGTTTATTTAATGCCAAAATCTAAATATATTGAACACACTTTTATGGCTTGAACTAAATATTATTTGAACGTTATTGCATGCCTTCAATTACAGATAAAATATAGTTTTAGTAATTCTACTATAAAATGTATAGCTGATCATGTTTCTCTCTATATTTCTGAGATGGGGTATTATGTACCCTATTTACATTATTCGGACTATTGTCTTCATCCTTGTCGCCATATTTATTACAGCGTTTCGGCCTTTCAGTATCTGTCTATATTTCTGAGATGAGGTATTATGTACACTATTTACATTATTCGGACTATTGTCCTCATCTTTGTGGCCATGTTCGACCGAAACGTTGTGATAAACATGACAACAAAGATGAGGACAATAGTCCGAATAATGTAAATACTGATCTTGTTTCTATAAAAAATATATTGTTGGTAATTTTACTATAAAAATATATATTTTTATACATTTATAGTGTTTTGTTTTTGTTTAATGGTTCACTATTTTCCCATAGCTCGGACCTTAACAGGTTATACCATCCCGGGTCAGTGTGGACCCGGGAACAAGAGCAATTAAGAGGTAGTTCTGCACTCCTCAAACCTCCAATATCTCAATTAGAAGTTTTGCTGCGGAGTATAGTTTATCGTCATAACCAGGACTACAGTTGAAATTGATCTAGCGCGATAAGATTGCTACCCATTCAAGAGGCCCGATGCCGAAATGATATTTGTTTATATTTTTTTTATAGCACAAGTCCGTATACTTTCGAACAGACCTTGTATATATTTTCTGTTGGAATCTACTTTGTCATGAAGTCTCTATTGTAATTTAGTTTCTCTCGATAGAATAAAATCGTTTCAGCTTCAGTTCGTATGTATATGCAAATGTGTGTTTACTGGATAGACGAAATTATGTACGAAAAATAAGTTCTGTTGCTCTCTGTATAAAAGACAATTTATAAATCTATGTCGAAAAAATAAGCTTGGAACAAACATTCATGATATTAGGATATTAGGATAGAGAAATATTAGCTCGCAAAAAATAAATATAAGTAATGCGTATTGGATGTAATCAAAAGGTTTGAAAGGCATTTAAGTCAGTCAGTGAATATTCGCTAGGAGATATGCCAAAGAACGTGACAATTTCCTCGCATTTGTAGAAGGCTGGTGAGATTCTTTCTGTTTTTTTTTTCATATTATTGGATGTAAAGACAGATTGGTGGATAGCGTGTGTTGATAGAATCACGCAGTCTTGGGAATGCTTACGTAATCCTCTTTCTATGTAATGGTTGTCGGGCGTTAGTAAATGTTCTTAAGACGAAATGGAATTCAATTGAGACTGAGCGGCAGAATACTAATAGCGGTAGTTTTAACTTGTCCCAATTCCAATATGAAGTATTTTATTCGATTGAGTTTTTGTTGTTGTTGTTGTTGTTTTTTGCTTTTACTAGTCAGCTTACGTACAGGACAGATTGAAGACGAGAAGAACAGAATAAAACAACGCGTAAACTATCTAAAGATCTTGACTAAATGGATAGCAGAAAAAAGAGTTTACGATATATATATATATATATATATATATATATATATATATATATATATATATATATGGAGAGAGAGAGAGAGAGAGAGATAGATAGATATTTAGTTGGATTGATGTGAGTCTGTGACCCAGGGATTCATTAAATCCAACTAATATGTTAGCTCTATCACTGATATTGACCGCTTTCCAATAAGTACCGTGTATATATAATATATAAATTATATATATATATAAATTACATACATATAAATATATATATATATATATATATATATATATATATATATATATATATATATATATATATATATATATATTATACACAAGCACACACACACACACACACACACACACATATATATATATATATATATATATAGATAGATGTAATATAAACCTAAAGAGCCAGGCAAACCTGCCTAGGTTTCCCGTCCTGGGTATGACGATAAACTGTATCCGCGTCCTGGGTAAGACGATAAACTACGTCCAACAGCAAGGCCTCTAATCAGGAGATTTTGAGAAGCGTGGAGCCACCTCTTAATTGCTGGCGTTCCCAGGTCCACCCTGACCCGGGGTGGTAGCACCTGTTAGGGTCAAAGTTATGGGCAAATAGTTAACACTCAGACTACATATGCGTCCTGGGTAAGACGATAAACTACATCCGCGTCCTGGGTAAGACGATAAACACGGTTCTACAGCAAAGCCTCTGATAAAACGTTTTTGAAAAAGTAATGTTGCCAGCTATACCTTTATGAAAAAATAATATTACCAGCTATAAGTTTTTGAAAAAATTTTACCAGCTATACATTTTTTAGAAAGAAAAATATTAACAGAAATGGATTTTTGACAAAACAAAAATATTACCAGAAAAAAAAGTTGTCGGCATTAAATGACCCATTGAGGTTGATATGCCGTAAAACAAACCAAACCTACCCAGGTTGCACCTAAACGGATCGTCACTTTAGGTAGTTACTTTTACTCGTTTTGGAGGTTTTTTCTTTGGATTCTGAGCTTGAACTCTGGTCGATTGTTTTCGCGTCAATTTCATGTCCTTAGTTCTTTCTTTTTGTTATTCCTCATTTTTCCTTGGGTACTGGTTTGTTCTACTACAAGCCGAAATACCCAAGGTTTTTCGAAGTGTGTACCACTATATATATATATATATATATATATATATATATATATATATATATATATGAATGTAATTTTTTCCCTGATTGTGAAATTAGGGTAGGTCACATTCGATTGTTTAATCACGGTATAGCCCACAAGACTATCTGTAATTCTGTTTTTTATTCTCGAGGAAGAGATGAAGTATTCAGCTTTTTGAAATTAAAATGATCGTTCACTCGGCATTAGTTAACCATCGCCTGTGGAGACACAGTTATAGTGTTGAAACATAATTGTAATTGTGTAGCGATTTTTAACATGTTTTTTTTTTACTATCCATATATATATATATATATATATATATATATATATATATATATATATATATGAAGATCTACACAAAGTAAAAAGATTTTAAGTTTATTCCAATTTCATGCTACTTCATGTAATAGTCGTAGGGTTTGCCGATTTGGAATGTCAAATAAAATGCAGAAAAATGTATGGCTCGAACTCTAGCAGAAAGCTACGATAAATCCTAACAAAACGAAACAGTTATCAAAAGATAACAAAATTTGATGTTAAAAGATGAAAAGAAGGAAAACACAATCCCAGCTTGCAGGGAATGTCACTTATGGCCTCCTCAGTAAGTTTCTAAATCGGTAAAGTAAAACTATATTATACAGCAGTTAATGTTGGACAATTTCTCCAAGGAGGAAGAAAAACTATAACAACAGAAATGTGCTTCTACAGAAGGATACTGAGAATTCCATGGACGGAGCGAATAAGGAACAAAGAAGCCTTAAAGAAAATGACATCTGAAAGAACATTTATTCTCAGAATCAAGAATTGGCAGCTGAAATTCCTTGGACACCTAATGAAAAAGGAGGGCTATATTGAGAGCAAGAGTGACAGGTGAAGTCATCGATCCATGTACGTGATGAGCTTGGCTAAATGAATGGCGAAACGGGGATGCAGTTGCCTTAGCGAAAAGTCACACAAGATAAGAAGTTGTGGAGAGCTATGATAGCCTATGCCCTGAAGGGGTGGGGCACATAGAGAAAGTAGAAAATAACTACTCTTGAAAACTAATTTGTTACTCACAACAGATAACTTCGCTTCTTTTTCTATGTGCTGTGCCCCTTAAGGATGATGGGGATTATGGCTCTCTACAACTTCCTGTTCTTTGTAGTTCTTAATCAATTTTGTCTTCTTCTCATCTCTCCCAAACCCTGCTCAGTCATTCATTCACAGAATCTCGTCAGGTACGCTATGCCTTGTTTTCCTCTGCCCCTATTGATTGAAGAGATATCTTACTGGATTACTCTGAGGTTAGTATAATACAACTGGACACTACCATGGGCAATAATATTGAGTAATTACACTACAAGCTTAACAGAAGATTCGTAATGAAATCGATCATAAACGATCATTAATATAATTAAACTATAATTAATTAATCATGGCTAAAAATCGAATGCATATGACAGATTGAAATAAAATTCATATATATATATATATATATATATATATATATATATATATATATATATATATATATATATATATATGCATGTTTCATTAAAAACGACAGACAAGGTACTACGATTGAGCTTTTTATTTAATTTTTCTTGTGTTCGAACAAGAGCTTTCTTTACAGGACAAAGCGTGTGTAGGAACTGTCCAAATGTTTTGTTTCCGAGCGCTTTCGGCTATACCTTTAGCCATTATCAAGGATGATTCGATTTTTCAGCTTAATTGAGTGTGTGCATTATGTGTATGTCTTAGAGTATTTCAGGTTCATTTCTAAATTATGATCTTCGCCCTCTCTAACCTTCTAACTTTCAGTCCTTGAGTAACAAGGTGTGTCACTTTTTTCACGTGCGATTTCATTTTCAAGTATTTTTTCACTACTCTTTGGACTGCCATAACTGAAACTCATCTCTCACATGCCAAACGTCTTATGGATTTAGTTGGATCTTTTCTAATTGATCTCTTTAGCTCTAAGTTGAAATGATGATCCCTCTTCCTATTGTAACCACTTGATCCAGTTTTCCTCTCCACTGTTCCCTCTTTTTAAAACATATTTACCGTTCTTTTGACGGTTCTTGAATGTGAAAGATGAGGTGGTAGCCGAAATTCACTGACACCCTTGGCCGTGTTCTCCTGCATGTGTGTCATGGAGCAGAGTCCTGATTCCAGACATAGGGTCTTCCAGCAGTCACCATCTTGACCCAGAGCAACACTACATCCTCAAGGCATTTGATGTCGGACACCTTGTTCAGTTTGAGACACTATGGGACGATAAATGTAGTTTTCATGTTGCCATCATTATTGATCTCTCCAAACACTTTCGTAATCATCATTAGACTCATCCAACTCTTTCCGAATCGTCTGCACTCTCCTCAGATTGAACCCCATACCTTCCGAAATGTTCGTAATCGGGCTTCCGGCGCAAATGCTAAACAGTACACCGTGCTGTTTCCGGCCGGGAGTGGCTTCCTCCGCAAGTCGCGGCTACCCGGTGTTCGTTCGCCGTCGCCGAACCAGCGTAGTGCGCCTCGGCAGTGGTCGACGTAAAAAGTTTGAACGAGCTAAGTGCCGACTTCGTAATATCGCGTGAACACCGCCCGCCGCGGCCGGACTTGTTATAAGAACATATCTTTCTCTGTCGCTATCTTTTTTAATTTCCCTCTCTCTTTCTTCACCCACACCAAACATGGAGTGAAATTATGAAAGAGAGTTGGAAGTGAGAGTGGAAGAGAGAAAGAGAGGGGGTAACGAATAATTATATCGTAAAAAGGTTGTTTGCATGTATCGAAAAAATATTGTAATATGTAACATTAATCACGACCAGATAAATAAAAAAAATATATGCTTCAGATAAATAAGAAAATAAAACTTTTTATACGTCAAAGGTATATTGCTAATTCTATGAACAATATTTAAAGTTGAAACGAGCATATATTGACACGGATATTTTTATCCAAACGTTACCAGTTTCTGCAATGATACGGACGGGCGCTGAATCTTGGAATTTTTGAAATTGAAGTTTGTTTAAAAATAAGCATTCACACGATTCCCCGTCGAATAATTATCTAAGTAATCTTTTCCAGCGATTTAACATTTATATATTCATATATTGCAGAAATTTTCATTGTTTTTATCCAGTTAATTTTAATTTTAAATTTATCTTTTAATTTTCATTATTTTTTTATTTTGATTTTAATGCTAATTACGATTTGTTTTTAATATATAACTATTAAATATATATTCATGATTTTGTTTAAATAAGAATAATTAATTCCCTTTTAAAAAATTAATATCTTAATATTCACCACACAAATATATAATTTTTAAAATTTTCTTATTTATATACGTATATAAATCCCAATTATTTTAATTGCCAAATATAATTTTAAAATATTTAAGTTAAAAATATAATATATTAATATATAACTACGCCAACATTGTAATAACCAGATATAATTCAAACTGCAAAACGGTCAGTGCATACTCAGCACTTGAAGATCGCATCGTGCATGAAACAGAATCGTGCCTGCGGTGAGAGGTAATAGGTATATTGATTAATAAATATCTCTATTATATTACATCGAACACAGGTTTATTAGCACCAGCACGATATGTGCGACACACACACACACACACACACACACACACACACACACACACACACACACACATATATATATATATATATATATATATATATATATATATATATATATATATATATATATATATACTCGACACACCCGTCGAATTCGGCGTATGAGGGTCATTTCCTAGGAACCGACAGCACGACACTTAACATTTGATTCTAGTTGGTTGTGAATCATTTTTGAAGGGCCCAATACAAAGACCTGGTGCACTACGTACCACAAGGTCCCCAATTGACCCTCCGCCGGTTATGAATTTAGAGTGGTCCTTCTCCTAGACCACTTACCATCCAAGGCTATAGAACCCAGTCTGTACTGCTATTTACACATAGCTGGAGGGAGAAGAGGATTCAAACATTTCCCAAGGTTATTAGCACGTAAGTGAATGCAATACGAGCCGCTATCCACCGTGCCTCCTATTATACACACACACACACACACACACACACACACACACACACACACATATATATATATATATATATATATATATATATATATATATATATATATATTTTTATCTGGTCTTAAATACGCGAGTACTTTCGACTGTACATTCAGTCATCTTCAGGCATGGAAATTATTTTGTTTTTTGAATGTACAGTTGAAAGTACTCGCGTATTTAAGAAAGACCTTATACAGCTTATAATTTTAAAAAACAAGGATCATAACATTCATCAAGTGATTAGTAGGTTAATGTTTCTTTTAAAATTTGTTAGCGAAGAGATTTCGCCATTTTATATCGTTAACTTTACTAATTTACTTATTGTATGAATGATTCATTGTAATATAAATTGAACTGCACCACATATTTGATATATATATATATATATATATATATATATATATATATATATATATATATAGTGTATCAAAAATACTTTTACAAAAATTGGCCGGGTTCCTCACACCGTAAAAAGAACAAAAGTCCATATAAGCATATGTCCGCAAAACCTTCGTTTTGAGATATTAAATTTAAAGAAAGTTTACGGTAGATAGCACACTGTTCCCATGCGGACTAGGTTACATTTGTCTTTCGTGTATATTTGTGGTTCGTCTGTCTTCAACTCTTAACCTGTGTAGTAGTGAGTTAACTGAGAAATGTTCCCTTTAAAAAAAGGCAGGATATTCAAATCGTGAGCAGGCAGATATCATTTTTACATACAACCAAGCGAATGGTAATGGATGAGAGGCTGCACGGTTGTGTTAGATTGACTTTCCAGTCAGAAGTCAGCCGAGTCATTCAACCTTCGCTGCTGATTATCGTCGCGTTTCTGAGACAGGATCCGTGGTACCACAAAATATATTTCGAGGAAGACCGAGATCTGCTCACACACCTGGGCACATTTTACAGGATGTCGGGGACGATCCAGTTTTCAGCACGCGTCAAGTGGTCCTAGTATTTCGCACATCTCTTGTATCCGTATTATTTCAAACATGTACAGTTCTTCGCCCCTCTGATCACTCACTACAAGAGAACTTTTGCCGATGTTTCATTGCACAGACTACCGATCAATTGTTTGTCTCTTGACTTTTGTTTTCAGATGAAGCAAAACTTAGAAGAGATGGAATAACAAATTTACACAACCAACATTTATGCGGATCGGAATCCCCATGTGCTAGACACCAGCATCAGTTTACGAATAATGTGTGGACTGGAATTGTAGGTGTTTGTCCGGTAGGTTCATACGTTCTCCCAGTACGTCTTACAGGAGCTGTCTTCAGGTACCTTATTTCGAAGACATTTCCAAACCTGCGAGAGGATGTACCCCTGCTAATACGAATACGCATGTGGATAATGCATGTTAGGGCTCCAGCACATTTTAGTCACATTGTTCGCAATGCACTGGCTGACATCTAACATGAAATGGCCAGCATGTTCCCCCGATAAAAATCCTTTGGAGTTTAATCTGTGGCACCACCTAAAACAATTGGTTTATGCAGTAGACATCAGTAATGCAGAGACGCTTCATCAACGTGTCATGTGGGCCTTCAAAACCATTCGAAAACGCGGGAGTATCTGAAAGGGTTTGCCAATCAATGATCCGATGGGTATGTGCTTGTGTAGAAGTATACTAAGGATATTTTTTTTAAATTGTTAAAAGTTGCTATGTTGTTTAGATGTTCATTTTGACTTGTTTTGGTGTCAAGAACACACCACCAAATTTTGTAAAACTATTTTTGGGTTGTATCTTGGATTTTGTATTTAACAGCATCTACCGCATACATAAAGTTATTAACTCATAAAATAAGAATTTGCGGACATACGTTTATGTGAACTTTTGTCCTTGATTTGCTGTGAGGAAATTTACAAATTTTGTATAAGTATTTTTGATACACCCTGTGTAAATCTTTCGTACGATGTCAATTTCAGATTTTAAAACATTTAAATTGCTTTAATACTCTAGATTATTCAAGTGGAATATTCTAGAATGTTCCAATAATGTAATAAGTGGTTATTTTTAGCCTAAATATACAAACAGAACATTCTGTAATTTATATTCGTGCAAGAAGGTTATCATCATGGCAAGAGGTAAAGAATTGACAAATTTGAAGAAAGAACCGATTGTTAAGCCCTGGAGAGAATGTAAAATTTACAGGAAAATCTCAGACAACCTGAATCTTCCATTTACTACCATCATTTCATTCACTGCAAGGTATAAAAATCTCAAGACTGTTGAAAATCAAAGAAAAACATGTGCTCCACGGAAGATTTTAAGATCTTCGAGGCAGTTAATTCGTCAGATTAAACAAAATCCAATGATTACTCGTCTTAATTTGCTTTGTCACTAAACGGAAACTAAGCAATGGAATTCATATGAACAATCCAAAGTAATATTGAAAAGACACTGATACGCAAGGTTGAAATACGTCCGTGAACATAAGGACAAGGAAAATCTTATTAGGAAGATTATTATAGACAGACGAAACCAAAACTGATTTGTTTGGAGGTAATTCTAAAATCATGTATGAAGGAATGATGGTGATATCTTCAAACAAAAGAACGCAGTTCCAAAAGTGAAATTTGGTGGTGGCAGCATCAGTGTTTGGGGACATTTTTCTGCAAAAGGTAATGGCAACATATCAGTAATAGATGGTAGAATGAATGCAGCAGCATATCAAAATATTTTGGAAGCAAATTTAATGATTTTGGTTGAAAACCTTCAACTTCGTCTTGATTATATCGTCCAACAAGATAATGATCCAAGGCACACTGCAAAATATACGAATAAATGACTTGCTGAAAATAATGCAAATATTCTGAAATGGTCAATTCAGTCCCCAGATTTAAACCCAATTGGTGTTATTTAAAAATTCAAATCGAGAGGTCCGACACATATTCCGGATGAAGGGCATATGCGAAAAAGAGTGGAACAGACTACCAACTAAAATTTGCAAATTATTAAGATCTACAAGAATATGTTGGTTGCTGTAGAAGTGAATAATGGCTATTCTACAAAGAATTAAATGAAGTCTATGTATTCATTTAAACGTTTTCACCCATTAAAATGGATAAATGGGATTTATTTCTATTAAATCAATTTTGTTTCTGTTTTCTATGCATATTTAGTTATACATCTATGTACAGTTAACTATAGGAAAAGTATGCTTATTTATTAGATGGAAATGCAATAAATTAAAAACTTGTATGTGTCCGAATACTTGTTTTGCCACCCACACACCATACATATATATATATATATATATATATATATATATATATATATATATATATATATATATATATGTATATATACAGCTTCAGTGTGGTTAGATGTCCGATTGCTACAAGCCGATTCTGGCTTGAAGCAGTCGGGCCGATTTGGCATCAGTCAGATATCCTACCCCGAAGCTATCGCCGCACGGCCGAGAGAAACGGAAATTTTAATGTTTTCTATACAAAATTCGCAAATTGCCTGGAGAGCTCAATTCAAATTCAGTTGAAAAGCAATGCGTTAATAGCAGTAGGAGACACTGTTTTTAAAATTACCGCTTTCTCAACAAAGTTCAACCGGATTTCCCGAGAGCAGATATATTGTCATTCACAGAGAGACTGTTTCACTGTATCACAGCTCTTCATAGTGGCTAGACGTCCGCTTGTTTTAAGCCGACATCGAAATCCGGCAGATTTGGCATCAGTCAGAGATCCTACCATTATATATATATATATATACATATATATACATATATATATATGTGTGTGTGTGCGTGTGTGTGTGTGTGTGTGTGTCTGTGTAAGTGCATCTGTTTGTGTCTTTATTAGATCAATAAATGCAGATATATTATGTAAATTTCATAACAAATAAGAAAAACTCATAACCAGAAAAAGGTATATATATATATATATATATATATATATATATATATATATATGATAAATTATTGGTGCAATATAGTAATACTAAAATGTAATTGAAATTGCCGGTTGCATCAAAATCAGCGAAACCATATTTTTGAAAATGATCGCTGCCTGGGGTTATATAAGTTTTAGCCCCTGTGAATATTTTTGCCATGATATTTGCTCTGATGAGAGGGAACCGATAAACTGCTTCAGCTGACTTTTAACCGCTGCTATATTTCGGTATTACCATTTTATGGCTATATATATATATATATATATATATATATATATATATATATATATATATATATATATATTATTGTCTCGATTATCTGTTGTGAATAGTTTGATTTTTGTTATAATTTTCTTCTTATCGATCTAATGTATGTGCGTATATATATATATATATATATATATATATATATATATATATATATATATATATATATATACAGGTATGTGTGTGTGATACAAACCTCCCTATAAATTGGATAGTGGATGACGCCTTTTTTCCTCAAAACCAAGCTCATCTTATTAGAAAAAATGCGACAAAAAAGTGAATGAGATCACCAACGCTAAACAACTAGATAGACTGTACCCCAAAAAGTAAAATTTAACGTTGACTCTCTCTTTCTCTATCTTTAATTTCTCTCTCTCTCTCTTTCTCTCTCTCTCTCTCTCTCTCTCTCTCTCTCTCTCTATATATATATATATATATATATATATATATATATATATATATATATATATATATATATATGTATAGGGAAAAGGATGTAGTTGTTCCAACGAGAGAAAAATGTATATTTTAAAAAAGAGAAAAACCACAAACGTTTTTGGTTATAATGTGGATTTGTTTTATTATATTTTATTCTTCATATTTCTGCTAACGTGTTTCCGGTCTCGTGACCGTCTTCAGGCAAAATAAAAGGAAAAGGAATATATTTTTGAAAGGAACAAATTTTCCTCGTGTTCTTTTAATGTCTCATTGTTAGTTTTCTGTATTCGTTAATCAGCCTTAGGAAGGAATTCACTTTTGCCAACAGTCCCGGAAGTCGTGATCAATTAGACGCCACGCTAATCCCCTTCTATACATTTCCTTTGCAATCACGTGATCTACTTAATTCAATAATGCAATGACCTGTGTTTGCTCCCTGGTGATCTATATTCAAGTTCCACTCTCGGCACAGACGCTTTCGTCCTATACAACAGTATGTTTAAGCAGCAACACTTCGTTTAATATGTTCAGTTAAATAGAACTTAAAGTGTATTTTCGTTAAATATTTTGGTTTCTCCTGGTGTCTGATATTAATCGTTGTCAAACCCGCTCATTACTCAGATGGGAATACCGCGTACTCTATGCAAATTCCTAGAATACTAAATAGTTTTAGGCTGTAAATTATACATGAATGATTGATTAGCGACAGCGAAAAATAAACAATCAATTCTCCAGGTGTCATATATGGCTTTTGATCTCTAGTGTATACCTAAAGAAAGAAACTTGAGGAAATCATGTGTTACGCTTCGATTACGTTGAATCATCAGCGTCGGTCTTCAAGCAAATTCGGGCGAAAATCGTGAGACAATCAGTGTAGATTTTTTATTAAAGTTAAGAAATTCGGGAAGTTCGTTGACATGATTTTATGACATCAAGCTGCTATTATATATTATGTCTATTAATGTTCAGCCAATACAAGGCCCAAGAGCCGCTAAAATTAGAGCGTTACCTTTTGCATCTTGTATGAGCGTAATAAAGGCAAGAACTGAAGTTCATGGAGTTAAGCAGGAAAGATAACGTTTAACTCGACACTTCAAAGTGTTCAAGATTGTTGGGATTGGGAAAGTTGCATGAGAATGTACAGACTTTAGATGGAACCAGAAACCCAATACTAAACAGGAAACAATGGTGAAAATTCTCTTCCTGTTCAAAAGACTGAAGGATAGGCGAACCCATCTAGTTCTGTTGAGCGTAAAATAAATAAATTATTAGTGAATAAAAGTTCAGGTTGAACTTCTAAAGATATGGAGTTAAAATAGACTTGAAAAGAAACTGCAAAGCCAACCCTAAACAGGAAAACAGCGATATACATTTATTTCTCTTCAAAAGGCCAAAAATGAGTGTGAACCGGGTGATATGCAAACCAATCTATTCCCATTGAGAGAGAGAAAAAATAGAGAATAATATTTCAGAGTAAAGGCGGGAACGTTACATGTATTGATTTGAAATATCCTTTAAACGGAACCGGAAACCAAAGCCTAAACTTCTAATTCTGTTCAAAAAGTCAGGTTTGTGAACCGGATATGTTATAGAATTTAAAATTAATATGTTCGCATGTTTCACAGGACCTCATTTTTTTTAATTTTCTCCGCTTGCATTTTACGGATTTTCCTTATTAATTCCTTTTTCTTTTTCATTCAATTTGTCATTGTTTCTCCTTTTCTCCGTTTCATAATTTTTTTTTTTCATTTTTCTTGCTCGGTACTTTTTTCTTCGTTATTTTTTCACTGTTCATCTCATTCTTCTTTCACTTTTGTCTGTGAAATTAACAACACCAGGCTTCTACAGGATGCTCAGTAAAAAAAAAGCGTTGAATTCAGAAAGACGTGAGACGACCGTTGAAAACTGGTAACGACTGAAGAATTCAGGAAGAATTTCTCCACATTTCTACAATACCCACGTCGGATGTGCTTCTTTAAAAAATTTGAAACTCAAAATCAGTGAGTTGTTTAACAATACGTGAAGGAAAAACGTAAGACGAATGTTGTCTGCAAATAACCTTTGAATAACGAGACACAAGATCGAGAAGCAATTGACCAAACATGAAAGAACCGCTAACTGTTAAGTAATTACGCGAGAGTCGAATGATTATTTATTTTTTTATAATTCATTTGTTTTTATTTTTATAAAATGATGAATAAACAAGTTGTTTTCATAGTTATTTATAAAATGGTAAATAAATATTGCATTGTACTATAACTTGACTATTTCGCTTTTATTAAACCTACAAATGTGTCAGGTCATTTTGTGCACCTTGTACAAAAATAAACAATTCTACTGGTGAATATTGTTTTGCATGCGTACGCGTTTGTCAATTATCATCAGGATATTTTGTTTATTAAAATCCTTTTCAAATCCTCGGTAACATTATCAAACCATCTTCAAGAGGGAATATTTAATATGCCATGCAAAATTCTTATTCTTTTATTTAAGAGACAGCCATATTAATATTTTCTGAAAATCCTCAGCTGTAATGAAGTATAAAAGCCGTTTTGAATCCTAAAGTGAACATCTGCAATAAAGGTTTAGTGGGTTCATCTATTTTACTAATCCGTTAAAGAGAATGTATAACTAATTTCAAACCTCGTCAGTGCAACAAAGATGAACAAAAATACAAAATCTACTTTAATCTCATCATATACTATGCGGTGAAGATATGAAATTATAGTCGTTTATCAGTTAAACATTCCATACTAGAGCGTACCGAGTAATAGTTCGATAAATTCAGAAAGACGTGAGATAACCGTTGAAAACTGGTGACAAATGTAATGACGGAATAATTCAGGAAGAATTTCTGTACATTTCGTCAATCCCCACGTCGGATGTGCTTCTTTGAAAAGTACGATAACTTGACGTCCAAAATCAGTGAGTTGTTTAGCCATACGTGAAAAAAAGAGACGAATGATGTCTGCAAATAACCTTTAAATAACGTGTCACAATTAATCGATCATAAAAGCACTAATCAGAGTTAAATAATTACGCAAGAGTCGAATGATTATTCAAGGTCATGAATATTAAAGAAATTTATTCAAGGTCAATTATTCCTGAAAGATAAAACAGTGATAATAAATTTGCCGCTTTTTTACTTGGCACCCTGTAGATGGTTTACATATCTTTAATATTTTATATTTACAACAGTGCATTAGAAATTTCAGCTATGTGAATATGTTAGTAAATTCCAAGAACAGGGTGTCCAGTATAAAAACGGTACATTCAGACAGGCGTAAGACTACCGTTGAAAACTGGTGACGACGAATGTGACGGAAAAATTCAGTAGAATTGCTGCACATTTCGTCAATCCGCACGTCGGATGTGTTTCTTTGAAATGTACGATAATTTGATGTTCCAAATCAATGAGTTGTTTAGCAATACGAGAAAGGCAGAACGAAAGTCGAAAGTCGTCTGCAAATAACCTTTAAATGACGAGTCACAAGATCGAGCAGCAATTAATCATTCATAAAAGAACCAATCAGTTAATTAATTACGCGAGAGTGATTATGCAAGGTCATGAATATTCAAGGTTATTCAAGGTCAAATATTTCTGAAAAATAAAACAGTGATAATAAATTTGCCGCTTTTTTTTTACGGGGCAGCCTGTCGCTGAAAAGTCTTATAAAAGAAAATGGGCGTTCCAATAGTAATCGAATCTATATGGCATTTCACGTCTAGAGGAACATTCTCTTTCATAATACTTCTGATCTCTAAGCCGGATTATTTCACTGGCTAAATAATACATATATGCACACATGTATACGTAAATTTCCTGTCCTCTGTCACTGTTAATACCTGTTTTTTTTCTTTTTGCCATCTCCCCCAAACCCTGATCCGCAATCTATTGACCCATGCTCCCTAGTTAACTTATGCGCTGCTTTCCTGTGTCTCACTTACCTTCAATCTGTCCTGCGAGTATCAAAATTTCCAAGCCCTCATTCCTCAATATGTACCCCAAAAAATTCAACTACCTCTATCTGATGTTATGTATAATGTAATTTTGCCATTGTCGTTAGAACTTCGTAGTTGTTAGGTTCATTGCATTTTCAGCATCTTTCTGTAGAACCACATTTCTGTGGCTCGAGTGTTTTCTTCTTCTGTGACGAGATTGTCCAGCATTCACTGTCATACATGATGGCTGATATTAAATAACAGTATTATTTTCTTTGTTTCTAGCAATATCCTTTTCCGTTTGTTATTACCTTATTCAACTTTTGGAAGGCGTCTGTCGTAATTCCAATGCGCCCACGAATTTCTGTATCGCACTTTCCATCCTCTCTTTATATGCTTCCCAGATATCTTACATGTTGCATCTGTTTAACTTCGGTATCTCCAATCTGCGTGTTAGGCTGTTCCTGTTACTGACAACCATTCATTCTGTACTAGATACTTGGCTTTAAAGAATATTAAACCGAGTTGCGTCAGAATTATACGTTATCCAGTCATATATCCGTTCTGTCTTTGATTTTTGATATTTGCAGTCTTATACTTTCCAACAACGCCAATTGTTAGCACTTCTCTTTTCATATAATCATAAAAAAAATATTTCTTCTATCACTCTCACTCTCTTTTCGCTCTGTCTGTTTCCTCCAAATCAGTCAATTAATTTAGCTGACTGATCGCATAACTTCTCAGGTGAATCGGTCAGTCGATGTGAGGCCAGACAGGAAAGAGGTGGGTCACGGATAATATATCATCAAGATGACAGTCGAAAAAATAATAAAATAATAATAAAATACAATTATCGGCAACGTACTCAATAGTTTAAAAAATCCCAGCTTCGTTTGGACTGCTGTCATCTGGCAACGGAACAGTGAGCAGATTACCAAAAGGTTCTACTGAAGTGTGAATCACGTATATTGGTACTGATTTAAATTAAACGAAAATAAAAAAATAAAAAAGGAATAGAGTTTTAAAGTTATCAACGTATTTCAGCGATATAAGTAAAAAAAATCTACTAGCTATGGCTTAAAATAGAATACATAGTCGCCATCAAAACCGATATACCAAAGTGTGAGTTATATATTAATGGTGTCATAATCAAACATAAATTCAACAGCAAAGTGTAGAATGGTGTTAGCCGCCTTCTCTGCAACAGTGAAATGGAAAGTTAGTGGACATTACAAAATTCTGCTTTTACTCACAATTCCAGCAAGTTGTGTTGCAAGCAGCTGTGCTTACTCTTAGATTATTTTGTGTACAATGTACTAGTGAGCAAACCCAAATGACTTGACTCGCTTTATAGTTCCCCAAACGAAGGTTAACCAATCAGGAGACGTGAAATATTCAATCCGTCGTGTATAAAGGCGGCCATTTTTGTTTACTCTTTAACGAATATCCAGTGCCAACCTATCAGGCGAAAGAACAGAAAGGAAGAACTACGCTCTGCTACTTTATCGGGATATCCACTGCTAGCCTGAACTACGCCTCCCTACTGTCTTCGAAATATTCACTGCCAACGTCTGGATTATATACTCAAATACTACCATCATCATGAACAACACTTACTTCCGTGTCTATTGAGTACTTTCTATTTCAAGCGTCTACCACAAAATATTTTCTTTGTACAGACTGGGTTTCACTGATTGACACTTAGGGGCGATATATACATGGGTGCTGGGATGGAATGTTAAAATATTTTTAATTTAGTTTTTTTTATCGACGTTGTTATAATTTCCTGTTATAAAAATGATACTTTTCAGACATTTTTCAAAAACTAAAATCCGACAGTTTTCTCTTTTATACAATTCAGTATATATTTCGGAAACGACGTCAATTTTCGAAGAACAGATATTAAGCTTATTAATTCGTGCCACGCCCCCTTCCAGCTCATTCTTGGAGGATATTCATTTTCCCAATACATGCACGGGAATATCAAAGCCTACTGGAACCTCAAATCTTGATTGGCAGCCATTTTAGAAGAAAGACAACTCAGAATTCAGAACTGTGGAGAAGATGGCTGGAAAGCAGTTTTTTGTCTTTCAAAATAGGCTTAGAAAAGTTACCGATAATAAATAAAAAGGGTCTGGAGAGAGGGATGATTACATTCTTCTGAGAGGAAAACGTTTGACAAATTACGCCACAAACAACTATTGGAACTGCTAGGTAACATTGACATATTTGGGAAGGGTGATAGAATTATCCAAAACCTATACCAGCATCAAATGGCCTGCATACAGATAGAAAATGAATTCACTAAATATACAAGATGACCCCAAGAAACAGAACTCATAAATATTGTAATAAATCCTACAAAGGTTCTGTTAATTTCAAGAGATTTGGTGGATTTACACTTCAGTCTACGTACAATCATTCTCTAAAGTTTTTAGTTGAATTGGTCGCTTTGCGTTCTTTCCGAAATATGCTCCGAATAAGATCTGCGGCGTTGGAGGCAAACTTGCAAACGTCGTGCAAAACTGTCATTTATTCGGACATATTCCTCTTTGGGGATTTCCCTGATTTTTGCTGTGATTGCTGCCTTCAATTCACCAATCGTTTGAGGGTTGCTCTGGTACATATTAGCCTTGAGATATCCCCACTCAACGTCGTACTACTTGCCGATCAGTCTCACCTGCACTCTTAGCCAGTCTAGGCAGTCATTCGCTGGAACCACTATTCATCTATTGTCATGAAAGCAGAAAGTGCGTTTCGTCAAAGAACGAAACATGATCCAAAAAGTCTGGATTGTCTTCGATGGCGTCACAAAATCATTCACACATGGTTACGCGTTTTTCCATGTCTGTATCCGTAAGCTTTTGATTATTTGAATGTTGTAAGGATACAAATGAAGATCTGATTCAAGAACACGCCTCAAAGACTCACGAGAGATTCCCAACTGTTGACTTCGTCGTCGAAGTGATTTCTTTGAGCTCCGCCCCACCGAGTCTCGTACAGCATCAATGTTTCTTTCTATTCTAGCTCTCACCCTCCGACCAAAATAAATATCCCTCAGACCATTAGAGTTAAGATTTTGCACAGTCCCGTACCTACTGAACTTCTGAACCAGTCAAAAATTATGCTTTTTGATGGAGCATGACGACACTAAAACGTTCTACTAAAGTTTGATTTCACTACAGTGAATGATTTGTTGAGGAAATAGGCCTCCACGCAAAATGTCTTGGGGAAGATTATTGTTCCAATATTTCACGCACAAATTCAACTTATATATTCGAAAGAAGAAAAATTAATATTAACAGTTTTATTCAAAAATTTGTAGGGTCTGTTTTTTGGGGGTGGGGGTACCCTGTACAAGAAAAGAAAAGGATGTAAGCCAAGGATATGTCTTCTCAGCCAGTTTCTTCAATACAAACAGCGAGGCGATTCTGACAGAAGCAGAATTCCTAGCAGGATCATTATTATTATTATTATTATATTATTATTATTATTATCATTATTATTATTATTAAGAAGATTACACAGTTATGATAGCAGACACTAAAAGGATACTACAAGAGCTCTTACAGAAGGTAGTGAAGGAAATCGAAAAGAAAGGATTAAACATTAATTACAAGAAGAAATAATGTATGGTTGTCAGCAAAAAGTTCAGGCCAACATGCAAATTATAAATTGGAGATATCGGAATCAAACAAAGACAACAATTTAATTGTTTGGGAAGTGTTGTAACAGAGGATGGAAAGTAAAACACTGAAATACGTAGTCACATTGGCATAGCGAAATATACCTTGCAAAAACTAAGTAAAGTATTAAGTAACGTGCAACTGTCGTTAGAAACAAATAAAACCATAGATTGAACATATGAGTAACAACGAAATTTTTGAAAAAATTTTTTAAAAAAAACACGCAAGCAAGAAAAAGAATTGAGACGTCTAGAACACATAATGAGGAATGGGGAATTCGAAACAGATTGAAGCCAAGAGGGACAGAGGAAAACAACGCATAAACTACCTGTCGGTGAAAGGTTCAAGAGAGATAATAAAACGACAAAAGTTATTAAGAGCTACAAGGGACAGGATATTGTTTCTGAGACGTGAAGGCTCACGGCATATAGAAGAAAACTTCGTTTCGTCATATCTATTAAAATATTTGAAAGAGACATGGTCGACTGTGTTTTAAGGTAATTTGTGGTAATGAAACTGGTTAGAATGTCCTGAATAACTTTGGTGCGATCAATTATATCCTTTCATAGGCGTTGTTGGATTATTATCCTCTGATTAAGAAAATCGTACTACGGCGAGATTTTGGAATTATCTCCCCCTGAGGATTTACAAGTGGTGCGAGATATGAAAGCTTCAACCTCTTTCTCGGCGACTTTTCATAGCGAAAAGACGTATTCTTTTCGTTCCTGAAAATTGTGAGTAATCAACTCCAGACCCTTAAAGTTGCTTTGAATTTTTCATATTCCATTTAATTTCACACCTTTACTTTTGTAAAATGTCCTGACAATATTGCTAATATTTCTTTGTTCAAATTCTATTATGTCTTATTGGTTTCTTTTGGATTTATACGAATCCACCAAATCTGTTAGTGAGTCAAGGTACCCGGAGCTTATAACTTTCATATTTCAATTCATTTCTTATCATTTATTTTGTAAAATGTCCTGACAAAATATTTGCTAATATTTCTTTGTTCAAATTCTATGTTTTATTAGTCCTTATTAGTCCTTTGGATTTATAAAAATCTACCGAATATGTTAGCTGGTCAATGTACCAGGAGCTTATGACTACTGCGTTAAAATGTGTTTCTTTCTATGTAAGTTTGATTCTTTAATCTTCTTACCTGTCATTGTGATGTGATCAGATCACACCATCTCCCCACCTTACATTGATCGTTCTTGAAACGTTGCAGATACTTTGTAATCCGGTTGGGGGAGATGCATCGTCGTGATGTCATTGTAACTTTTCAAGTGACTATTTTACTGACCCGCAAACTGATCGCTCATTCTTAGCGTACTCACTGTGTTGTGACAACTTTGCACAGTTCAGTAGCTTCAAAAATATTAACTATTAATTAAGTATCAGAATTTTTAATACTATTAATTAAGTATCAGAATTTTTAATACTATTAATTAAGTATCAGAATTTTTCATCACTACACATCCTCTATAGAATGCAATAAATTAGTCTTTGTTTTTTTTTGTTGTTTTTTTTTTTAAATGAAAATCACTAATGTATGATGATAATGAATATACGTTGTAATATATTCCTAGGATTTATCATCAATGTTCGTTTAAAATTACATTAATTACAACGTATTTTAAAATTACGTTAATGTCAGCGTATTTGAATGTTACGTTAAAATCAACGTATTTTCAAGTTACGATAAATTCAACATCTTTTAAAATTACGTTAATTTAAACGTATTTTAAAGTTATGTTAAAATCAACGTATTTTCAAGTTACGCTAAAGTCAACTTACTTTAAAGTTACGCTAATTCCGACGTATTTAAACATGTTTTATATCAGTTTGAAAAATTTTAAACCTTAAGTACTTGTTCTCCAGATAAAACAAATTACTCAAGTTGTTCACAATTTTCCTGACATTTAATGGCCAATCCTCTGAGTGACTTGAGATCAATACTGGCGTTTGCCAAATGCGCTTTCACTCTCTCTCCTCGGTTTTAGGCTCTTTCTACTTAATATTAACATCCTGGCTTTCAAGAGCATTCTCCTCTCCTTAGTAAATATATATATTGCATTAAAGTCAAAGTATTTAAAATCTACGTTTACGCCAACCTATTTTAAAGATACGTTAATGTCGACGTAAGATTGCGTTAACGATGTGAGCACGCGCTGCAGCATGTATCTAACCTTACGATTTTCTACAATTTCTATTTTTCTTGCAGAAACTCTTTAGCAACGTCATGTACGAATACAGAAGGCGATTATGTCCCTTTTGGGGAGATAAGTCAAGTGGGTCACGTGACAACAGCTTAGTGACGTCACTTCATACAGTGACGAGAGGGGAAAATCATCAAGTCGGTTTACAGTAGCCAAAGAGAGAAGATGTTTTTTATTAGACTGGACAACACACGGCCCAGGCAGAGGCTAAATCTGTCCCCTTCTCAGCATCTTACATGTCCATAGTACCTTTACCTTTTGGAATATATCTTTCCCAGATATAGAAAGAAACACCGGCTCGGAGTCATCAATTTGGAAAAACCCAAGATTGCTGTTTTCTCCCTGTTAAATATATTATCGCCTCGATCATAGCAGATGAATCCAGCCAGTTTAAATATGGGGTCCAAAACATGGCTTCTCCCGAAACACTCCTCATTTCTCCTTACACTTTGTTTGATGTCTATATATGTGTGATATGTTCTTCTCTGCGTGGGACACTTGTGTATATATATATATATATATATATATATATATATATATATATATATATATATATAGTTTTGTGTGTATGTCTTAGTGGTATAAAAGTCTCCCTGAGAATAAAGCATGTTTGTCATTCTTTTTTTTCCTTTCAGCCATTCTGTTCTTTCATGAACTACGGTGCAATTATATCACGGATATAATAATGTCCATGATATAAAGAAACGTAAATGGGAGAATAAATCTTTCTTCCATAGCTCTCTCCTGTGGTAGGCTCATTGTTAGCGGTCTCTTGCTCTTTCCTCGCATTACAGTGTTAATTTCTCCAGGCTTTCTTTTCTCATTATGCCTCCAAAGAGAACTAGAATTTATTGATGGGCACAAATTTATCAATATTGAAAGCCAGAACAGGGATTAAGAGGTGATAGTAAGTGAACAACCATTGTTCATAGCTACAAAAAAAAATGTGGAGAATCATGACCGCAGACGTCCCGAAGAAACATGGAACACAAAAAAGAAGATTCTTAGTCATTGAACATATCTGACATGTTATTAGCAAAACCTAAGGATTATTAGAGATCGATGTTTTGCCATCAGCTGATTTTAACCCTAGAACGCTAAACATCGGTATACATAGAACCCAGTGCAAATTTTCCTATTTTTGATTAAATTTTTCAGTACCTGGTTTTCTTACCTAAATATGTTTTTCAGTTCCTATTAATGTTAACTCAAGGTACAAAGTTTGAAGTGCCTGCATGTAAAATATTTCAAATAAAGATTTATATTTACTATTTTTCTTCATATTTTCAATATCGGGTATGATATACCCATGGCTCGTAGCGGTGTGACTTTAATTGATGGTTAGTGTTCTAGGGTTAAAATATATTACAGTAGCCATTTACGATTGATAATTTATGATTGATAATGTGTTCATTTTTAGCTAATGTTATGTATTTCGGTGTAGTTTAATGTGCAGGTGATGTAATGCTTAAAGGCTCAGAACGAAAAATCGGCAAACCGAGTTCGAATTCTGGTCGGAATTTTTATATTCACTCTCATACAATTACCATTGGGAAAAGTATGAATCCATCAACTCTTCCTCCAGCTATGAGTTAAATACTGCGGAAGACTGCACTCTCTCGCCGTAGTCGGTAAGCAATATAAAAGTAGAATCATTCTGAATTCAAAATCTGATGTGTACCTACTGAACTGTAAAAAATGCATCATTTCTTTTTATGTGTCATGTCGTTTCAGGACGTAGACAATTATGGCTCTCCAACTCCCTCTATCCCTTGCAGCTCTCAACAAATTCCTTCCTTCTCCTACTTCCCCCAGACCACGTTCTGTCATCCACTTGCTTAAGCCCGCTATGTATTTCATGCGTTGTTTTCCCTTGACTCGCTTTCCCGCTATTCGATCCTCGAGTATCGGATTCTACAGCCCCACCTTCCTCATTATGTGTCCCAGAAACTTCAGCTGCCTCCTCTTCGTTTACAATCTCTCTAAGACCTCATCGTTGCTCACACGTTCAGTCCATGATATCCTTAGCATCCTTCTGTATAACGTCGCCTCGAGTTTCTTCTTCAACACTTTCCATTATTCGCTTCCGTAAAGAAGCACAGATGCCACGTAACAGGTCAGTATTCTTTTCTTTGTTACCAAAGAAATCCTCTAGTTTTCGCAAAAACCACAGTTTGGCGTTGTAAGTGTTGAAGTAACTCAATTAAGCCTGAGCAGATGGGCATACTCGGAAACTAGCAGCCATTCTGAAGATGACAAATCACACTGATTTACAGCGTCCCTTCAAGTCGAAATATCTATAATGATGATGATGATGTATTTGAGCTTGTGCCAATGTTGAAATATTTCAACAAACAATTTTGCAGATTTCGTTTCCTGTTAAGAATATGAAAGAAAATACCTCATTTCATTTATTCATAAACCAAACCAGAAAATAATCTTGGTAAACCCGGGTTTTCTTTAGTTTTTAGATCCGTATCTCAGTATCATCATTATGAACACAGAATTTTGTCTGTTAGACAAATGTGCACATACGTTCTCATTTACCCACCATAGAGAACCCTCCCCGCCTTCCATCAGCATGGAGGCCTCAGATCAGGAGGTTTTGAGGAGCGTGGAACCACCTCTTAATTGCTGGTGTTCCCAGGTCCACCCTGACCCGGGGTGGTAGCACCCGTTAGGGTCCCGGCTATGGGCAAATAGTTAACTATTACCAGCAATACAATTTTGAAGGAAAAATATTACCAGAAACAGATTTTTGACAAAACAAAATATTACCAGCAATCAAAAATTTTGTCAGCATTAAATAACCCATTGAGGTTGATATGCCATAAAATAAAATAAGCCAAACCAATCTCAACCAAAGAATACGTATTCTATTCATACGAATCTATCGTAAAAATGTTGTCGGCATTAAATAACCCATTGAGGTTGATATGCCGTAGAACAAAATATACCAAACCAAACCATCAGCATGGCGTATGCCCAACTCTCTGCGCCTTCTTGATCTCACGTTTTATGCCGACCTGAGGTGGAACAACTACATTGAATCAATAGCTTCATCTACCGCAAGGAAAGTTGGTTCTCTGTGTCACGCCAGAAGGTTTTTCTCTTTCTGAGTTCATCATTCAAATCTACAAATCTACCATTTGACCTTGCATTGAATATTGTTGACATACATGGTCTGGTAACCCGCTCTTCATCTCGAGCTCCTATATAAAATCCAGAGACGGATATGCAATGTGATAGGTCCTTATCTGGCATCTCGTCTACAGTCACTATCTCATAGACGTGTTGTGGCTTCCCTCTGTCTTTTCTACAAATACGTTCACGGTAATTGCTCTAACGAGCTACTGTTACTGGTATCCCAACTGCATTAATTTAAGCGTGCTACTAGGTTATCACGTTTTCACTGTCAAAACAGTTAAACGTCTTCTTCTACTCCAAAATCTCCTTCTCTCGCACTTCCCGACAGTGGAACTCCCTTCCTCTGACTTGATTCCCTGATAGCTATAATCATCAAATATTCAAATTTAATGTCAATCAACATTTGCTGATGCCTTGATCCTGATCCTCGTCCTTCTCTTCATCTTTTCCTCAAACACCTCTTTACTCTTGCTCTCACTCTCTGTAAACCCTTGCGTGCTAGTGGCACTCCAGCCTTGCTTGGGATGTAATGCTTAAAAAAAATTTTCAATTCCGGGAATTCAATATATCATATATATAATAATATTGCACCTTTAAAATGGTCAGGAAAAGAAATCTAGCGTTTCTTGCTTGGCACCAACATTATGGCGAACATAACTGACAAATTTTAACGGGTTTTCAAAAAATAAAATAAATGTCATTTATATATACTAATCGAGTTTTTCGCTAGTAAATAACATTTAATATTATAATGCCTGTTCAAGTTCAAGTTTAGGATTCATTACTAACTTACCAATCACGTAAAACATGAGAGGTAAATTTCAATACATTGTGTTAGTTATATGGTTTGCTTACATAATGCCGAATTAATCGGTTCTCCTATATAGCAGCGAGTACTGGGCATTCTCGTCACAGATAGAGACGAGACTTGAGGTGATAGAAATGTGGTTCTACAAAAGGATATTAAGAATACCATGGAGGGAACACGTGAACTTCAGAGACAATGGAAACAAAAAGGACACTTATACATAAGAAAGAGTCAGTTTAAATTTGTAGTGGACTTAATGAGGAAAGAGTGTTTAGAGAATTTGACACTCACATGAGATATTAAAAGCAAAAGGAACAGAGGAAAAAAACGCATAGACTACCTAACGCGATTGTTTAAATAGAACAGGATTTAGCAATAGTTACAAAGTTCAGGAAATTGTGTAGCGCTATGATCGGCGATATCTTGAAAGGACACTGAACAAAGAAGAAAATGTAGAATGTAGGATTCCTATATGTACAAATAATTCTAATGTTGCATATAAGAGAGATTTCATGTTTTTTTTTTAATAATTAAAAGTACAAAAATTCAGAAGTCTAACAAGATGCAAGAAAAACAAAATAATAATTATAAATACTTATAACTTTATAATTATAAATACTTTCATGGGAATTGTCCGTACGAGCTCTTCACTATGGTACCTGGACGTTTTGATTTTAAGCGCAGGAATAGATTGGCGTCAAGATCTCTTCATTTTACAGTTGACCTGGCTAGATGTAATCGTAAATTCTATCATAATAATTTCTTTTCCCGCACTTCTCGCTTGTGGGACTCCCTTCCGGCTCCATGCATTCCAGCCAACTTTTATCTGCAAAAATTTAAACGCAATATCAATCGCTATCTACTGACCGCCTGATTATTCTTTCCTCTTCCTAACTCTTCCACACCCTGTAGCCTCTTGTCTCTTAGTCTTTACCACCTTGCATGGGGTGATACCGTTTAAAAAAAAACCAAAAAAACAAGCATTGTTATGTTTAAAAAGAAGATATCTATATTGTTATGGCAAGACAAGTGAAACATCCTGATATATATCAGCAGATATTATCTGGTAATAAATTGACTACTCAGTGTTAAAAAAATTTGCCATGTCAATGAGGTAAAAAAAGTCAGTGTGCACATCTTGAAAAATGCACCATCTCAATCTAACAGGCAAAAACTTTAGCTGATACGCATGATATCAAACGAGGTGAGTAATAATGAACAGACTAAGCTCGGCAATCTAACAAAAGCCGACGTTTCGTCACAGTTTCACCGACGGCTCTCCGCAAAGTAATTAATGTAAACTGGTCGTCGGAAAAGGCGCAAAAATGAATGTATCCGTATGAAGGAATACGTTCATATAACGCTGTTTAATTTTCTCTCTGCCCGCAGTCTGAAGACAGACACGAGATTTGGAATGAAGGATTAATGAAAGAAACACTAAACCACCTGCGTATGATTAGCTAAATAATGTGCATGTGCTGGGCCTGCTGGAATTCACATAAACGTTTGAAGCTAAATACAAAACCCTAAGGTCTTAGTTTTCTTTCCATATCACAAAGTCAGCTTTTTTTTTCAATATAGCAGATTAATGAAAACTATTTAGAAATGTACACTTTTTTTGTTTCATCTGGGCTTCCAGTGAGAATCGAACCTAACTACACTGTTGCAGTTACTCTAGCGAGACAAAATCGCTAAACATGTCGTTCTAGTTCCCATACGCTGCGATATTTTTTTTTAATTTAACCTGTGAATCAAAATAATTTCATCACATATCTGTTTTTTAACGTTTCGTTCTCGTTATAATGAAATAAAAAAGTTTTTTAACGAAAACAAAATCTAAAAAAATAAAAAAATATAAATATGACAAAATGATTCTCTTAACAAAAATACGATCGTCATCTGCCGATATCTGTTTACTATAGGATATATTTTCATCTGGATGAAAGTGGTGTAAATTTAATACACACCCTCATATATTTATATATTTTGAACATAGGTATTCATCCGTATGAACACGAGCTAACACCGTGGTTTACAAGCGGTGCAGCGCGCCTTACAGGTGCGGCGGAAGAGGATAGCATGTGATACGGAATAATTAAAAGACAATCATAGATTTGGAAACAGTTTATAAAATTCATATGCCAAATATAAATATGATCACAGAATTTAAAATATTATTATGGATTACTTTTAATTGCATGCATGAGTCTCAGTATAAATAGTTATAAATAATTATTGACCTATTTTTTCATTGTGATATTTCTGCATTATATCAAGTATTAAGAATAGAGTAACTAGGGTCCACAACTTGGAGGGGAGAGTTATCAATGATAATGTTCTGACTTCGAATCCACGGTTATCACTTTTTAATACTATCTCAGATTTTTTAAATTAATTTTTAAATTTTCTTTATATCACAGGAAATTTGGTGAGTTGCGGGCAAATATTGATTCCGAAATTCGGACCAAAGAAAAAATGTTTAGGAAAGACTGTAATAGAATGTGACACAAAGTCGAATTTAGTGAACGATTTCGGAAGCCGTTCCAAAATTGCTTAAGCCCTGTCAGCAGTTCCTATATATGAGACGTCTAAGGGACCGAGTAATGATCTCAGCCCATCCTGACGGTGCGTTTCTGCCTGGGGCGATGAGCCCCTTGGGTTCAAAGTAATATTAAATTTCAAGTTTATTTGAACATAGATCGGGATTTAAGACTAAAATACCCGGGGATTATGAATTTATTTTTTTATAATATACATTAAAATAATTTATAAACCCATTTTGACAGTACTAACATCAAAACTATCAATTATTAACAAAGATGAATGAGAGTAAGTAATGAAAATTTGATAAATATACCATTAGGTAAGCAAACAGAGAAATTTAAATTAAAACAGTCTTTACGTTAATTGTAAAAAAAGAAATACTAATAAGAAAAACCCGGCAATTTAATGCAAGCGTGACTACGGAACGCAATTTTTTATGTGCGAAGCAGTTGCTTTTATCAGCCTGAGAATCAATAGGCGAAAGCGCGTTGGCGGTTGTTGCCAAGTTTTCATCTTTCACACACACACACGCGCACACACATATAGACAAAAACACATACCCACATATGCATTTATATATAGCAATACTATACACACACACATATATATATGTTATACAAACGCACAAACACACACACAAACACACACACACACATATATATATATATATATATATATATATATATATATATATATATATACACACACACACATTAAGTTTAAAGAAAGTCTTGCGTCCATTTCCATTCACAGCAGTATGTAAAAATCATATTTGCCTACTAAGGCTTTGATTAATCCATTTTTGTCACAGATATACAAACATACATGCATATATATATATATATATATATATATATATATATATATATATGAAATAATTTCGGAATGTTCGACTTTTACATGTTTCGTCTATGAATGCCCGTCATATATCATTTTTTTCTGTTCTCAAAAATTTTTTTTTAACTTACCGAGGCATGCATATATATATATATATATATATATATGTGTGTGTGTGTGTGTGTGTGCGTGTGTATTAAATAAAGAGACATGACCAACCATATATGCGTGCTATTACGTTCATATACAGATTTGCAAATACATATTTATTTAATATTTTGTGTAATCAAAACTGGCCTCAATGTAAGTTTCTTGTAAGTTTCTTGTGTGTGCGTGTATATATATATATATATATATATATATATATATATATATATATATATATATATATATATATGTGTGTGTGTGTGTGTGTGTGTGATAAATATATAACTTTATGGTATCCTCCTATATTTATCGGTAAAATGTTCAATATCATGGATAGAATATATGTGAATATAAAATATAGAAGTAGACACCTGTGTGTTGCTACTGATAAATAAATCCGGATCCAGAATTATTCCTTATTACATCATTGCATGGAACAGCATATATGAATGACCGAGACAAAACATAAATGAACAGAAGATTGCGTTCACGCATGAAACAGGCTGTCGCGGTTAGGTGTTGACCTCAGTGTTCACTTCACAAGGACCTTGAAATAGAAATCTCAAAAATGTGGCACATCGGAACATCAACAATTCCTGTTGTAGTTGAGCACTTGGACTGGTTGGAAAAGATACCAGTAGGCTGATTGAAGGGATCCCTGGAAGTCCATGCCTCAAAGAGATAAAAAAAATTGTTCTGACAAGTACAGCCCACACTTTACGAAGGACTTTATCTATGTAATTATTTTTTTTTTTTTTTTTGCAGTGGAAAGTTTCATGATGCCATTTCGAACCTTAGGTCCCTGGGCGGGACCCGGAAAAAAATGTGTAAACGCCAGATATCAAAGGAAATAAAAATAACAATAATAAAAGACCACCCAGACCCGGTTACGGAGATAGAAACTGTTACAATTTTATGGGATTACACAATACACACAGACAGAACAATCAAAGATAACCGCCCAGACATTGTTATTAGAGACCGCAAACAAACAAAAATGCCTCCTTATTGATATGGTAGACCCAGTAGATCTTCAAACGCTATCAAAATACAAGGACCTTGAAGTCGAAATCTCAAAAATGTGGCACATGGGAACAACAACAATACCTGTTGTAGTTGCAACCCTCGGATTGGTTGGAAAAGTTTCCAGTACACTAATTGAAGTGATTCCAGGAAGCCCATGCCTTAAAAAAATACAAAATATTGTTCTCACGAGTACAGCCCACACCTTACGAAGGGCTTTATCTATGTAAAATATTTTCTTCTTTTTTATTTTGTTTGTCAGTGGAAAATGTCATAATGGCATTTCTAACCTTACGTCTCTTGGCGGGACCTGGAACGAAATGTGTACACACCTGAAATCAAAGGAATAATAATAATAATAATAATAATAATAATAATAATAAAAATAATAATAATAATAATAATAATAATAATAATAATAATAATAATAATGATAAATATGTTCAAATAGCTTCTGAATAGAAAATGTAAACATCCCCTTGTTCCTCACTTTCTCTCTCCTATCTGTCTTTTCTTACCCCCTCTCTCCTTCTATCACTTTCTTTCTCTCTCTCACAGACACACTCTCTCACTATACATATATATATATATATATATATATATATATATATATATATATATATATATATATATATATATATATATATATATATATATATGATTATTTTACGTGTCAACAATTGCAATATGCGAAACGTATTTTCAATTTTTTCCCTGTATGTATGTGATGGCAGCTTTATGTTTTCGCTGACGGCCACATTTATGGGATCCTATTGAGAAAGCAACAATATTTTGCTATACCAGCACGCAATCTCTCTCGCTCTTTTTTTCAACCCGCTAGAATAATTATTCGTTTATCCAAGCTAAAATATTTGTATTCGTACATGCATGATGTCAAGTCGATATTCTGTTTACGCCCAGCCGAGTTTCTTCCTCTACAATAGTGTGAGGCCCTGAGTAAAGATCGTCTTCACTGGCATTTATTAGCAAAAGAGTTGAACGACCATTGCGCAGCAATATGGTGTCTTAATATCTATTAACTTATTTTACTAAAGTATTTACAAGATTCCCCAGTGAGGCTTAGAAAAAGATGTGTTTGTGTCAGAGTGCGTAACTTTCGGTTTTTCTTATTGTCATATTTTTATTTTTTTTATTTTTCGGTTCGACTTATCCCAGCGAGTGACCCAGGCTGCAGGGGTGAAGTGATCTATTTATTAAGTTGCCATCTCTCGATGGATTGCCAAGCATGGCTCTTCTATTAGATCATTATCTTGGCAACAGGTTTTGAATTCAGAAATGCTCCTATCGCAGACTGGTTGCGAATCAAGGCTGAATGGAGGAGGAGAGTTAATTTCTTACCATTTCCAAGTGTATTTTAGGCGAAAGTTAACGTAACAAAACTTGCTCGGAATTCGAACTACACACGCCGATTTTCATTTCCAAGATTCCCACCGTTAGTTGTAACAAATTATTGTATAGGATATAAAGAAACTTAACATAGAATAAACTGAACTAGGTGTAGTTTCGCCCAACACCGCAAATTGCTACAGAACCTAAACAATAACCTGGAAATTCGGGACATGTTCGTAAATAACTTCGTCAAATCAAAACTTTCATGTCATGCATGGCGTCAAACGCATTTAGAAAAATTATTGGGACATTGTTCGAAAATAATTATTCGAAAACAATTACTCGTAAAACACTTATTCGAATTGTAAATTGTTTGAATGCAAATTAATTTTAAGAACAATTATACTAAATGATAATCTTTGGAAATGCAAAATTCTTTATTACAATAAAAATGTAAAAATTAAAAGGGGAAATACACAAATGATAATTATTCGAAATACAAATATCGTTAATAAAACAATTTAATAATAAAAAAATCCTTAAAATCTTAAGTCATATGATATTGCACGCAAATAGTCAACTACTGAAGAGTACTCGTTAAAGGATGCCATTAATTTTTTAAAGTTTTCCATTTAATTCGAGGTATTTCTTGGCGCTCTTAATATTTTGGCAAACTGTTCTTACTTTCTTGCAAAACCTGTTCTCTTTTAAGGACGACTAAGAATTTCTATATTGTGGGATGATGCGATGACACTTGCTGCAAAAAAGCCCTGTAACATTCTTCAATGATGTTATTAGCTCTAGTAAAATCAGCATTGACTCTCGGTAAATCACATCTCGGGAAATCAACCTAACTTAACTGATGTCCGTATTAACAGAAAGAAAATTAAACCGATGATGTTCACCTTGCTCGAAAATAATTGTTCAAAAGCAATTATTCAGCATTTATTCGAATTGTAAATTGTTTGAATGAAAATTAATCGAATGTATAATTATACTAAATGATAAGTATTAGAAAAACAAATTTCTTTATGACAATAAAAATGTAAAAATTAAAAGTGGAAATACACAAATTATAATTATTCGAAATCTAGTTAATAAGACGATTCAATAAGAAAATATCCTTATAACCTTATGTTATATGATACTACGCGCAAATAGTCAACTACTGAAGAGTATTCGTTGAAGGATGCCATTAATTTTTTAAATTTTCCATTTAGGTCGAGGTATTTCTTGGCGCTCATGATATTTTTTACTTTTCCAATATCAATTCCTTGCAAGTCCTGTTCTCTTTTAAGAGCGTCTAAGAATTTCCATATTGGCTTTGTACAGGGTGAACATGACTCTAAAAAGAAGTAGGTCTCCATCAATAATGGAAAGAGCGATAACAGTTAGTGGATGTGAGAAACCTATCCTCCTGAAAAATTGTCTTAATAGAATGATTTTATACTTTTCAATTGAGAGCAGTACAAGATGCGCAGACAATGAATGCTTAATGTTTCCTTATAAAGAAACAGCTAATATTAATAATACCTTACTAAACTTAACACAGTTCTGTATTAAGATCAAATTCTGACTTAGCCATTGAGAATCAAACTTACGATGACCGTCTTGTGAAACGGTCCTGGGAATTATAGTTCAATGTTAGGCGCTTACAATATATTTAATTTCCTATTAATTTCAACTATTTTTTCTGATTTTATACACAAGTCTATTTTTTCCCATTATTCATAATACAAAGAAGATTTTAAGGAACATTACCGTCCTGGGTATGATGATAGACCACATTCAACAGCATGACCTCTGATCAGAAGATTGAACGATATGAGGAGCTTAATTGCTGTTTTCCTGGGTGCACACTAACCCAGGGTGGTAGCATCTGTTAGGGTCACAGCAATGGTCAAATAGTGAACCCCGAAAACTATGAAAGGATAAAAACACATTTTTATAGTAAATTTACCAGAAATAAATTTTATATAAAAAAACTACAAACACTTACATATAAAAAAAAACTACAGATACTTTTATATAAAAAAACAACAGATAATACCTATATATATTAGAATTACCAACATGAAATAACTTTTTCATGTCATTAATCCTTATATCCTACAAATTCTTAAATCAAACTGTATTCCAAAATATAACTTCAACAACACTATAACATAAAACAAACATATCCACCCACTAGTAATTAAGTCCACACAAATCATTCGACGCACAAAAGCTGAGTATCAACTACCATGTATTCAATTGTGAAATCAGAATAATATATATTTTATTACTTCAAAGCTCCAAATAAAAATAAATTTCAGCATTAAATGACCCATAAAAGAGTTGTTATGCCGTTAAACAAACAAATCAAATTATTAAGCAAGATTAGAAGGAAAAGAACACATGTGCATAGATCAGAAAATAAACACAGCTGAGATCTATGTGACATATAATAAGACTAGCTTAAGATCCGCTCTATAGGGCGGCATTTGAGCTAGCTCCCGCGGAAGGCTCTTGATTAGGCCTTCATCAAATATAGGTAGGGAGGAATAGATGCAATAGACAACAATAAACTACAGTAAAACTCAAAATTGATCGCTGCCTTTAAGTATTGCATTAATATTTAAGCTTACATTTGAAAAGTTCAAGGATAATTTATCTGCCGCCACTTAATTTAAATACACTTTGATGTACGAGGTCCTTATTTTCCGTAGAAAGAATTACTTTTATTTCATGGGTGACCTTCACAGTTAATTTCGATTATTATCAAATTAATTTCCAATTCATGAAAAAACGTTATCGTAAAAAAATGTTGTCGCAAAAAATCACGTAAAAAAGTCAACGATAACAATCACAGTAGTGAAAACTTGCGAATCCATAATTTCAGGATTACGGGTTCGGATCCAACCCGGAATGTTTTTAATTTGCACATGGAGCCGGCTTAATACCAAAATGGTATTGTATGTTGTGCCTTGAAAATTTGAAAAAGTGTGACACTGACATTCGCATTTATTATATAGAACAAAGGGCTTGGAGGATATGACACACACAGGACATATTCAGATTTATGAAGGGTAGAGAGAAATATATATTAATTTGCCTAACGAGCCTGTGTAAATGGATGGCAGAGCAGGAACTCTGACATATTAGGGGGTTATATCTTGTCTAATGTTACAAAAATATTGGAAACTATATACAGACATGATAGCCCACATGAAAAAAGGAGGAGAAGGAGTTGCCTGATAAAACTACAATGCTATAAAACAGAGTGTGTGGAATAAACGTATAGACAAAGGTATGTTATATGAGCCTGCGATCTATGATTCAAACGT
>OZ038487.1:105007411-105012411 GCA_964036315.1 Acanthosepion esculentum | reverse complement strand
AAATTGTTTTAAACATAGAATGATATTATCCTAATTTAGTTTTATGATAATTATTATTTTATTTTACATTTGTAAGTATTGTTAATTATATATGATTGTATTTGAAGTGTTCATGGGGTCGCAATCGCCGAATGTTAATGTCAAATTGTCGTATGGTTGTGATGGGTAGTCATCTGAAATCGATCTATGAAGCGGAATTTTTTTACAGATTTTTTTGCAGCTGTACATAATACGCACGGCTAATTTTGCTTACTATATTTTTTTAAAAAAACCTGCGTGTTATACATGGGGAATTACGGTAATTTAATAATAAAAATATCATTTGCTCTTTACTCTTAATAATAACAAAAATTTCGAAGATAATCTTTGTTTTAATTCAGTTTGAGACATTTCTAAAATAGGACATTATTTTCCTAACAACGAAATATTAACTTTACGAGAAGATCAGATAGTACAATATAAGTTCAGTAAATTTATCACTTATCATTTGACTGAACCTGCCCACCGCACTATATTTAATATAGTCCTACGAGTTTTAAAGCCTGATTTAGCCACGAATTAGGGATTTGACTTAAGCCCGACAACTTTTAATATCTGACTTAATCCCTCTTTTTAAAATTGCCAACAAACTTTCTCACATTTGACTTAATCTTTTAACAACTGATTTAGTATCGCCGATTCCTGTTTTGGGGGAACCAGGCATGAGTGCATTACATTTATTCGATGGCAAGAGGAGAACATTTCGAGTTATATTTCACAATCATTCAGATCAGTTGAAAGCTTCGCTACTTGTGAATCCAACTTGAGGATCAATCGGAAATTAAAGATGAACAACAACGGCCTTTTGCATAACTGCCATTGTCCTCGCAGTTATTAACATTGACAACGAAGGCGAGTTGTGATTATTGCAAACAATGTAATAAAAATCAACTAAATCGTGGGGTCAGCACATTAACCTGAGCAGAGGGGTGAAAGTGATTACGATTAAGCACTATATGAACATACATACATACATACATATATATATATATATATATATATATATATATATATATATATATATATATATATATATATATATATATATATATATAGCATAATGAGAAGCCACGTATACTTTCTTGATCTAATTGTAAACAAACTCCCAAATACAGTTATTCAATTAATTTCTGAGGAAGGACCGAGGTGGTCTGAAATATCAAATATATAAAAACATATAAATAAATACTTTCACAAAAATTTTTTTTCTTTTAATTTGCAACTTTTCAGTTGTTTTATCCATATTATATATATATATATATATATATATATATATATATATATATATATTTATATTTGTTGATTATTTGACTCATCAGTTCCTTTTTTTGGTGTGGTCCATTGAATGCGACAGACTGGCACAATAATTATTATGGACAATTCTACACACTTTTAGCCTAAATAAAAGCAGCAAAGACACTAAAGATGTGAATAAAAATCTGGCTGACTGAGAAAAATGAAGCCGGAAGAGAGTTTCACGAACGAGAATTGCAATAGAGGAAACGTTCAGCATAAAACTTACGGTTGTATCTAGACATTTCAATTGAAAAATGATGAGATCCTACCGCCAATCTAGTACTGCGCTTAAATTCATAAGTCTAGGTACCGTAGAAGAGAGTTCAACAAAATTTTTCTTGATGCTACCTAGAATTTTTGTACATGCGAATGTTGTTTACACACACACACACACACACACACACACACACACACACACACACACACACACACACACATATATATATATATACATATATTAAATGACAATTGAAAAAAAAACCTTCATAAAAGTATTTTTCCTAATAAAATCCGACAATGCATTTCACCCATTTCGGGCTTCAGGCGATCGAAGACATAGAAGTGAATGGTATGCGTATGTATTTGTGTGATTTTGTAAATGTTATGAGTCCTTACCTATAATTACAGAATGAACTCTTCTTAACACTATGTATACTACGCCTCTCAAGAGAGAGAGACGAACCGAGTCGAGCCGATAGTAGTTCACTCCAAACCAGACTGACAGTCATACTAACACCTTCCACATCTTGTATTATTATTCCGTGTAATATATCTTTGTTATTTCTACTCTTGTGTTCGTGTTGTTCTTCTGGGGTCCTAACTTGGACCATAACGGTGAAATAATGAGATCATATATTTTTCAACAACTAGTGTTGGTCGAGACTAAGAAATAAAGAAAATGAATGACTTATTTTTAAAAAAAAAGTCGTTTAACATTATATGCTCTTTGTTTTAAGTGTTCGAGATTAGAGATAGAATTCCATCAGAATGGATAGAAAATAAATGAAAGATATCTTTTTCCATTCATGCCTTCTCCATATCGACAATATGTTAAAAATTAAATGATCCCGACAGAGTTATACGTTAAATGGCGATTGAAAAAGAAACCTTCACGAAAATAAAATATTTCGAAAAAAATACAACTCTGTCTGGATCATTTACCCAAATTCTTAATATAGATATTGTTGTAATCTAGAAAGGGTTACTGAATGAGGAATAACCAAAACGGAGGTTGTAGATGAAATGGTAATCTTTATAACATCAACAAAATACAATACTCGTCAGCAGTGTGAAGTAGGTAAACCATTGCTAGTGGTTGACTACTTAGACAGCATATTACCCCCACTTACAATGGTGTTCAAAGTATTCATGAAGATTGGGACACGCCCATTAGTATTCATAAGTAACGTATAACACACACACACACACATATATATATATATATATATATATATATATATATATATATATATATATATATATAATACTTATTAACAATCATAACAAAAACATGTTATAAACCGCTGCACAAATACAATCATGTTTCGTCACATTAGGTGCTTCTTCAGGTCATTCCCCTGTTGTCCACCACCGCCTGAAGAAGCACCTACAATGTTGAAACATTTTATAACATTTTTTTGTTGTGTAGCGATTTATAACATGCTTTTGCTATAACTAGTAATAAATATTATTAATCTCTATTCTGTATTGAGCACATTTTAAAAATATTTGTCTGTTCATGGGAATTAACGTACCTTACACTTGTAAATATATATATATATATACATATATATATATATAATAAAACTAACCTCTAATATAATGCGTATATCTATCAACCTACATATCTATCTACCTATATATATATATTATAACATTTTACGGTTACATCTAGCCAGCTCAACTATAAATTGATGAGATCCAGACGACAGTCTAGTACTGCACTTAAATTCAAAAAGTCTAGGTACCATAGTGAAGAGTGATGTTTATTTGTATTTTTATACAAAATGAGGCACAAGGCCAAAAAGGTAAATTGGAACAAAGATGGACTTCTTTTGTCTTAACGTTAAACTTAGCTAGCCACAAACACTGACGCAAACATACAACAATTTTCTTTTTCACCAAAACAACACATTCTTACTTACCTTTCTTATTACATACACCATAATACCTCATTGTCTCCATGAAAGTACTAACGAACACCTATATGTACAATTCGTTGTCTGTGGAGGGGGGGGGGAAATAAAACAATAATTTAAAAAAATAGCCCCAATGAGTATTTACAATATGAATACACATCTATTTACAAGAAATTTAAAGAAGAGCGATATTTATTCTGTTATATACAGAAAATGCGACACAGCCAAAATGGTTGAATGGGGGGAAAGGACAGTCTTCTTCTGTCTTAACGTTAAACTTATCTAGCCACAAACACTGACGCAAATATACAACAATATTCCTTACATCACAACAACGCAATCTTACTTACCTTTCTTACTACATCCACCATAATACCACAATGTCTCTATGAAAGTCCTAACTAATCCCCTTGTGTACAATTCATTGTCTGTGGTGGGGATGGGAATAAAATAACAATTTAAAAATCTAAACCCCAATGAATATTTACGAAGATGAACCATAGTGAAGAACACATTCGAACAATTACCACGAAAATCTTTATAGAAAATATACAGAGAGGCAGCTTTACGGCCGTGACTGAAGCTGAACCACCAGAACGGGCCCCAAAATACTGCTGATTCTTCTTTGGATTTTCTCAATGTAAATTGCAACAATATTCTAAGCATGGATGAATGGTAAATATAGATATGTAAAATACGGTGCTGTTCGATAAAAGTAACTCACCTGATTTTTTTACCAAATGCTCTCTTCTGCGATGAAATGAAAGTTGAGCTAAATTCAAAGGATAAGCGATCTAAAATCCGAAGAAGCTTTGAAAGCTCTTAGAATTTACCAGTAAGTACTGTCAAGCATCCGTTTGGTATAATGTTCTGGGGATGCTTTTCTTTTCATGGAACTGGTTTCTTAAAACCTATTGAAAAGACCCTCACGAGCGAGCAGTACAAGAGAATTTTAGAGTTTTTTCTGCTCCCTTCTGCTGAAAGGGTGCAAATCGACCTCATCAAGCTCATTTTTATGCAGGATAATGCTCCCTGTCACAAATCAAAATTGATGAAAGAATACTTTGATGAGAAGCAGATGAGTGTTATGACATGGCCGCCCCAATCTCCTGACCTCAACCTCATAGAAAACTTATGGAGCATTATAAATTACAGGCTCTCGAGAAAGCAGTTGAGCAACAAAGAGGATTTGCTTGTGAATTTCATATCCGAATTGAATTCAATGCTTGGAGATGAGATTTGCCAGAACCTAATCAAGTCAATGACAAAAAGGGTTGAAAAGGTTATTCAAAATAAAGGAGGACCCATAGATTATTAAATATTTCGCACTATATTACTTATTATAAATAAATTATACCTCTATTATTCTTTATTTAAGGCTGTTCAGTTATGTTTCTATTGATTACTATTTGCAGGAAATAAGTGAGTCACTTTTTGCATAGTGTTTTTCACTAAATTTCATTTATATCCAAAATTATAATTATCAATAGAATACCTTGGGGTTAGTAAACTATTAACTAGGTGTTC
>OZ038487.1:104999911-105002411 GCA_964036315.1 Acanthosepion esculentum | reverse complement strand
TGTAGACGGTTATTGCTTTTCTAAAATACAAAACATATTTTATCTTGTTTTAATGAAAAATTAAAAAAAAAACTGTTATGGCAAGTTACCCATGACCGCATGGACTCTCCCAGCTATAAATACTAGCAGGTACTGCCTTTTAGTGAATGTAGTTTCCAGCAGTCAGCATATATATAACTGAACCATTTATTTAATCTACGGTATTAATTTGTCCTCGTTCCACTGTCCATGTCTAGAGATATATCATGTTGTTCTTATTGCAACCTAGCCTAGGGATTAACATCACTATAATTATATCAAATATTGTCCTGTGGGTCAAATCGAAATTTAGATTTTTTTCAGGAATGTACTGCAAAGCTAACCAAGTGTTGACTTTCAGTAAACCAGAGAAAGTGAAGAGGGCCAGGGCCAAATTGTAATATGACAGACTCCGGAATAGGCTATTATAAGATCACCAAAAGAGATCACACTAAAGAAAATAGACGAGTAAAAAAGAATAGGAAAGAGATGAAATTGTTGACATGATGAAAAGTAGACAGTAAACAATACCAAGGCTTGCCACATAATATAGTACATTACACGAAGAAATTATGAATAAATGCAGGCAGGCAAAAGAGGAATGACTCAACAAAAGATGTGCAGAAATAGAAAGAATTAGTATAACAGATAAAGTAGATATGCATAACAAATATGAGAACAGGACAAAAGAAATACTCATCAACACTAATAACAGAGAAGGGAAAATAACAAAGCAGCATGACCAGATAGTATTGTAGTAGAGATGCAGCTTCAGAAGATTTCGACAGTGACAAAAAAGAAAGAAAAGAAAAACATAATAAACGAAATATATGACAGTGATGATATAACAGAATATCTATTTAAATACATTTTCATAAAGCAGCCGAAGAAGCCAAGTTCAAAAGAATGTGAATTTGATCGTACAATCGGCTGAAGGAACCACAGTAAAATATCCGAATTCTTGATGATTAGAGTACATAATAAAATTAGGCCGAAAAAAAGGACAACAACAGTGCGGTTTCATTAAAGACACAGGGACAAAGAATGCGCAGAATAGCACCAGAAAGAGCAATACAGATGCAAAAGAACTGTTGGGACTATGATTTAAGCCCAATTTATATGTGAAGGAGATTAGAATAATCCATAATTTATACTAGGAGAAAACCGCCTGTATACGGATATAAAATGAAGATGCATCCTTGTCTTATGACCCTTTCTATATATGTCTAAATAGAAATATATAGAAAGGGTCATAAGACAAGGATGCATCTTCTCTCCAGTCCTATTCAATCATTACATTGTAATAATTCAGAGAGAATTAACAGCCCTAAAAAAGTAATAGTAATATTAGATGTTTCCCTACAAAGAAATATGTGGTATTTATTGACGGAGAAGCTAGTAGTACTTTCGGTTGAAATTTCTAACATCTTTCTCTTAGAACATTTTTTCAGGAAAATACGTTTCAAATGTGGAGTAACACTTGTCGTTCTCTTCAGTATTGATGAGGGTACCCTTGCTAACATTTTACTTGAAGTAGCTCGGATTGAAGAAACGGAGGGCCGAGTTCGAATTCCAGTTGAATCCATTACATTCGCTTACGTGCTAATACCCTTGGGAAAGGTATGAATCCTCTTTTTCTCCCCACCCCAAGCTCTGAGTAAATTGTAAGGAAGACCGGGTTCTATAGCCTTGGATGACAAATGGTCTCCCACAAAAAAGAAATGACAACCTACTGCTGGAAAAATCTGCCTCGTCAGTCATGTATCAAGAGATACATGATCGCCCAAGCGTGTATCGCGCATGCCACATAATTGATTGAGGGTAGAGCATCATGTAGTTGGTAGAGAAAAAGGGCGCATTGAGATAGCGAAAAAAGACAGAGGAAAGTAATGCCTAACGAGCTTGTGTAAATGGTTGCTAGGGGGGGGGGATTAGAAGAATGTTGAAACTTGACTAATGCATGGAATAATAATGCAACACAAAATGTACTTAGAACAAAATGTATTGAAACAAGAAAGTGTACACAATATTTACATATAGTCTTTTGTATATTCCTGGGAAGACCGTTCCTGGAAAAATGTGTTGACTAAGTCTCAGTCGGGCAGAGTCTCTAGTTGAATCTCTTGATTCGCCTCCCTGTCTTCCCGGTACCAACCATATTTATATAGTCGGTACTCCACTATGCAAATTAGGTGGATCCTACCACAACAAAGAGATATCAAAAATATATTCATAATTAAGGGCTGCAAAGAAAGGAAATTGTGGAGAGGCGTGATTTCCTGCGTTCTGAGGGAATACCATACATAGAAGTATTATTAAATTAATATTACTGCTGAAGACATATGTTGCAGTGACTGTTGCCACTCCTGAATGCATTCACCGTAACTTCGTTTTTCTTACTAATTCACAGAGAGAGAGAGAGAGAGAAGGAGGGTGCGATGGATAAATTGTCGTCTAAATTCTGCAAATGTGAAAATAAAAT
>OZ038487.1:104984911-104994911 GCA_964036315.1 Acanthosepion esculentum | reverse complement strand
ATAAAACATTCCTATAACACTAGATACATAGATAAAACAGTCCATTCAATAATTCACTTCATTTTTTAAACGGTATCATGCCATGCTAGGCAGTAAAGCCACTAAAAGACAAAGGGTTAGAGAGTATGGAATAATTAGCATCAGAAACAATAATGATGAGCAGAAATAGAAGAGAGTTATCAGGAGGGCAGTAGATAGCGATTGACACTGCATATAAATTTTTGCAGATTAAAGTCGGCTGGAAAACCTGGAGCCGGAAGGGTGTCCCAGAAGCGAGAAGTCCGAAAGAAGAAACTGGTAAGGTCTCGACGCCAGTCTAATACAGCGCTTAAATTATCTACGTACCATAGCGAAGTGCTCATCTGAACAACTGCCATGAAAATATTTACAGCAAAATCATACAGAGGCAACCTTACGGCAGACCTGGACCAATAATATTGCTGATTCTTCTTTGGATTTTCTCAAGCAGCTCAAGGTAAATAACAGGGACACCGGATCATATTTTGTAACATTCTAAGCACGGACGAATGGTAGACTTGTAGATAAGTAAGATATATTCTGGAGTGTAAAATTGTCTCGCCCGATACAGTGAACAAACTTTTTTTATCAGTTGACCTATCAATGGATTCAATATAGGTTATCCACTACATATAAAAAGAGAATGTGAAACCGAGAAAGCGCAAAGAGTCACTTTCCTGGAGGTTCGCATCTGCTGTGATGATGGAAGGTAACGAGGTGTCTCTCAAATGATTAACCCATTACCTGCCATGAGCCACATTTAGGGATCTGTTAAAATTAAACTTACTACATGTTATTCCTTGTATTTACATTGAATTGCTTACATACATTGCATTTGTAGAGATATATTTTACAGCACTTAGCCTTTAAAGTTTTTATTATTACCCGTAAGAAGACACTTTCTGTCGTAATTTTACATTTCACGAGTAGAAAAATAATGACTATTTTGAAAAGTATTTGTTGTTAATTCTAATCAATATTATTTTTTGAGGTTTTATACACATATATATTTGTTCTAGTTTCTATAAAAACGACAATGGTAACTACTGAAATTAAACATAAGGAATAAATAAACTCCTAAGATACCTGTCTGGGCCAAAAATACGCATTAAAAAAATTTGGAAGTTAATGGGTTATTGGAGAGAAGTTTAATGTTGGAGGCGTTACATCTTTTGTCCCAGTTTACGACGGATTTAATGTCGTTTTGTACACCGGATGCGACTTGACTAATAAGTTGTCGACGCAGAAGTAAATTGTTGTGTCATCAGCTTAGATACCAAGTTTAGTGCTTATGTCGACAGGGAGGTCATTAATGAAAATTAAAAACAGAGTAGGACAAAGGATGGAGCCATGGAGGACATCTGAGTTAGTAAGAAAGTGGCGTCAACAAATAATTCTTGATTTAATTCGTTCAAGAACTTTCATGTCTTATTGTATATTGGAGTCGCTAAAATGAAAATCTTTCATTGTTATTTTGATTTTTGTTGTTTTTTTTTAAATTTAAAAAAAAATTTTATGCTTTGTTCTTTACATTGTTCTATACCGTCCTATTTCCTTTTCTTCTCATCGTTTAAATTTTCTCTTAATACTTCCCCAAGCACGTATATATATATATATATATATATATATATATATATATATATATATATATATATATATATATATATATTCAGGCCGGTAAATGTTATTTAATACTGTTTATTATAAAACAGAGCATTTACTTAAATACTTGTATCTATAAAAAGAATGTTAAACATAAAAATGTCTTTAAATAATTGTCCGACTTTGTCCATTTCATAATGTGTGACGTCATTTGTTTTCATTTGATACGCCATGAGCAGTTATGAATGTACGTGAGAGATTCATGGAAGATTGAAGTTTACAAGCAGTAAATTCAACCTTGCCAACCGAAAGATCCTCAGTGGCCGAAACGGTTAAGGCATGCCAGGCTATATGAGGGTTCCGTATAGGATACAGATTCGAATCCTGTCGGAGGACGAATATTTTCTATGAACATTTCTCGGACATTCAGGCCGGTAAATGTTATTTAATACTGTTTATTATAAACAGAGCATTTACTTAAATACTTTTATCTAAAACACAATGTTAAACATAAAAATATTTTTAAATATGTATGTATGTATATATATATACGCGCATATGGGCACGTTTTCATAAAGTAGTTGCACATTAATTTATTGTTCATTCTCAGTATTACATTTTAATGGAAGTCTACCCTTGAGTGGTAAACTGAACGTGGGATAAAGAAAATCATCCTTGGTAATGGCTAAGATTATAGCCGAAAGCGCTCGGATATCTAAAACCTTTGCGAATTTTTATATAATTTACGCCAGGAAAAGAAAAAAATATATAAGTACACATGAAAAATTATATTAAAATGTTAACCACAGTACCTTGTCAGACGTTTTTAATGAAACTTGTATAAAAGAGAGATTGCTGCCCAAATACACAATATATATATATATATATATATATATTTAAAGATATTTTTGAAGGTACAAAATTTTATCACAGCAATAAACGTATGACTATTACTAGACATATTAAAAACGGGCGAAGCAACCGGTTTCGCTCCCGCTCATCGGACTGACAACGGGAGATTTAATTTAAATTAAAAATACAGAAAATGTACAATGAAAGGGAAATGTAGAGGAGGAGGGGAAAAATATTTATGAGCAAAATGAGCTAGAGGCAATTGACAGCGAGCCCCAAAAAACATTCACGTTGTTTGCACAAGGAATACTTGCGGGACCCGAGTAAAGTGCCTGTATATATATATATATATATATATATATATATATATATATATATATATATATATATATATATATATATAAAATTAATGGATTTTATTTTTTAACCCGACAAATTTTTATTACTTTAAACATTATTTTTAGTATATACCCATACCTGAGTCTGTCTATATTTCTGAGATGAGGTATTATGTACAGTATTTACATTAGTCGGACTATTGTCCTCATCTTTGTCGCCATATTTGTCACAACGTTTCGGCTGTTGAAGGAGGCCGGAGCGTACAACGGCCGAAACGTTGTGACAAATATGGCGACAAAGATGAGGACAATAGTCCGACTAATGTAAATACTACCCATATCTGAGTAGACTCTCCATATATATTAAAAATATATTTATTTCTGTCTGAATTACTGGGTTAAGGGGTAGCATTATTCACACTATCTATATTCGGACTATTTTTCTTACCTTTGTCGTTGTTATCACAACGTTTCGGTTATTTTGTCCCTCGGCCTTCCTCAGATATACTGAGATCGATATACACATGAGGATGGCTTGAGTAAAATATCTTCAATATAAATAGTGTAAATATATTTATTTCGTCTACTAACCTGCTTACTCGACAAAACTAATTATAAATAATCGGGAGGTTTACTCAAATATTGTCATCCACTAACATAATATTTGATCCAATATATATATATATATATATATATATATATATATATACATATTTTTGTCATCCACAGACAGACTGTTTCGCTGTTTCACAGCTCATCAGTGTGGCTAGACGTCCGGTTGCCTCTAGCTAGGATCGAAACCCTACTGAATTTGCGTCAGTCGGAACTTCTCCCACTAATCCGTCGGCGCACGGCAGGGATGAAGGTGAATTTTAGCGTGTTTATTTTTAGATTTAGATAAACACACAGTGACTGACAGTGACTCAATTCTGCCGAAGAGTCGTGCAATATTAGCTTAAATAGTCACTGTTTACAAACTCACACCTCAAACCAAAGAGCCCAACCGAAATTAATTTTTTCAGGAGCCAATATTTATATATATATATATATATATATATATATATATATATATATATATATATATATATATATATATATATTAACGTTGTCTGAGATCACGTGTGTGTTGAATGTTGCCGCGTTATATGTATATTTTCATTTCTCGTTTATTCAATATATATATATATACGAAAAAATATATATATGAAACAATATATTAGTAAAAAATAATTACCTAATAAAATATAACAGTTCCAGAGACAAAATATTACTCACGCCCGACAAATAACTAATGTGAGTTTGCAATTTTTTTTTCTTGCATAAGCTACGCTGATGTATTTTAAGGCACATTGCTTCTAAAATTTTCAAATGCTTGAAGCAATCGGATGTCTAGCCGCACTGATCAGCTGTGATACAGGGAAACAAGCTTATGTGGGTGACTATATATATATATATATATATTATATATATATATACATATATATACATATATATATATATATATATATATATACATATATATATATATATATATATATACATATATATATATATATATATACATATACATATATATATATATATATATACATATATATATATATATACATATATATATATATATATATATACATATATATATATATATATACATATATATATATATATATACATATATATATATATATATATATATATATATACATATATATATATATATATATATATATACATACATATATATATATATATATACATATATATATATATATATATACATACATATATATATATATATATACATACATATATATATATATATATATATACATATATATATATATATATACATATATATATATATATATATATATATATATATATACATATATATATATATATATATACATACATATATATATATATATATACATATATATATATATATACATATATATATATATATATATATACATATATATATATATATACATATATATATATATATATATACATATATATATATATACATATATATATATATATATATACATATATATATATATATATACATATATATATATATATATACATATATATATATATATATACATATATATATATATATACATATATATATATATATATATACACATATATATATATACATATATATATATATACATATATATATATATACATATATATATACATATATATATACATATATATATATATATATATATACATATATATATATACATATATATATACATATATATATATATACATATACATATATATATATATATACATATATATATATATATACATATATATATATATATACATATATATATACATATATATATATATACATATACATATATATATATATATACATATATATATATATATACATATATATATATATATATATACATATACATATATATATATATATATACATATATATATATATATATATACATATATATACATATATATATATATATATATATATATATATATATACACATATATATACATATATATATATATATACATATATATATATATATATATATATATATATATATATATATATATATATGAGAGAGAGAGAGTAGATAATGAGTGGCTGCTGAAAGCCTGAATGACATCAAACAAAAATAACTTTTACAAACACATGAGTATTTTGGGATTGTTAATTCTGGACCATTTAAATCGTGTAAGGAAAATTTTTTAAATATAGTTTCAGTATCTTCTGAAGTGATGTTCTGGCGATGCCTTATTGAGCAGAGCGCCGACGGCTAGAAGCTGATGGTTCCTCAGTGACACTGTGCCGTAGAGCTTCCACGGCTGCGTCAGAGCGCACAGTACGCTTATGACCTCTACACGGAATATCGCCGACTGATCCAGTTCTGTCAAACCGGGCGATTAGGTTACAAATCCTGTTATTACTAGGAGATTCTCTGACGGTAATATGTTGTCGTTATTTTATCTGAATCTGAATAATTGATCTTTCATTGGAATAGAAAAACTCAGTGAGTTTTACTCGTTGCTGGACATCATACGTGACCATTTTAATCTCCAAGGGATACTATATAACCTGCAAAAAGAAAAAATTGAAAACGAATAAGTTGACTTTTTCATACCTTTCAGTTTTTTTGTGGACACTATCTATCTTTTGTGTCAATCAGAATTTCTACCCACAAGCCATCGGGACACATCAGAGAGAAACTGCTAATTCCAGCGTATTGTTTTTACGAATTAAAAAAAAAACGCCTGTCAGCCTGAGGGCTCGTATTCATTTTACTGAAATATATATATATATATATATATATATATATATATATATATATATTACAAAGAGTTAATCATACCTTGAATCAATTAGCAATATTAATGCAATTATTGGCGAAATCCCTTCGCTAGTAGACATAATTATAAGCATTATACTACTAATAATCCACTGAATGATGAGATCCTTATGCATAAAATGGATATGGTGTATTTTTTTAATTCAGCTAGTACTTTCAAATGCTTCGCGCATTCATCTTCAGACTGTATTTATTCCTTTAGAATCAAAACTGGAAGACGAAATAAATGTATTTTTCCGACCGAAAGATATTTTTAAGAATGAGCTATTTATTAACGGCTATGTAGTGTTGGAGCGTGCAAATGGCAACGCTAAAGTTCAAATATTACAAGTGAGAATTTTTTGAATTTTGTAATTTGGTAAATCCATGAATTTTTTTATTATAAGTGTTTTTCAGTTAACATGACATGAACTAAGTAGATAGTTCAATTAACAGAGTGATATGTCTTAGTAGTTTTTTCTCTGGAATTATTTTTACTGCGGATCAATTGTTTTTCATGAACATAATAAAATAGGCAGCATATAATTTTATATTACGAAGAGTTAATCATACCTTGAATCAATTAACAATATTAATGAAATAATGGTGAAATCATATATATATATATATATATATATATATATATATATATATATATATATGTGTGTGTGTGTGTTTAACAAAAATATATATCAATGTAGGTCACAAAAATATATAAAAAATGCATCATGTTCGAGTTTCGAGAGGTTTGGTCTTTTCTTTTTCTTTCTTTTTTATTACAAGAAATTTAATAGTAGACGACCACACGAAATAGAGAAAGAACAAAAACATTCAGAATTTGCAAACCTGTTCTCAACTAAGTCTTCTTTTGAATGAGCCCATCTACACCCAGCTTTTAGAAGTTTCTTGCTTGCTTTCCCAGCTCTATGCAGGTTGCTACTTTTAACTCTTCATCATTAGAGACGCGCTTTCATCCGAGTAACAGAACAGGAAAAATCCCGTTCTAATCCTTGACAGGAATTTATCAGCATTCTGGAAATACATTTTGCATAGACTTTTTATGCAGCCAAGATATTTCACTTAACTACAGGCAATAACAAGTCTAACCTAAAATGTTTCATATAGTTCTGCAATAGTTAGTATCCTGGAAGCTGTAATGAGAGAAACCACCTGTCTTTATTCTTATCAACAGAAGCACCTTGCCTGCCACTGCGATGCCTTTCACTAAACCAGTTTTTTTTCTTTTATTCTAACATTGAAATTAAATCCCCTGACACATATTTTTGCTCTGCTTATACCATTATAAACAATCCTGAGAATGTTTGCAACATTTATTCTTGCACAAAAACATATTATGACAGCCTTTATATTTTTTTTCGTCTGTTCATAGAGGCAGTCATTTTGGACAAAGTATTATGGGATGGAGTAGTTGAGGTAACTTTACAAACTTTTGTCCCATGCCTTCTCTTTTGCAGCTAAAATAATCAACGATTTTTTACAAATTAAATTAGAATCGATAATACATTCTGGAGATTGCCGCCGTTGATCAATAAATATAAGCCCAGAGGGGAATCGACCAAACGAGTCCAAATGCCGAGTTGGTCAATTGTCGATAGTTTCGTACTATGCCACGGAGAAAGGCATTAATCTATCTTATCTTCTCCCAGCTATGGATTAAACAGCAGTGTAGGGTGTGTTCTAAATCATTGGAAAGCAACCAGTCTAAGAGAATGAAAACTAAGATTTCAAACTGCATGGAAGGCAAAGGGAAAATACTACACATTCTTTCTCAAGATTGTATGACAATTCACGGAAAATAAAGAAACGCTGTGGAGGGCCACTATCAAATAGCTACTAAAGCGAAATGACATTTAAAACAATATATTTTTGATTGACTCATCTATCTATTAAATTAACGATGTCCTTGTAAAATTCTGTGTTGGAATCGTGAAAACTAAAATATAAAAGTAATATATATATATATATATATATATATATATATATATATATATATTATCATTAGGATAAGGATTTATTGATGTAAATCCGCATATATATTTTAATGAGCACGTTGCTTCACTGCCATTGTTGACGCGGTTACCTCTGAGTTCATCAATTAAACTGTATCTGGGTGTCTCAGTTTTGTTATTTTGTAAATTTTCAGCTATGAAAATATGAGTAGTTCTTTGTGTTATGGGAACTTACCCATAATAGTAATGGACTATCCCGTACACCATAAATACTGCGCCTCAAGAGGAAGCAGTAGCGTGAGTCAGAGTGACTCAGTCCTTTTTGGACGTCTCAGCTATTCGGTCGAACTCTCTGCCTCTGAGGCAGAGGGGAACTCTCTGCCTTTGGGCAGGGAGGAACTCGGACGAGGCTCCGCCGAAGGGCAGAGCCTCGTTCGAGGTGGTTGACCGCCCCGATCCCGTTTATACGGGTTCTACGGGCAATTTTTGCCCGAGCCTACGGGCTCGGAAAGCCCACATTAAACCGGCCTTGTGCCACATTCGACACACGTGGGCGTGTTGTTAAACATAGAGTGAGTGAGTCAGTCAGAGACAGAGTTGCGTCAGACGATTACTGTAAGACATTGGAATAGTGATATTGGTCGAGACAACATAGTTCTCTCTAACCTAACCTGATTGTTATTACTAACACTTCTACTTCTTTTGTACATATTCTGTTTGTAATATATCTGTGTTATCCCATACCTGTTATTTTTCATTGGTTCTACCTTGGACCATCACCGTGGTACAAGGGACCTGGACCATAACACTTTGAAAATGGAATATGAATTTGGCGAACTGCTTCCAATTTGAAGGTTGAAGGTGTTTTTATTGATTGCCTTGAGAATGGCATAAATTCATTTTACACAAGAGCTTTATATCGGAGACTATTCCTTATTGGTCGTCCCAAATAAAAAGAAGAGAAATTAGAGACCTTCAATCCAGATGAGACCTTTCCTCTTCTATGTGCCGTGTCCCTTTAGAATGTCGGCGATCATGGCGCTCCAAAATTTTCTGTCTCTTGTAGCTCTTAATAGCTTTTGTCTTTTTGCGATGTTTCCCAAACCCAGCTCGGTAAGTAATTTTGCATTGCTTCCCTCTGTATTTCTGACAATCAGTCTGTCCTGTGAATATCAAATTTTTTCCAAGCCATCTTTCCTCATTATTTGTTCCAAGAAAATCCAGTTGTCTCTTCCTTTAAGTTAAGTATACTTTGACAAAATATTGCAGGCAGACATTCGTCTTGCCCGTCTACTCATTGAGTCGAAATTGAAGATTCGCTGCGAGCGAGCAGATCCCTGCATTAAATGTTGAGATCAGGTGAGAAGACATTCTGCAAATAGCTAGCAGAACAATAGCATCTGTTACAAAACAAGCAACGAGTAAGCCACAGGCAAGGATTACATACCAGTTAAACTTATGTAATGTCATATATTAAGCCTTTCAGCCCTGCGTTACTGAACAATTTTAACCCTTTCAGCCCTGCGTTCCTGAACAATTTCTGCCTTAACTCCCGAGTCAAAATTCGCAAATAATTATTATGTAATGTTTCACGGTAGATATAAAAATATTTACAAGTGTTTACCCAGCGTTCAAACGGTAGCTAGGCATTACGTCATTTTTCTCTACCACTGTTCAACCGGTGGCTGGGCATTACGTCATTTTTCTCTACCACTGTTCAACCAGTGGCTGGGCATTACGTCATTTTTCTCTACCACTGTTCAACCAGTGGCTGGACATTAAGTTATTTTTCTCTACCACTGTTCAACCAGTGGCTGGACATTAAGTCATTTTTCTCTACCACTGTTCAACCAGTGGC
>OZ038487.1:104814911-104979911 GCA_964036315.1 Acanthosepion esculentum | reverse complement strand
AGGGCTGGATGTGCATCAATTAGTTGCAATTTCTCAGTCATTCTTGTTAGAATGACATGTTTAGTATCCAAACACTCTGGAATGATCATTGGAAATACTGGAGAACCAAGAATGGGTAATTCTTCCTTAGGTGTTATTTTTATATCTTCAAGGACGCGTCTGATATCCCGGATAGCACTCTCGAAATCATCTGCACTATAATTCAAGTTTATTATCTCTGACTTGAACGAGTTAATCTCAAGTCCAAGCAGGGATAAAGCAGTAATAACTCGTCAGAAGTCAGCAGCTACGGCCTCGATGGATAGACCCAACGTTGCATCGTCAAGATACCATATAATGAAAGGAGAAGCGATGGAACGAGCTACCCCGTCAATAGCCATCGCAAATAGTAGCGGTCCAAGTGGATCACCTTGCTGGATTCCAGTTGCGGAAGGGATAATATTATCGGAGGCGATCAACATACTTGGATGACTATACGAAAGATGAGCCAGTTTAAATATGAAAGGAGTCCGTTGGTGTCAAACTTCTAGGGCATGATCCCTTCTGATGCTATTGAAAGCGTTTTTCATATCCAATTTTAATAAGATACCGGGGGAAACAGGTGATGTATTCTCGAAAAATGATCTTGTGGCATGAGCCGTGGCTTCACATCTGCCCTGTCTGCCTACCCCAAGCTGAATAACCCTACAAGCAATTTTTGACGCAAGTCGACGAAAAATGTTACCAACAGCGATAGGGCGGATACCTCCGTCTTTTTCTTTTTTTTAAAGCCGTTAAGTCGGCTGAAAATATTAACTCGAGAGCATGTTGGGGTATATCACCTCGGAGAAGGGTATTAATAAGAGCTGTTATGGATGTTTTCAAATGTTCACCATCTTCGGCAGTGTGGGCAGAAATTAATATTTGATGTGACCAGGTCGAAGGCCGTCCACACCTCCAATGCTGCATCCCAAGAAAGACTTCAGAGCGGCAACCATCGCTTATTTTGAAATTTCAATAATTTGAAACATTGTTTTCCATCTGAACAAATCTGACATCTGATGGTGGCGCAGGATGTTTCCGGCGGAGCGCCGTGAGAATTTCTGGTGTAGTAGCTAGTATAGTATCGGATGAGGCCAATACTCTAACTGCAGCTGAGACATCGCTCTCGATCAACTTAGCATTGACGAGGGCACGGAGTCTCTTAGAATCGTCGACTGTAGATGGAGGATGAAATCTATTAGGATTAGAAAGAGTAGAAAATTCGGTGGCATTTATTTTAGACGAATTAAATAAAGAAATGTTATTTTTCATAATAGATGAGACAGATGACGTAGGGTCCTTATTGTAAGGAATGCCGAGCACAAGTGTTGCGAAAGAGAAAAGGTGATCCCAGTCAAGCGAACTGTTCAAGTTAAGTGCCTGGTCTATGGCAGTAGCCGATTTTTAAAGGCACCTTCCGGAATTACCTAAGGAGTGAAATTGCCGTCAAAACTTCACTGGCATCTCTTTGGGTCAGTTCATTATGTTGATGGATCACACTATCTTGTACAACCGAGAGATACAGACAATGTGAACAACTCCTAACAACCAGGGAAGCTGAAGCATTTCTAGTCAATCCCACGCAAGATAAATGAAAAGACCGTTGACAATTTGAACAAATTCTTATTCGTTTACGCTTATTAATGCTGCCAAAAGAAAAGCAACGACCACATTCCAGCAAAGAAGAAGGAAGAGACATTTTTCTTCCCTCCTTATTCCTAAAATTAATGTAAAACGTTTCTCTGTTAATTCTTGTAATCTCCGTTTGACATTAATTTCATTTTTTCCTTTGAAATCAAATCTTCGAAAAAAAAATACTGTCTTGAATTACAAAAACCTTTATAATAATGTTTAAAGTTTTCAGCTATTAATTCAATAATAATTATTCCGTTTACTATTCAAATTCGTATTTAACTTAAATAATACTTAATCCGACATTTTTACATTCTTAAAAATCCGTTGAAACCAGCAGAGCTTTGAAAAACACGTCTTCTCTCTTCGAAGTCCAAGCGTTTAATCAATAAATTCGGATTTATTTTTACTGTTCTCCCAGGCCAAATATAGCAAGAAATCATAAAAATGGGTTGAATCCGTCAACACAACATTGAGTAAATTGCTATAAAGTAGGGTACATGTATTGAGTTACAACTCTCTTTATTTTTCGTCTGCCCACTGGACGCTAGTTGGAAACTTTTGCTTGTAGATATTGTTTGTTCGTCGTAATATTGTTTTTTGTGACTTTTTGAATGTTTTCTTTGGTTTAGTGAGGGGAATACCCTCCCGCTATGGCGGAAGTACCGCAGGAAAAAGATCCGTTAGCCACCACTTCATCAGCGCCATAAGTATGGATGGCGGAACGGCACAAAAAGTGACCAGATTACTACAAAGGCCGAAGAGCGGTGTATAGCTCTTTCATTTCAGACCATGAAATTTTGCCTGTGACTTCCGTAATGGAGGCAATGAGAACAAGGACCGTGTCCAAGTTGACGACGGACGTCAAAACGGGGAAATTCATTGCTATCAAGAGGAAAACGATAGAAGAGGCCCTCAAGGCCTTGAACACTGGGGCCAAATACCGTGCTCACAACAAGGATCTGAGGCTCCAAAAAGAGTATATGAGTACCCCGAAAACTCGTATTACCATACATGTGGTGTCCATGTACATCTCTAAGGACCATTTGGGTGCATTCTTCTCAGACTTTGGACCTGTGGAAGAGGTATCCTCCATCAAAAGCAGGGCGGGCTTTGCCACCAGTGACTACAAAGTTATGGTGACATTGACCCGGCCAAAATTTAATGAGTTCCCCAACGTCATCACCAGCTGCGGCCGAAATATTTATGTTGTGGCTGAGGGCCACCGTCCAAACTGTTGAGCTTGTGGGGATGCCGGTCATCTGGCAAAGTTGTGTCCGTGCAAAAACCCGACACCACAGCCACAAATATCAAAGGATCAGCCCAGGGCAGAAGAACCAAGGAAGGCCCCCTGTAGTTTTGGCGAGTAGACTGAAGTGGTGAGGAGTAGTGCCAATATGGCAACTCCACCTCACCAGCAGGATGTCCCAGTATAAGGAACAGTAGCAGCCGAAGCAGCATCAGCGGACGAAACATCAGCAGCAACGTCAACCGCAGAATCCACCGGAGAAGCTGCAGCAAAAGAAACAACTGGTTCAACCCAAGCAGCAGCAGAAGCAGCTGACAGAGCAGGTGGGGTTACTGCAACTGGACATCTACATGAAGGTAGAAGAAGTATCTCCTCCACAATCCTCACTGAAAAAGGGAGGGAGGAAGAGAGGGAAGAAGACACAAAGTACACCGAATAGGAGAGGAATAGTGGTCGGAGTAGGAAAAAGAAGATCCTGGTAGCTTCCGAGACCAAATCTGTTCTTATTGCACCGGCAAGAAGTGGGAAACAACATAAAAAAGGTAAGGCAAAGAGCTTCCCTTCTACCCCTTTTAGGGATCCGTCTTCCCCCTCTCCCTCCGCCAACCCTACTCAAGAAAAAGATGAGAAAATTAAAAGAAGGAAAAGAACTGTTCCCAAGGGTAAAAATGTGTACCTTAAACAAGCAAGACCTCGAGAGGGACCTTTCTATTTAGCAGAAGGCCCTCTTGAGGCTGCTGTTTAAATGTACTTCCTTGAATGGGAAGTCCACCGAAAACCCACGCAATAATCCGAAGGTCCCTGGAGTGATCACACTCGTCTGGAATACGGGACGTAAGGTGTTGGATTACATATTGGAGGCTAAGAATGCTTTCCAGGACATCAGGATGATACAGTTGGCGTCTCCCGAACCGAAAAAAATGTCTAATTTCTACTCTGGGAGAGTCCCGGTTTTGCTCCATCCGTTCCTATATGGGGCTATAAAATTAACTTTCCCGACGCACGTTCGCGGTATTGTCACTGACGGTCAAATTACGATCGGTATTGGAACCGGTAGCATAGGGCAATCAATCGGGGTTCCAACTCCCATAGATTTCCGTCCAGTCTGTGCTTAAGGGTTTTCTAAAACTAGGTACCTCCACTTTTTCGCGGGAAAAAAAGATAGCGTAATGAAAAAGGCCACAAACTTAATAAAAATAAAGTTTTATCGTCAAAATGTTTATGTTATTATTAAGATGAAAGACCAAAGTATTTTTTAATTATTTTTTGAGATTTTTTAATCCTTTCTAACACGTTCGAAATTTTGGTTAAAATCTTTTGTTTACGTCATCATGGTGGCTATATAATAACATTGACGTTTTTACGCCTTTCTTCCGTTGAAAACACAGTGATTTGGAATTTCTTGTAAAAATCAAATAATTGTCTGATTTTAATGAAATTTTCAGAATGAATTAATTTTAATATTTTTTTAAAAAATTTTGTAAAAAATATTACTTTTAAATATGTTATCCCCTCCCCCTACTTAATTTCATGAAATTTCGCACAAAACCTTTCTATTTCCTTGGACATTTTAAATCACAAACTCTTTGTTTTTTCATATTTGAAATCTGCACTGAATTAAAAAATAATGAATCCAAAATAACTATGACATTATTTAATTAGAAAAGCTTTTAATTTCTTTTGTAAATAAGTTATAGTAAGGACATTATTTTCTGAAGAAATAATTTTTTTCTGATGAATAATGAATTTTTACAAGATTTTTTTTATTTTTAAAATTTTTAATTATAATAATTTATAATAAATTTTTAATCGTGTAAAATTCTGTAATGGGCTATTTCCTGGATGTGATATAGTAATTAAGTGGAAACAAAATTTACAAATTCAGAATTAAAAAGATTAATATAGTTGAGCTATTTTATTGTTAAAATAATTTTTTATTGTGCATTTTTTTACTTAATACGTTCTTATTTTCACGTATGGTAGAATGAAATTACCATTATTATGAAAAAGGTTACGTGATCTAAAAGTTGTGTCCCTTTATTAGGTCGCTTCAATTACGTTTCAACAGATTTTCGAAATTTCCATTCAGCTTTAAAAGTTTAAATCTTACACTTAATTTTACTTTTTCAATTACTATTTCGCTACCTATTTTTATTTTATGGGTTTACATTAGTATGGATCATACTTCAATTGAGTAATCATGGTATTTCATTTGTTATTAAATTATAAAATTAATTGAAGAAAATGTTATAGTATTTTAATGTTTTATTTTTGCATCTTAAAAAGGTAAATAAAAGTCAATAAAGTATTAAATAATTGCGGAAAATATGTTCATTTGTAAAAATTACTAGGTAGTCAACAAACAAAAAAAATGCGTTCACTTAGATTTCTGATAATTATGTTAATTAGAGTCATCCATAGTAGCTGTCATCGCTTCGTCAATCAGCAGTCCATCAAACTTTGCATCAGATGAACAGGACCAAACATTAATAACTGGTTTTACATTACTTTTTTATGCTATAGGTAAATAATATTTATTTCAAATCAGATTAATTTAACTTTAAATTTTCTAATTTTACTCAAATAATGTGTCAAAAATATATATGTATTTTTGTAAGAATTTTAAACTTTTTTGTTTACAAATTTCTTAAAATTAAGAAAATGGCCGCTTTTAAGAAAATTTTAAGAAACCGAAATTAAATTTGACATTCCAATCTATATAATTTATATCTGAAATACATCAGATTATTTAACTTAATGAAAATAATAAATTTAATCATTATGCTTTCAATTAAAGGTAAAATGAAATCTTCAACAAAAGCTTTTTTCATTTTAAATATTTATTTTAAACATTAGGTATCGAAACTTTATGCCGAAAAAGCGGAGGTGTCTACTAAAAACTGTCTGTCAAGCTAGCTAGCTTGAATGTGAGGGGCTTGAGAGAGCGGAGTAAGGCTGCGGGCCTGTTTCGGGATCTCTTGTCCTTCGATGTGGATGTGGTTGTGATCCAGGAGACACACTTTGTTCGCGTCGTCGATGCTAGTGTGCTGTATAACGACTTTGTCGTTTGTACAGCATACGGGGACCGGTGGGTTTGAGGTGTTTCCGTGTTAGTGAAGCGTTCTCTTGATGCGAAGCTGAACATTGTGCATGTAGGTGTGGAGGGCTGGTTGATTGGGCCGATATTACTGTGAGCAGATGTGCGTTTCGGGTCGTTGAGGTTTATCAGGGGGATCCAGAGGAACATGTTGACTTTTTTCGTCAATTAGGGTAGTCTCTGGTGAATTCATCGCGCTTAATGGGGAACTGGAATGCCATTCTGAACCCCAAGATAGGCAAGAGGAGGTGAGTTAGCGGTAAGGGCATCGAGCGATCGTAGCTTGGTTGATCTGATTGGCGAGTTTGGGCTCGTCGATAGATACCGGGTCAATCATCCGGAGAAGGAGATGTGAACGTCGGCTCATAAGTGAACGTCAATTCAGGTAGCCAGCTACCTGGAAAGAATGTTAGTGAGAAGGTCGACCTAGATTTACTAGATTGTCCCACGTTCCACCGTTTAGACTATTCGGTTCATAGACTCGTCTGTGCCCGGATGGTATTAGGTAGTAGGCCTAGAATGACTGGACACTGGAAGTTCAATGTGTCCTTACAGCTGATGAGACTAAGGCAGCGGGAATTAGTGGAGGTGGTTATTGGAATAAGTGGTGGGAGTGGCTTAAGGTTAGGATTAATATAACCAAAGACTCGCTCTAGATAAGGCAAAAAAGGTGAAGAGTATAGAGGATATTCTGTTCCGGGTTGTGGCTGTGGGGATTCCCTAGATACAGCCGTAGCTATACATGTCCTGCATCTAGCAAGCGCTACCAGGGTCAGGTAAGTAGATATAGGTTAGACAAAATGTCTAACGAAGCCGGGAACATGGGCGCAGAATTGCGCAAGGAAGACATCCATCGAGGTTCTGATCGATATATTCACGCCCCGTAGGGGCGCTCTGAGAGGTCGACCAAGGACAAGTGTGAGGTGTTTTGGCGGCATTTCGAGCGCCGTTTTTACCAATGAGTCTGGTCTCAGTGGCGACGACTTTCACAGGTATTTGGCTGACTTTCCTCGGATTTTGGCCGACTGAAGCGGCTAGCTGTGAGGGTTAGAGCACGGAGGGCGAAGTTTACTTGGGATTGAAGAAGGTCGGCAGAGGCTAGTCCCCGGGATTGATGGTTGGCCCTACGAAATGTACTTGAGGCTGTCGCACAACTCTGTACCGATTTTGACAGTAGTGTTCAACAACTGGTCCAGGCAAGGGTTCATCCCCTACCGGATTTCCAGGTGTGTGATCACGCTGTTGAAAAAGAGCAAGGATGTTGTGCGGGTTTTAGATGATTACAGACTCATAACTCTGCTAAATACAGAGTTAAAGATTTTGGCCAAGATCCTGAAGGAGAGGTTGTAGTCAGTTGTCTCGAACATGTTGGGACCTGAACAGACTTGAGCTGTGATGTGACGAATAATTCAAAGGAACGTGCATCTGATCCGCACGATCATAGGTGTAAAAGACAAGCGAGCCGCGCTGATCAATTTGGATCAGTCCAAGGCATTTGATGGGGTTAACCATCAGTACCTGGCGGCTTGGAAGAGGGTCGAATTTCCAGGTCACTTATTTGGACTGATGGATCCGTCCCCATTCTTGGAGTCTGGTTCTGGCCCAGACTCCACCTGAAGAAGAATTGGTCAGATGTACAGGCAAAGGTCGGAGCGTTGGTCCAGACTTGGCTTCGAAGGATGTTGTCCTTAAAGAGTAGGGCTGAGGCGTGTGCCACTTACGTCTTGCCCCTCATCCTTTACCGCTTGACTGTAATAGCTCTTTGCAGGACTCGTATTGAGGCGAGCGAGTGTTTGTTGATCACTCTCTTGTGGGGTGGTCGCAAACATTGGGTCCGGAAAGAAGCTTGTTACCAGCGTCCGTGTCATGGGGGCTGGGATTGCCATACCTGGAGAGACATCGCCATGGCTCAAGGTTGGTTTGCCTACGCCACGTTTTGACGGAGGGTTCGATTTTGGCGCGGAGTGAAAGAGACGCCTTCCCTAGCCTGACCTCCACTCCACCCATTTCTTTGGGTAAGCACCGTCGCGGTCGTGGAAGGTTGTCGAGTTTCTTCAGCGTGTGTCGCTCAGCCTTGAAGGCCATTCCTCGTTTCAGTGACCTTCCTCAGCCTCGGAGATTATTGAATCGTGAATTAGTGGAGGAGGTCGCGAAGGATCCTCTGCTAGGCCTGTTGACGTCAAAGTTGCGCTCCTTTTGGTCCTGGGCGCCAGCGGTGGATTATCTCAGCAACTCTGAGCGAGCGAGGCAGATTTGCCAGACGGTAATCGATGTGACCTTGATTTAGAAGAAACACCTTCTCACGCTTTCTACCATTATCTTCAGCTGCGCCCCTTCTGGGTTTATGTCGGCGAGTTGACGGCTCGTATCGCTTCCGATCGGCTCGTATTCATTGATTTCGGTCAATTGATTAACTAACGCTTTATTTTTTAAAAGTAAAAAAAATTATAAACTGTATATTTAAAAAAAAACATAAATAAATAAGCGCACAACGTGAGCTGTTGTAGACGATGAGGTGTGTTGGAAATATATTGGTAGGAAATTAAATGAAATATGTATACGTTCTTTTAGTGTGCTATATTTATGGGATAAAGTGCTCAATATCAGAGATAGTGTGTGTGTATATATAAATATAAAAGTGAACATAGAAGTCAACACTTAGAGGCGACAGTTTCATGCTAGTGCAATCGTCAGGCCTGACGATTGCACTAGCATGAAACAGACTGTCGCCTCTAAGTGTTGACTTCTATGTTCACTTTTATATTTATATATACACACACACACACACACACACTTATATATATATATATATATATATATATATATATATATATATATATATATATATATGAAGGAAGCGTGGACATATTATTTATTAATCCGACAGGTTTTTTATTAATTAAACGTTATTTTTAGTGGATACTCGTATTTGAGTAAATGCTCCTTTTACTTATTGAACAGTATATTTATTTATATTCATCTACCGGGCAGAACATTCGAGAAATCTAATTGGAGAAATATATGCGCTCTCCGGTATGATTCGAAACAGACATGCTTCCCCCACCCGCACGTCCTTTAAACAGAGAAGAATCTTGACCATCGACACACGCAGTGGCCGATATATATAACGCTCCTCGGATCTAGCGACGGTTTCCTCTAGTTGATAATTGCTTAGAAATTGATATGTTTACGTTAGGATACGAAACTTATCATATGTCGAGAATTTGCGTTTAAAGGCGGTATCCAACTTTTTTGACAATCTACGACTTCGTGGCCGAGAGGTTTAAAGCACGCTAGATTTAACGAAGGTTTCCTCTAGTGGGACGCATGTTCGGATCCTGCCTGAGAGGCCATAATGAGATTTCTTAAATGTTCAGGCCCGTCGAAGAAGGTAAATACATAGACTTTTTTTAATAAATAAACAATTTTTTAATAAATAAACAATTTTTTTAATAAATAAACAATTTTTTAATAAATAAACAACAATTTTTTTAATAAATAAACAATTTTTTAATAAATAGACAAAGCCTTTGTTCAAATCCTAGTATCCACTGAAAGTAACATTTGTGCAATAAAATCTGTCGGATTAATAAATAAATCCACCCGTTTCTTTGGACAAAAATATGTTTCGTTGATTTTTATATACATGACCTCGAGAATATATATAATTGCTGATAGACCCTGAAGAGTGGGAGGATGTCCCGTCTACAAAACTCTGGAGTCGGGATGCTGATCAACTAAGTGACAAACTTTTACTCATATTAATTCTCTCTCTCTCTCTCTCTCTATATATATATATATATATATATATATTGTTAAAAATGTTGCAGATGTTGCTACGATTGTTGTAATGTTTTTCTTTTTTTAATTTTCCTGTTTACAATCGTTTATTTTTTTTATTTTTTCCTTTGATTTCTACACATGTTTGGTTAGCGTAATAGAACTTCCAAGGTTTTCTAACTTAAAAAATGACTTATGATTGTAGCACCTCTTTCTATGCATATATATATATATATATATATATATATATATATATATATATATATGTTGTCGGAAGTAAACAAATGGCTCATGGGAGTTTCACTGCTTCGTAGCACAAAAAATAAAGTTGCACAAGTGTATGAAATGTGATGCTGGTTAGTTACATTTTAAAAAAATAGCGAAATGTGAAGGATGGTAAAAAATAGTATAAGGGAAAGAAATTGATAACAAATTTGAAATTTAAAATTAAAGACACTGCTGGACCCCACCCCACTCAGCGAAACTATAGTTGCACACCAAAACGTAGGTACAGGTAAAAAAACTTTTACTCATATTAATTCTCTCTCTCTCTCTATATATATATATATATATAGATATATTTATGATGATTCAAAATTAAGTTAACACTAGTATGAGAGGAATCATTTATTCAGAGGTTACTGAAGAGTTTCCACCAACACAAAAAAACAGCGTTCAACTGTACAATTTAGTGTACTGACATAAATTTCACAGAGAATTTTTGATATTACACCTTTTCTCTGTCTTCTTCGATGTCTCTAAATTTTTGCTATACACGCGATCCTTTATCATGACCCATAACCAGAAGTCACAGGGTGTAACTGGCCCATATATCTTTACAACTCCAATGGTGACTGCAAATACTTACTTACAAATGCTACAAGACTTTGCCATTGATAACATCCTACTACAAAGACGGGCAGGATATTTCAAACAGGATGGCGCACGGCCTCATTCTGCCCTACTGTTTCCGCTTATCTCGATCAAAGTTTCCCAAATTGTTGGATAGGTCGCGTCAGACCGTTGGCATTGCCATCACACTCCCCTGATCTGACCTCTCTCTCCCTCTCCCTCTCACTCTCTCCCTCTCCCTCTCTCTCTCTCTCTCTGTGTCTGTGTGTGTGCGTGTGTACGACAATTTCTAAAAAGAAACATTCACGACAACGCCTGATGGAGAATTACTATTAATTTGAATGTTCCTTTAGAGATTTCTAACATAAAATAAACCATTTCAAGAACATGGGTATCGCCGTTTCTTTCCACAGGCAGATTTTCCTCAGATATGCTCAAAGAACCATGCCTTTAAACCGATAAAGATAGACAGAAGCAGAAAAAGAGATAAAGGTGTGTGTTTTTTTCTGTAACTGAATAAAACGTTCAAAAAGAAACAAAAAGAGCAAAAAACATGAATATTTCAACAAGCGACAATTATGCGTTTGTCTGATCGGATTGGTGTCTTATTCGAAAAGAATTATGCAAGCGGTTAAACCGCGACTTTTTGTGCAGGAAGCTAATTACTCTCTTTCGGGCTGGAACTACGTAGTGATGAGAGAAAAAAAAAGATCGCTCTATAAGTGAAGGCATTATCGAATCCTAGAGCACAAGTAAAGGACATAATTTATCTGCAGCACAGTTTAAAAATTCAGACAATAAATGTATTATGGATTTGACCTGTGGACATATGTCGGTCCTTGCTCATCCAGTTCATAATCATTTCTATTTCGGATAAATAAACTGCTCCTACTCTTCCTTCTATTACTGCTACTAATACTACTATTGTTACCACTACTAATAGTACTACTATTAATTATAGAAGAAGACGAAGAAGACGAAGAAGAAGAAAAGAAACTTAAAAAGAACAAAATATACTGGATAAACAGGGATATTGGGATGTCTGTTTATCACATGAAGAATAGATTCAAAGCAAAAAATGTTATTGAAATCAAACGATAATAATAATAATAATAATAATAATAATAATAATAATAATAATAATAGTCAAACAACGACAATAATAATAATAATAATAATAATAATAATAGTCAAACAACGATAATAATAATAATAATAATAATATGGAAAATACACCAATTAAACCCTGGCATCAGCATACAAGCATCAGGGAGATCATTTTTAACAGCACTGATCACATATTAAAGAGAATGTTATCAATCAAGAGAGGGTGTCATCTCTATGAGTTTTCTTGAGTTTCTGAATAATAATAATAATAATAATAATAACAATAATGACAATAATAATAATAATAATAACAATAATAATATAGATTTCGGATTAGATAAATGTGCAAATGCAACATTCAAAAAAGGGGGAATTACAGAAACACACTCAATAGATCTTCATTTTGTCACAAACATTAGGGAAATGGAAGAAGATGAAACCCACAGGTAGCTAAGAATTAGCGAATTGGGTGGAATTCAGCTTACTAAAAAGAAGGAGAAAGTAAGAAAAGAATACTATAGTCTTCTGCGTCACGTACTGAATACCTAGCTGAATTAAAAAGAAAAACAAAATATCATCCATAAACACATCGGCTGTCCTCGAGGTGCAATAGATTTCCAACATCTGTAACTGGACCATAGGTCACATTAAACGAATGGACGCCGAAACGAGAAAGCTTCTCACTTGCCACCGCATGCATCATCCCAAGGTGGATGTTGGTCGTCTGTACGTGGCCCAGATCCGAAGTAGGCAGAGGATTAGTTCAACTAGAACTGTTTTACAATATTACAACAATTGGGCTTCAAAGATACCTGCAAACTACAGAAGACTGGATGATGATCTGTGTCAAAACCTATGAAAGCAGTAAGAAACTTTATTCAGTAATAAAGGAAGTCCACAAGTTCAAAATGGAGTTTCAAGTGGGTGAAGAAAAGCATATAAAACACAATGCACCGACTGAAGATGCAGAAATTTAAAAAGGAAGCAAAGACAAATGCATTCGATAAGATACAGAAACGATGGCAGGATAAATCTCTTCACAGTAAATACTCTGCTCGTACCAAACAAGTTGATGTAGACAAACCCCATACCCTTCAGTGGCTACGTAGTGTAGGGTTAAAAGTTGAAACTGAAGGTTTTGTTCTTGCTGCACATGACAAATGCTTGTTAACTAGAAATTACCAAGATTCACATACTGAATAATTGTGTTAGCCCAAAATTCAGATTCCGTGATAAATATCCAGAAACAATTGATAATTTTGTATCAAGTTAAACGGCATTGGCATCACTAGATATGGAACCCGTCATGGCAAAGTAGGCAAATAGCTGCATTGGAAAATCCACAACTTTTAAGGACTTGGGACTGCAAGAAATCGGTATGAACACCATCCAGACCCAGTTACGGAGATAGGTCCTGTAACAATTTTATGGGATTTTACAATACACCCAGACAGAAAAATCAAAGGTAACAGCCCAGACATTGTGATCAGAGATTGCAAAAACAAACTGTTCCTTCTTATTCACATGACAGTCGCTGCAGACTGTAATGTATTGTTGAATATCTTTAAAAAAAAACTATCAAGAAACATGGATCTTGAAAGTGAAATCTACAAATTTTAGTACATCAACAAATCCATTTGTAGTTGGAGCCCTCAGAGTGATTGGAAAATAATCCAATGATTCACTGAAGGGATACCTGGTAGCCCATGCTCTAAATAAATATGAAAAATTGTACAATACACGCCTGACGAAAGGCTTTATCAATGTAAAACATGTGTGATCCTAGGTGTTTTTCTGGGTTTTTTTTTCAAAAAATGCTCAGTGGGAAAAATCTTATGATGCCATTTTTTTTCTTAGGTCTCTGGCTGGGACCCGGAAAGAAATAAGACCAGAGATCACAGAAAAAAAATATTATCATTATTATTATTATTATTATTATTATTTAAGAATGTCTTCGTGATAAGAAGGGCATGCCTCAGAAGTTTTCTGATCGTTATTGATTGGAGGTGATAACATGTAGTCGTTTTGTGTCGAGGAATTAACACATGTTACAGTAACTATCCTATTCAATACTCCGGATTTCTTTGCTAGTTGTTTAGGAGCTAACGCACTGTGCATGTGTTCATGAAGGAGAGGCGTGAGGAGGTAGCATGAACTGGTGTCGGGAGAACTTTTTTTAAAGTTTTCAGGGTAATAAACTCAATTCTACTTGGAACACACTCAATCAGAGAACGACTCGGCGAACTGGATTAACCTTAGCTGAAAATATTCCTAACGGCCCACCAGTTTTTTCTTAAAACCCGTCACGATATCGCGCACATTTGACTATGATATATGTGCCTGGTATAAACCTATCACACATAACAATCAAAGCTAATCTCCCAGACATCGTGATCAAAGACGATAAAATAGAATTCTTTTATTATTTATATAGAAGTCCCTGCAGATTGTAAAGTATCGTTGAAGATTTTGAAAAACTATAAAAATACAAGGATCCTGTAATAGAAATCTCAAAAATGATTCCAGTTGTAGCTGTAGTCCAAGGATTGATTGGAAAAGTTTCCGATAGACTCAGTGAAGGGATTCCTATTAGCGGAAGCCTTAAAGAAATACAAAAAAATTATACTCACATATTCAACTTGCATATTACGAGGAGCTTTATCTACTGTGTGATTTTTTTAATTTTATTTATTTATTTTTTTTTACAAAAAACAATCAGTGGAACATATCATGAAGCCATTTCTGACCGTAGTTCTCCGATTGAGACCGGAAAAGAAATGTATATACAACAGAAAACACAAAGTGACAAAACAGCTACATGGCCATTGTTTTAAGAAGATAGATACAATTACTGGAAGTGATTTTGATTGAAATATGATTCTATAAAGAGAGAAACAAAATTAGTTACATTTTCAGCACATGCGCAAGCCATCAGAATGAATTTCAAGTCCAAGTTAAATCAACAAGAAGAAAGCAAATGCAGGTTGTGTAGGCAAGTTGATGAGACATATTCGCTGAATTTCTCATCTTGGTACAGAAAGGGACGACAGGATTAGATTGATAAGAGAATCCATTCGAAATATGCCGAAAATCTGGCTTCAATGTGAAAGAGAAATTATAAGATCTACCAAAGGTAGTGGTAGAAAATGACAATCACAAAATATTATAGGATCTCTATCATGTACAGACCGATCACGCCATTGATGTACGAATATCTAACCGTATTGCGATGAATAAGGAAAGTAGTAATTATCACATTATTGATTTTACACTTCCGTACAATACAAGATTGGATTCCAAGTTAACTGAAAAGTCTGAAATATTACACAATATTACTGCAGAAGTGAGGGATCTATGGAAAGTGATTTTTGAAGTAATTCATGTAGTAATGGCTACGCTTGGAACACCACCCTGAAAATTAAAAAGAGAGCATAGGGAGATTTGGATTGAAACCAAGATTTGAAAACTCCAGAAAACTGCCATGCTTTACACTGCGAAGATTCTATGAAATGTTCTTGAGTTTTGAGGTGTCTTCTTGTAACCTAGCCCCAAGAACTGAATTTCCATTGACTACGTGAATATACCAAACCAACAGAATACTACTACTACTACTACTACTACTACTACTACTAATAATAATAATAATAATAATAATAATAAAATATCTTTGAAGATATTCGAAAAACTGTCAAAATACAAGGACCTTGAAATAGAAATCTCAAAAATGTGGCACATGGGAACATCAACAATCGCTGTTGTAGTTGGAGCCCTTGGACTGGTTAGAAAAGATTCCAGTAGGCTGGTTGAAGGGATCCATGGAAGTCCATGCCTTAAAGAGATGCAAAAAATTGTTCTGACAAATACAGCCCACACTTTACGAAGGGCTTTATGTATGTAATTATTTTTCTTTCTTTCTTTTTTTTTATTTTTATTTTGCAGTGGAAAGTGTCATGATGCCATTTCTAACCTTAAGTCCCTGAGCGGTACCAGGAAAGAAATGTGTAAACGCCAGATATCAAAGGAAATAATAATAATAATAATAATAAGAAGAATAAGAAGAATAAGAAGAATAAGAATAATAATAAGAAGAAGAATAATAATAAGAAGAAGAATAAGAAGAATAAGAAGAATAAGAAGAATAATAATAATAATAATAATAATAATAATAATAATAAGAAGAAGAAGAAGAAGAAGAAGAAGAAGAAGAAGAAGAAGAAGAAGAAGAAGACAATCAAAATGATTGCCGTAACTCTTTCAATGTTTCAACATTTAAGAGAAGAGCGCGATTTAATAAAAGAAACAGAAAAAACTCGGCGTTTCACAATGTTAAACAATATTTCAACAGAATATCTGTCTTCTTCAACTTATATTAAAACAATGTTTTACAAATATAAAAATAGATAAATTTACAAACACTTATAAGTCATTATACAAACGTTGTTTGTCTTGTAATGAAAAACAAACGCCTGTAACGGTAATGAACGCATCAAAACGAATAAAGCGCCTCCAGCGTGAAGGCATAGAACTTATAGATGCTTAATATAATGACGATCGTGTTCATAGTTACATATGCAAACTACTAACTTTCCGGTCCGGCGGAATAGACAGAATGACAGGAGAGTTCCAATAAGATTTATACTAATCTCTTTGATTAGTTCCTCTTAGTACCTAATCAAATAACGGTAAATTCCCAGATGAAAGCGCTGGAAGTTACTGATGCTAAAGGAACCTTTTCAAATATACTTCAATGACGACAGATACCTGGTTTGAACAGCTATATAACTGAAGGTAAAATAGACGCGAAAATTTATATGAATTAGCAGGAACGGTAATCAACGGGGAATTGTGCTAACGCCTAGGCAAACGGTATAATCATAAACAAAATCTGAGTCAAAGAATATAAGAAATTAAATTCTGGACTTTATTCAATCCAAAACCAGTTTAACAATAATAGATCGAGTCATCAAAATAAATGAAAATATTTACTAAATAATAGAAAACGTAATTCTGAGAGACGACCGAGTGAAAATTTGAAATAATATTTGAAATTTTCTGCCGAACTGAAGGAATTGAGGACATTAATCTCGATAATCGTAGCCATCTCGACAAATATCGAAAATCCGTAAATATTGTTTGGAAGCGTTGAAAATTCGAGAAAGATTTCAAACGAACCAACAAGAATAAGGGTTAAAGACTTTGATAAAACATTGAAAAGGGTTAAAGAGTTTGATAAATCATTGATAATGGTTAAAGAGTTTGATAAAATATTGATAAGGGTTAAAGAGTTTGATAAAACATTGATAAGGGTTAAAGAGTTTGATAAAACATTGATAAGGTTTAAAGATTTTGATAAAACATTGATAATGGTTAAAGAGTTTGATAAAACATTGATAAGTGTTAAAGAGTTTGATAAAACATTGATAAGGTTTAAAGATTTTGATAAAACATTGATAAGTGTTAAAGAGTTTGATAAAACATTGATAAGGGTTAAAGAGTTTGATAAAACATTGATAATGGTTAAAGAGTCTGATAAAACATTGATAATGGTTAAAGAGTCTGATAAAACATTGATACTTGATATTTAACGAAAGCTACTAGATACTCCAATTTTCGACATTTTCACCTGTATAGAATAATTGAAGAAGACATTTCTTCAGCTCGTCTTTTGTTGTTTGTCTTTTTTGCATCTACAAGGTGTTCCTAAAGTTTGGATTCATAGGAAATCTCATTATCTATATTTTGTCTGTTACCTCCACGGAATAAACATGGTTTTGTCGATGAAAGAAAAAAAAATGACTTCCTTTTTCCGGGGTATGCTAAAAGAGAAAGGTGAACTTAATGAAAATCACAAATACAATGCACTTGATTAAACGCATAAAGAGTGAATGTGTTAAAATTGACGCCAATGTGGAGTTATTGCATCGAGGTCACGTGAATCTTGCAAAGCGCATCAACAAACGATGGAAATCATATTGAAGATGTAATTTGTTAATATTCAATAAAACGCTGTTGAAAATCTAATTTCTTGAAAGTGTGCATGTTTGCCCATGTGTCCAAGTCTTTAGGAAAACTCTGTACCCTCAGTTTAAATAAATGAGTTCTAACCATCGTCATTTGCTGACGAAAGCTTATTTTACTATCAATATTCTGGCGAGAATATCAGCGAGAGTCTAGCCTATTGCTCGATGGACAACGCAATTTATTGTAAAATCAGCAATAACTACAAGCGCTCATAACTGCGCTGACAGAAAAAGTTGAAAGGGAACAGAACGAGGAGAGGAAGAACAAAACAGATCGGCCTGCAGAATGAAAGTGGCGGAGAAAGATGTAATTTCAAAGAGTTAGAAACATAGATAATAAATGACATTGAGAGAAGTGTATAAAACCGGCAAATAGGCGATTGATTTGTTTCGGAATAGGGAATATAGAAATAAGGAAGATCAATATATTTGGGTTTTGATCGGATGATGAATGAAACGTATTCCGATAGCTTAACGATGCTTCTATCGTTCTCAGCATAAAGGCATAAAAATTGAGCGTGTGATTATGGGCGCCATTCTTTTTAAACGTTAGCTCACGTGTCTGGCACTCTTTTACTCGAAAGCAAGCCATATGTGATGTAATGTTCACCAGCTAAATCACTTAACAGCCAAGCATTGATGTGTTTATAACAGTTACAATGAATAACTGTATATAATTTAATGCCAATGTCATAAAAGGCAGAAAAGATAAAACAAATACGATGTTAATAAAAGAACTGGGTTATTTTTCTTTATGCTCCATTTAACTTATTTTCAAATATTTCATTTCAACTCTTTATTTTATTTCCTTGCCAGATACTTATTTGACATTGACGTGCCAAAAGTCATTGGTAAGATACATAAAGGTAATGATAGGTGGGGCCACCCTATCTTGGCATCATTAATATGATCAATAATAATGGGTGCCTGATATACGGCGTCACATGAGTAGCATAACGGGAATAGCCCAAGGTGCCAGCTATGTACTGTAGATATCAAAATCAAGCAAATGCAAAAATGTTTGATTAGTTTGGTTTGGTTTGGTTTGGGATTTTTTACGGCATATCAACCTCAATGGGTTATTTAATGCCGACAAATTTTTTGTATTGCTGGTAATATTTAAAAAAAAATGTATTTCTGGTAATATTTTTTTCCTTCAAAGATCTATTTCTGGTAATATGTTTTCTTCAAAAATGTATTGCTTGTAATATTTTTTTAAAAGTATAGCTGGTAATATCTTTTTCAAAAATGTTTTGCTGGTAATAATTGTTTTCTTCCATAACTTATTGCTGGTAATAACTTTTTAAAAAGAAGTATTTCTGGAATTAAAACCGATTCTTACACTTTCATAGTATTTTGATCCCCGTTTGGGGGTTAAATATTTGCCCATAGCTGGGACCCTAACAGGTGCTACCACCACGGGTCAGGTTGGACCTGGGAGCACCAGCAATTAAGAGGTGGTTCCACGCTCCTTAAAGCCTCCTGATCAGAGGCCTTGCTGTTGGACGTAGTTTATCATCTTACCCAGGACGGAATAAGTGTTTGAACAGATAACGGAAAATATAACGCTAAAATCTAAAGGTACATTAGAATATTAAAATATGCATTCCAAAATCTGAGCTAAGTATTAAGAAAAAATATTAATTAAAAACCAAGAACATAAAGCTGAAGTTCTATGTAATATCAATCGTTCCTTATGACAGTAGATGTTGAATAGTTTTCTCAGAGATGAAGAGCGGGAATTGAGGCAACAGATACATGGTTTTATAGAAGGAAGCTAGGAATACCATGGACGGAGCATGTAATTAACAAGGACATTTTAAGGAAAATAATGACAGAAATGATAATAATTTATAATTAGAATCAGACAGAAAAATGACATTTCTAGGACAGATAATGAAGAAGGAAACCTTGGAAAATGAGAATCACGCAAGCAGCATATAAACTACATAACAAACTTGTATAAATCGGTGCCTGAACACGGGTTGGATGGACAGTAAAAATACATATATTGCTAGGTTCTACAAAGGAAAGAAAGTAGTGGAGAGTCATGATCTACCACTTCAAATGACTCATAGAAAAAGAAGAAATTGTTTCTGATGGTCAGTTTAAAATATCATTGACCGGTAACTGCTGTTATTCTGTTTATTGATTGAGTTGTATTTTACGGTTTATCAACCTTTGCAGTTTATTTAAAGCTCAAAAATATTTTTGGATTGTAAGAAATTTTTGGAGATAAAAATTACCTTACTGATGCAAGTCCTACTATTTAAGCCATGGCTGGGGGAAAGATATGAGTCCATGCCTTTTCGAAGTGTATTTGCGCGTAAGGGAATATAACGAACTGAACAGGAATTGGAAGTAGGCTCTCTGGTTTTCAGTTCCGTGCCTTTATCCATTACACTACCTGCCCATTCAAGCTAGCAGCACCTGGTATTCCTAAGTGGTCACTCAACTAGGTACTGACCAGGCTTGACTTTGCTTAAGTTAGGTGATCATACAAGAACTGGCTTATGCTGTTTAGTTACAAGTTACCCGTATTCATGTAATCTATATACCCTAATAACATTCGGTCATTCCAGTAAAGACAATATGCCGTCTGATCAGATTTAAGTTGCTCAGAATTTTGAAATCGACGCCAAGTCACGTTACGGAGCAGAACCAAACTGGGGTGGCTGTGAACAACACTAGACACCACACATATGATTTTTGCTATGTTAGTGTAAGTCCAGAGAAACTGAACCCTTTTGTGAAGAAGCTGGTCGGCAAAATGACGAGATGTTTCCAGCAACCCGCCGAACATTTCAACAGCCAGTCAAAATCACGACACCAATAAATAACGAATTTCTTTTTCGGACATTGTCTCTTTTTTATGGAAGTCATATCGTTCCTGAAGTTCTCGGAACTTTCGGGTAAAACATGGTACAAATATTAAGTTCGCTTTATCAAGTCACCTATATATTTTATCCTCATCCAATTCTTCTTTTTAGCTATTTTTGGTTTCCCCCGTCTCTAACTCACTCCTCTCTTTCTCACCCTTTCTCGCCACCTCTCTCCTCTCTCTCTATTTGTACATCTTTTTCTCTCCCGACGTTTGTTATTTTGTTTTCCTATACGTGCATCATTTACTTTGTCTCTTTCCTCCTGGGCATGGCGATTAATTATATCCGGCAGCAAAGCCTCTCATTTGGAGATTGGAGGTTGTGGGTAGCGTGGAACCATCTCTTAACTGCTGTTGTCCCAAGGTCCACACTGACCCGTGGTGCTAATACCTGTTAGCGTCTCATCGATGAGAAAATAGTTAACCCGCAAATTGGGGTCAAACAGTACGAAAGTATAAAAATACATATTCATAGTGAAAATACCAGCAATGCCTTTTCCTTTATTCTATTTTTAGAGTAAGGTTCACCACTTACAAAGCCCGGGAGTCACACAAGGTAGAGGGTTATATCCGGAGGCCATTTGTACGTATAGGAGTGGAAGATAACTTTTAACTCTAGCCGTGAACAGGTTAAGATTGTAGCGATCGGGAAAACATACTGTTCAGAGTCTGTTCCACAAAGCAGTGGTTCAAGGGAAGAAGCTGTTCGAGTGGAACGTTTTTGCGATGTCAAAAAACAGTCGTTGCCACTTTTGTGATGCCAACGAATACACGTTGTCACTTTTGTAATGCTCGTTGTGGTAGAGACTTTGTAATCACAAATACAATTATAATACGCCGTTGAACAATACTGGTGTCAGACGCCTTCGAATAAGCTAGCACTAATAATACTTGCTCGATGTTACTCGCTCGAATAGTAATCCGTATAGTGAATCTGAATAGAGAAATAGTATAGACAATAGACAATAGCGGTGCGTATAGTAATAGAGGATAGAAGAGAAATAACGATCAATCTAGACGTCACACTTATGCGATTCCTGTATGGTCACGTGGTCTACTTAATTCGATAACGGGATCGCCTGTGTTTTCACAGTGACAATCTCTGTTCAAACTCAAGTGTCGGTAGCAGCATTTTATTCCTATATAACAAACTTACTTCTCGGCGATGGAATACGAAGGGAATGTGTGTGGTTTGCTTGTATATAAATCAATTTAGGTCTTTACAAATAAAATTAATGTATTTTGGCTGATACTGAGTTCATGTGTACGTAGACAGGAACGTATGTGTGGATGTATGTATATATGTATGAGCGTTATCGTAGGGTAGGAATGTCTTTGAAGTAATCGCTCAATCTTAAATGTTCCTTTCGTTTATCAAGTATAAAAGAAGTAAGGAAGAAAGGTAGAGATAATAATGACGGTCGCTTGACGCTTGTCAATGGAGGTGTTAATACGCTCGTCTCCTTCTCTCTGGTGATAGGCGAACATGCCAGTCTTTTATTTTGTTTGTGGGGCTTGAAAAAGTCATTTGGGAATTCACTCCTGGGTATGATTCGGGCCTTTCCATTGGACGATGAAGAAATTTTTTTGTCGGCTCGCGAAAAGGTCCGTAAAAGAATTTGTTTATGAGAATTGAAGATTATTTCAATTTTGTTTTCAAATGTTTCCTAGTTTTCTATTGGCCAAAACACATTTCGCATCAAGGTGTGAAATTTTACGAGTTTTGTTTCGGATTCGCTTTTGCGTGCGTGTAAATTCGAGTCTTTTTAAATTTCTAACAAAATCAGCTTAGCAATTGAATTTTAAATCTAGATCTTATTTTTGTTCACTACGTGTTACTATGTAAGTGGTATGGCGTGTCCTTACCGTGATAGTTTGTCTTGGATGGAACAGGGAACGTACTCCTTCCTAGCACTTTACCTGGAAGTAGCGATAGAGTAGCGAGAGGCTTACTACAACCCGCCTGTTGGAGAGAGGTTGGAGGGTGGAGAATAATTCGTCACCCACAAGGAAGTAAAAAAAGCTACCAGCAATACATTTTGGCAAAGAAAATTACTAATTCTCTGAAGAAAATTAAATTTCGGCATTAACCCCTTACGCGCCAATTATTTATGGAAAAAACTTTCATATTCAGTCGAATTTACTATTTATTTTTATAGCAACTAACAAACTTAGGCACGTTGAAGTACCCGAGCGATGGTTAACAAGTCTACAGGTATGAGTTAACAAGTGACCTCGTTTCATGCTCAGGAGGACATAAAAAGAATCAAGATCGACGTATGAACGCGCCAGTAGCTGCTTTTTGACAATTGCATCTTGGACATATTTATTCGTCTGTGACTGGTACATTTTCTGTGAAAACGTATATACACGTCCACGTCAAGGAAGGGGTTAAATGACACATAATCAGATATTCTGCTAAACAATCAAACAAAATAAACTCTCTCTCTCTCGCCCCCCTCTCTCTCTCTCGTCCCCTCTCTCTCTCTCACTGTCCAATTCATCACTGATTCTTTCACTCTGTCTAATCTAATATTCTCTTTCTTCCCCGTTTTTCAATTTCTCCCCCTTCTCTCAGTATACTTCATTGCCTCTTTATTTTCATTCATGTTTACATCTATTACGGAATTAGTTTATTTCTTGATCTTTTTTCCTTTTTAATCATTTCAGCCTCAAGCAAATCGCTCGAAAGACAAGGTCTTACGGACATTCAAAGAAACCGTGTGAAGACAATGATAACAAACAGATTCGTATGTTATTTTCTTTCTGTCATTTCTTGTTCATTAGATTCATCTTTTTTTTTTTTAAATTCAAATTTCTTTCTTCTTTTAACAAGTACGTCTCAATTGTAGTTTTATCACCTTTAGTAAAAAACTAAAATGCCCTAAGAACATCTCAAAAAGAAAACAAAATCCTCCAAAACTTACAAACAATTACGAAGATTACATACTGCATACATTTTAATGTCTTGGATACTTCGATACTTAAACCTTTGAGCCTTGCGTTCCTGAACAATTATAATCCTTCTGAGACGAAATTCGCAAATAATTGGCATGTAGTTTTTCACGGTAGATAGAAAAATACTTACAAGTGTATACCCGCCGTTCAACCGGTGTCTGAGCACAAAGTCATTTTTCTCTACCGCTGTTCAACCGGTGGCTGGACAGTGCGTCATTTTTCTCTACCACCGGTAAAGCGGTGGTCAGGGCTGAAAGTGTTAATGTAAGGATTTTTACGGGATTATTTTACAATACATGAAATAATGGTGGTGAAATGGTACATGCACAAAATAAGAGACCAATTGATTTGCAATGCAAGATAACATTTATTAGACAAAAAACAAATGCAATGTTTAACAGTTTCTTTTCTTAGAAGGTAATTGCATACACAACGAAATGTTAATGACCGTATTTGAGTGTAACTTGCCTGTGTAAGTATATTTGTGGGTCAAGTGTCCACAGCCCGTTTTGCGTGAAAAGTTCATGACATACAATACAAAACCTAGGAGAGAGTTACTTTAAGGATTCGTGTTGTATTTACCTTTAGAGAAACTGATGATACTAGGTTTATTAAGGGTTGCTACAGATACTTGGCTTACTAAGGACTGCTATTGATACTTGGCTTAAGGGCTGCTACTGATACTTGGTTTATTAAGTGCTGCTGATACTAGGTTTATTAAGTGCTGCTGTTGATACTAGGTTTATTAAGATCTGCTTCTGATACAAGGCTTATTAAGGGTTGCTACTGATACTTTGTTTATCCAGGGCTACTACTGACACTTAGTTAATTAAGGGCTGCCACTGATAGTTTGTTTATTGACGCCTGCTACTGATACTAGATTTCTTAAGGCCTGTTACTTATACTAGGTTTATAAATGATTGCTACTGGTAATTGTATTATTAAGGGCTGCTACTGATATTAGGTTTATTAGGATCTGCTACTGACACTTGGTTTATAAAGGACTGACACTGATACTTTGTTTATTAATGGCTGCTACTGATACTTGGTTTATTAAGTGCTGCTACTGATACTAAGTTTATTAATTGCTGCTACTGATATTTTATTAAGGGCTGCTACTGATACTTTGTTTATCAAGGGCCGCTACTGATACTTGGTTTATTAATGTCTGCTACTGATATTTTATTAAGGGCTGCTACTGATACTAGGTTTATTAAGTGCTGCTGCTGATACTAGGTTTATTAAGATCTGCTTCTGATACAAGGCTTATTACGGGTTGCTACTGATACTTTGTTTATCCAAGGCTACTACTGACACTTGATTAATTAAGGGCTGGCACTGATAGTTTGTTTATTGACGCCTGCTACTGATACTAGATTACTTAAGGCCTGCTACTTATACTATGTTTATAAATGTCTGCTACTGGTAATTGTATTATTAAGGGCTGCTACTGATATTAGGTTTATTAGGAGCTGCTACTGACACTTGGTTTATTAAGGACTGCCACTGATACTTTGTTTATTAATGGCTGCTACTTATACTTGGTTTATTAAGTGCTGCTACTGATACTAAGTTTATTAATGGCTGCTATTGATATTTTATTAAGGGCTGCTACTGATACTTTGTTTATCAAGGGCTGCTACTGATACTAGGTTTATTACGAAACTACACAGAGTTAACAATTTGAATTTACCCTACGCGTCCACCTTTCCGGCAGCTAATGTTGGACAGTCTCCTCAAAAATGAAGAAGAGACTCAAGGCAACGGAAGTGTGGTTCTTCGGGATGCTAGGAATACCATGGATGGAACACGTGAGCAACGATGAGATTTTCGAGAGTATGCAAACGAGGCGGCAGCTTATAATTAACATCAGGAAGAGGCAGCTGTAATTTATGAAGCACGTAATGAGAATGGAGGGTTTGGAAAATCTGATACTCACAGGGCAGTAAAGTGAGACAAGGGAAAGCAACGCGTGACATACCTAGCCGGCTTAAGCAAGTGGATGACAGAACAGGGTCTGGGAGAAGTAGCAAATGGACAAAACATATTGAGAACTATAGGATAGCGGGTAGAAGAGAGCCATGATCGGCTACGTACTGAAGGGACACGGCATATAAAAGGAGAAAATCGATGAAATTATTGATTTTCAGTTGATGCGTATTGATCAAGTATGCATCAGCTAAAAATCAATAATTTCATTGAGTAGGAAATTCAAACTGAATGTCCATTATTAATCACTTCACAGACTGAAAATTAAAAATTGCACCATTTTGTGATTTTTCACTTAAAGGAGTTAAGAGTATATAAGGATGTAATTATTTTCCAGAATGTTTGGCTCTTTGGTTGATTTGGTTTTCGCGGCATATCAATCAGTATGGGTGATTCAATGCTGTAATCTAAATATTTTTACCTGATTTTATATAATTTTAGATATTAATGATTTTAGTGATCTAAATCTTACTAATTAACCCATAGCTAGGGAGAAGAGGTGGATTTATAGTTTTCCCAACGCTATTTGCCCCTCACTGTACAGGGGTTGGACAAAATAATTGAATTAGGTGCAAATTCCTCTCCTATAAATTAAAGACCTATTATATTAAGAACTTTAACTAAAACTTCGTAATTTCATGTTATATCTATTGTAAATACGTTTATATGTCTAATTTACTGTCGTTGTCTTATTTATTTTTAGAATCTAGTATAATTTAAACTAAATGCGTGATCTCTCCGAGTTCGAAAAAGGGAAATTGTTTGATCTCGCGTGGCAGGAACCTTGATCACTAAGTTTGCTGAACTGTTTGGTTTTTCAAGAGCTACCATATCAAGGACTATTGCGCAATTCCAGAAACAGGGAAAAACCTCTAGCAACCGTAGTAATTCGGACCAGACTTGCAAACTTATTGATAGGAACCGACGTGGATTGAAAGGCAATGTGGCAAAAAATCATCGGACTACTACGGCCAAAATGACAGCTGGGTTGAATAATCATATGAGTAGTCCAGTTTTTACTAAAACTGTTCGTCCTGTGCTCCATAAGGCTGGATATCATGGAAGAGCCGCCGTGAGTCAACCTCTTCTCTCGACTCGCAACATTGCCCGCATCTTCCAAGACGATAATGCTCCAATACATACCACTCGAGTGGTTAAGAATTGGTATGAAGAGCATGAAAGTGAGCTAGAACACATGGAGTGGCCTCCCCAATCTCCAGATATCAATATTCTATATAACAAACCCAACTGGAGTTAGAACTGCCAATAAGATATACATATACAAGGTATTGATCATGACAGCCAGTCCAATAAGGTTATACCAAACACATGCATCACAGCCAAATGCACAGGATATGCTGAAATTGATTGATGGATTAATTCGTTTTCTACGGCCTATCAACCCTTTACAGATTATTTAAAGCGAGAAAATATTTTTAGAGTGTAAGATTTTATTTCTGAAATAATAATGTTTTTATTGATAAAAGTCTTACTAATTAACCCATAGACTGAAGGAGAATAGGTGGATTCATGTTTTTCCCAACGGCATATGCGCGCAAGTGAATATAACGAACTCAACTGGAATTGGAACACGGCTCTCTGATTAACAATTCCGAGCCATTTTCCAAGCACATACAAGCTTCCAGAATCTGGTATTACCAAGCGATCACCCAGATAGGTACTGACCAGCCAGGACTTTGCTTAATTTCGGTGATCGTACGAGAAACAGTGTTTCAACATGATGCAGCAATAAGCTCTTCCAGAGAGGATTTTCTTATTATGCCACATTAACTTTACAGACAATAAGAGAATTCTGAGAAGTTGGCATCAATCGGCTTATTAAATTAACATGTCTATACGTTAAAAATGTATAATCAGCTCAAAGGTTACTTTCAAGGTCCAAAAACTACTTTTGAGAAAGATCGGTAAAACACTAAAAAAAATTTTGACAAAAAAAAATTCTCAGCTTAACAATGATGTTAACAATATGTATGTTCCGTTGATATGATTTGAAAGAGCAGTTTTGAAAAGAGTGAAAAAAAAAAGTAAGTGGAACTATTTATGTCTCCGAGTCGTATCCTGCCATTATGAGGGACAAGTGTTAAGCCAGTGCCCCTTTCTGAGTAGCCATACAAATGCGTGCAATTTAATAAATGGTGAAGCCTACTTGGTAATTTCCTGTTTGAAATGTAACTGCGACAGAAATATTTTTTCCTTCACTTTCTTTCTCTTTCTCTCATGTAAGCGAATGCAACTTATATATATATATATATATATATATATATATATATATATATGTATGTTGTTATCTATCTATTTATATATGTTATATATATATATAGATACATACATACATATATATATATATATTATATATATAATGCCATACACGTATATATTTGTGCCTGTAACAACGTACATATAGGTATATCAAAAAATATTCACATAAATCAAACAAATAATAAATTATTTATAAACGGTTTTTACTCTGTATTTGCAATTAACACGTGGATCTAAACAGACTATTATATGTCTAGATATTTGAATTCTCATTATAAAAAAAGTATTCACTCATATATATGCATAGATTCATATATACCTTACCTCCACACACACGCACACACACATATATATATATATATAAAGTTTATCATACGAAAACATATATGTATAGTGGTATGCTCATAATGTGCAAATTTACAAAGTTATACACACACACGCACGCACACACAAGCGCGTGCACACACACACACACACACACACACACACATATATACATACATATACAGAATGAATGGATTTATCTTTAATCTGTCGTTCTTATTACTTCCAACATTATTATAGTGGAAAATTCTTATTTGAATGAGACACCCCATTTTTTTTATTTCTTAAACTATACGTATTGTATGCCTCCGCTTGAGAATTTGAAAAGTCTTAGTAAAGAAAAACGCTCTACCTGACAGGTATTGAACTTGTGACTGAATTGGTAGAGCAAATCAGTTATTCATCAAGTGTGATTTAAACATATGGAGGCGGAAAACGACGAATCAGGCTAGTGTCTATTCCCTTATTTTTCAAAGAAGCACGCCCTCTTCACCCAGATTATTCTCTGTGGTGCTGCATATCAACTCAATTTGGTATCTTCATCGTAAAGAAAGACATGTCTAAATAATTTTCTCTATCCCAATGCAACCCCGGATTTCAGAGACGTCATTTTATTCTTTGTTAAAACATTTCCCAGATATTTCAATTTTTGTAATTATTTATTTTTGATATCTCCAATTTCTAATTTGTATGTTACACAAATTCCTTCTGACAACTTTTGTTTTGTCCTTTCTTCTTGATTATTTTCACTCCCTGGCCAAGAGGATCAAAGCATATAACATCAACGTATTTGAGATCAAAGACGATCTGGCCTACATCGTTAGGAATTACAACCACCGTAATAGACAAAAGTGTAACCGCCCGGCGGGTTGTTTTAATAAAAAAAATGTAATCTACCGGACTGTTATTCGTAGCGTTAAAAACCTACCTTGTGTCACAACCTAAATCAGTTGTGGGTCAAGTAAATAGAGTGTAAATCGCTGTTTGGAATGGTTTGTAACACATCTATTTATCATCTCTCATTTGCGTCACTGTCTTACCTATTCATAATGCAAAATTTCAAAACATAACTATAAATATAAGGTAGAGAAGATTAGAGGAATATACAGTAATCACCCAGTTTGTACCCACTATAGTTTTTTTTTTAAAATAGAAACTGTATTATTTGCTTTGACTTGTTTGCATGCTACTCAGAAGCGATTCCGTCAAAGGACAGAATCGCATCTGAGTAAAATTATACTGAGAGGTGCCCAGACCTGGGGAACAGCTGCCAGCGACCGCGTCCTCCCGTTGCGGGGGGCTGTGGGAAATTTTTGTTCCTAGCCCGGGTGTACGCACTCGGGCTCCCCACATTAAACCGACATTGTGACGCAACCTGACATCGTGGAGTGTTGAGTAAATACAAATTTATCTCGAGCTGTTTGTAACATCCTATTTATCATTTCTTAGTTGTGTCTCTGTCTTTGGACAGTATACGCTCAGGGGTGGCTCCGTCGAAGGACAGAGTTGCAACTAAGAAATATTATACAGCTGCCCGAGGCCGCCCCCTCTCACTGCACCCTAGGCCAGCGCAACCGACCCTAGCTATTTTAATGATAGCCGAACCAAGAATCCTCCACAGAAGCTATCTTAATGCCGCCCGATAGGGCTGATTTTAAACTTAAAAATTTAAGATAGCAGCAATTTTGGATACAAAAGAAAAATAAGCGTTACTCATCTTGAACCATGAAAGCAATGATAATGGCAAGTATAATATATTAATATATATATATATCTGACAACCCTGAATCTGAGCTAATCGAAAATCGTTCCCTGCGCCTAACTTTTCTTGGGCCTTTCAATGAGCCATGAATCATTGAAATTGAACCAGTGGGAGCGCAGGAGTTGCTTGGACACACACACACAAAAACACATACACTGTACTTTATATATAAGATTTATATGTATATGTGTTTTTGTATATATATATATATATATATATATATATATATATATATTTATATATATATAAATATAAAAGTGAACATAGAAGTCAACACTTAGAGGCGACAGTGTTTCATGCTAGATATTGAGCACTTTATCCCATAAATATAGCACACTTTAAGACTATATTTCTTCATATATATATATATATATATATATATATATATATATATATATATATATATATATATATACACGCACACACGTATATATATATATATATATATATATATAATTCTTCATGGTCACATAATCATTCACGTAGAAGTAATAATAGGTGTACATACATGTAATCTTGTATGCGGACATTTTGTTGACCTTGTGTGTAATTGTTCGCGCTTATAGAAGTAGATTTCCTTAACAGAAAGACTGCATTAGTTCGGGGAAATCGTAAATACTTCTTTGTTATCGATTTTTCATGGAAAGAGAAACTTCCTTCTCGAATCAATATCAAATACAGCTGAACCAGTCCGTGCTGATGCCGGGCAAAACTCCTACGCTCTGCTCCTACCACCCTCTGCTTCTTTACATTCTCTTTTTTCTGACTTCTTATAATTTATTTTAGCTGTGTCGAAACTCGAAGGAAGGGGAAGTTGGGCTTATTCTCGCGTGGCAAACTTTTTTCTTATCTTTTTTTCTTTTCTTTTGACTTAACCCCCAAAATGCCTCGTCCCAAGTGGGTCTGAATATTTTTCTTCTATTTTTACCCATTTTCTATGTTTTCTCTTCCGGAAGGGTAACGAACTGGTCTTTTCGCTGATTCTTGTTCTGGACCTTGAACGAGGAATCAGTAAAGTCGTTTTCGCCAGGCAATTAAAAATCTTTTGAGTCAAAAAGGCTGACTATTTTTATTTAGATAATGTCATTACTGTTTGTGTGGTTGTTTATTTTGTTTTATAAGAGAAAACTATTTTTGTTGCTATTGAGATAAGAAATCCGTGCACTTTTCCTGCGCATTGAAATAAAATTTATAGTAAACCTTTTAGAGACTTAATTTTTTTTACAATTTTTTCAATTTTTGGAGCTTCGATGTTCGCTTTTAATTTGTTTTCTTACATTTCATTCTGTTCTTTTATTGACTATTTTGTCGTTAAAACTACTATAAAATACTGACTTTTTAAATAAGTCAGTAATTGAATGCGGTCTTAGGTATCCAAAATACTGGAATAGACACTTTGTACAACATGGTATAAAAAGTAGAAGTGTTAGCATATAATAATATTTACTTAATTTTAAGTGTATATATTCCGATTAGTAGTCCTGATCAATATATATATATATATATATATATATATATAACGTAAATCATTCATACAAAAAAAACAAATAATGAAGTTAATTGTATGGCAAGAATCACTCTCGCAAACAATATTTAATAATAAAATACAATCAACCTCGAATCTTTACATTTAACAATATCACATTTCTAAAAAAAACACTTCTTTCGGTTTGCACTATCTCTTCATGTCTCGTTATTACCTGGATTTAAAAAACTTACCTAATTTCCTACCTGATGATGGCCGTATAAAACGATTGAAAGCCGAGCTAGTAGCAAAAATAAGACCTGATAAAACCGGAATTTATAAACAAGGATCATACCATTCATTAACGGATTCGAGGTTGATTGTATTTTATTATTAAATATTGTTTGCGAGAGTGATTCTTGCCATACAATTAACTTCATTATTTGTTTTTCGTATGAATGATTTACGTTATATAAATTGAACACGCACCACATAATTGATATATATATATAGCAAAGGTAATCGATCCGTTAGTATATGATCGGAGTAGATCCTAGTAATATTAATTATTAAAACTGATCCACAGAGAGCTCGATGTATTTATTATAACAGACCATATGTATTTTTGACAGCAAAATTTTTTTTTTTTTAAATTAACTCAACATGGTGATAGTCTATTTCAAGCCGGTCTGTACGCAACTATTATCAGCCCCTAAGTGTCTGTCTTGAAGCATTGTTTTAAATTTATATTCAATGTCAGTCCTCCTTTGGTAGACACCCTGTTAATGAGTAGGGGCTTGTGTTAGCAACTGGTGAAGTGTGTTAGGTTTCTTACTCCGGGGAATCGTGTTGGGGTTGGAGTTTATTAATGGCTAGAGCCTTTCGTTGTTTATAGCTAAATATTGGTTCCTACTATGTGGCGTTTCCAATCCAAGAACCAAGTGTGTTTTCCTGTGATTCACAGTAAATATGTTAATACTACAAGTGTCCAGTATTATTAATAAGTGGTGGGGGATTTAAACTTAAACCCATTTAAGATTAAGGTAAATTAGTTGAATGATTTATTCAATTGGATGATATGGTATTACCCACAATCTATAAATCGATCATTCAACTAATTTACCTTAATTTTAACGGGTTTAAGTTGAAATACCCCATCACTTATTAATAATATTGCTATTAATAGTGGTAATAGTAAGTTTTCAGGTGCAAGTGAATCCGAACTCATACAGACAATCAACTTAATGAAGCACATAACTAAATTAAGTATCCAAATTCCGATGCAGCTAACACAATTAGAACGGAAAGAGATCAAGTACAATATAATTTCGTTAATGACACTGGAACAAGAAATGCGATTTTCATGATCAGATTGCTATAAGAACAAGAAATGCAGAGATCTTATATATATACATACATAATTTTATTAATTTAAAAATTTATATATATATATATATATATATATATATATATATGTATGTATGTATAGGCCAGTTCAAGAAAGACATTTGGCTCAATAACACACTAAAAAGAGAATGTCTCATATCGAGAATATTTAACATCGAAAAACATAAAGGAAAAAAATTAATTATTTTTACTAATATGTGGAAATCCCCACGCATTGCCTGATGAAGGTCGCGAGACTGGAAACTGGTGTAGAAAAATTATGGAAAGTAAAGCGTAATATATATTTTTTTAAATCCAGATTTCAACAAAAACGTTTGCGGTCTCTCTTCTTTTTAATATATATATATATATATATATATATAAATATATCTCTCTTCTTTTTAATATATATATATATATATATATATATATATATATATCTCTTTTTAATATATATATATATATATATATATATATATAAAATGAACATAGAAGTCAACAATTAGAGGTGACAGTCTGTTTCATGCTAGATGCAATCGTCAGGCAATATTTGACGATTGCATCTAGCATGAAACAGCCTGTCGCCTCTAAGTGTTGACTTCTATGTTCACTTTTATATTTACACACGCTCTATCTCTGATATTGGGCACTTTATCCCATAAATATAGCACATCTTAAGACTATATTTCTTCATATATATATATATATATATATATATATAAATATGTAAAGAAGAAGAAGAAGAAAGTTAATGATTAGAGGTGAATTAGACCAGGAAACAGTAGTATGAAAAAGTGCTCAATACATGTATAAAAATATAACAATTTAAAAGGATGAACTTTATGTATAAAATTAGGAGATCAGCCGATTACGCTACCTTGGTTTCAGCATTTCGGTATCTTCATCGGATTCTGCTCAATTGATTTCCTAAAGCTTCATTTCTTCAAAAAAATAATGACCGTTTATTATTTCAAAATAAATAAATAAACGCACGATGTGGAGTGTTATAGAAGTGGGGGATGGGGAGAAAACAAGGTATTAGAAATCTATCGGTGGTGGGGTAGCTGAAATGTACATACTTTCTTTTCATATCTGGTTCAAAAAGAAACTGTTTACTATGTATTGAAACGAATGTACAGGAATCGGTTGATCTCCTAATTATATATATATATATATATATATATATATATATATATATATATATAGACAAGTATTGTCTATTTATTTTAGGTAAGTTCTTTTCATATCAGCTGATAAGCTTAATAACATTATCATTAAACGAAGAAAGAAAATCACAATATTGATACATATTTTTAATCCAATCTAAGCTTTCGGTTTACATCAGCCATTATCAAAGATGACAATTGCACAATATATTAAGCAATACACGAACAAGAAATTGATGATAGTCTGTTTTTGTTTACATGGAAGATTTCCAAGCAAGGATAAACACGTGCATATAAGACGCTGAAAGCGAAAATCGCACCACAGCTCATGACTGCACACATGACCACGCGAGAGTGAATCCGATGAGTATTGAATATGGAAAGCCGTTGGTATGAACCAATGGCTTCTGTTTCTAATTATAGGCATTTTAGGATATTTGTGGAGATTTCATAGTTTATTTTGTTCAGGTTAGGTTTCAACTGTTTTATGTATATAGCTTCAAGAATTTTTAGTTTTTGTTTATTGTTTTCATGTTTAAGTATAGTTGTGTTTTCGACGAGGATTTTCCGGAATTGTGTATGCGGCCAGGCATGTTGTTTTAAATGCCTAAAAATGTTAGAGTTATCATTCAAATGTAGTGTCAAGCGTCGTGAAATATATATATATATATATATATATATATGTGTGTGTGTGTGTGTGTGTGTGTGTGTGCGCGAGTAGTTTGAACATTTTTTTACTCGCATGAAACAACAATTTCGAATCGCAGTATGGTTTGTCAGGAAAATTGTTTCCTGTTGCTGTCCTTCGGAGGACAGTGCCAGAAATCCATACCATGGGTTGAAACTATACCTTGCCTGTGCAATTGGATTGACTGAAATGTTCTGAAGTCATCGTTGATTGTGCTGCAATGAAATCACTAGTCATCATGACCCAGGGTTTGAGAGTTCTAACATTTTTCACTCTCTGTAAGCAAGGTCATATTAGCTTAGCTTCAGTATAAATCCCAGGTGGGCTATGTGGGCTTTGAAGAAACACTAACGTATCTGAGCAAACGTCTCCAACATAGATCGGCGATCCGACTTTGCAAACGTTTTGCCTCGAACAATAGAGTAAGAAGTCCTAACAAGATATATTACTGACACACACTGTTACACCGTTAACGGGTGACCCCGGGTTGATATTAGACACAGAAAGAAAAGTCTTAGACAAGATAGTAAAACAAGGTGTAAGAGTTAACTATCAACTTTACGAAGAGAGAATGTGTAGTTGTTAACAAGAGGGATAGCCCAAGAAGTGAAATACGAATTATAGTTAAATATCTGAGCTTGATTCGGACTATTTTCCTCATCTTTGTCGCCATATTTATTACAACGTTTCGGTCATTGTACGGTCAGGCCTTCTTCAGGTGGTTGAAATATTGAACTGAACCCTTTATTTCGCTCACTAGGGTAGACTGTTCTAGTTCCACTTGACATGTATAATGAATGTCAGTTATCAGTTATCTCCTGTTAATTCCCCTCTCCAAGTTCACCACTGCCTTAACCTGGTATTGAACACACATTCTTTGGGTCCTGTCACTAGATCTAACCAACGCCTTTATCCACTGTGCCATGTGTCCCGAAGTAGGCCGGAGCGTACAACGGCCGAAAGGGCGTAATAAATATGGTGAAAAAGATGAGGACAATAGTGCGAATAATGTAAATAGTGTACATAATACCTCATCTCAGAAATATAGACAGATATTGAGCTTGATTGATACTGGTGTTGGCATGCGAAATAAAAATTGGAGAACTCAGAATCCAATAAGTTCAGATATTTAACTATTTACTATGTAGAAGACGACGAAAAACATAACATGGCGATGGAGAAAAATGGCTTCAAAATATTAAAAACAGGAAAAGGAATCCTGAACTGCTATATGCCATATCTTCTTCATGTGCTATGTCCCTTTAGAGAGTAGGTGATCATGGACCTCCGCGATTTCCTCTTGTTTGTAGCTCTTAATAAATATTGTCGTTTTGTTATTTCTCTCAAACCCTGTTCCGCCATCCATTTAGTTAAACTCGCTAAGTATGTTATGCGTGGTTGTCCCGCTTGCCTTTAATCTCTCCTGTTAGTATCAGATTTTTCAAGCCTTCTTTCCTCATTATCCGCACTAGAAATTTCAGCTGTCTCTTCCTGATGTTAAATACTAGTTTCCTTTATGTTTCCATTTTCTCTAAAACCTCTTCGTTGCTCACATGTTTGGTCAATAGTATTCTTAGCATCCTTCTGTAGAACTACATCTTGTTGCTTCAAGTCTCTTCTTCATTTTTGATGAGATTGTCCAGCATTCACTTCCATATAGGACAGGTATCACATAGCAGTTTAGTACTCTTTGCTATGTTTGTAATGAAGTTGTCCTGTTTCTTTGTACTCTGCTTAACAATTTGATGGCATATTCGACGCCTTCGGATGTCAGTGTTGCACTGCACTCCGCCTATATGCCAGTGAATACTGGACATTTTCCACAAAGATGTCGAGAAGAGAATTAGGGCAGCACATAGAGTTCTACAGGAGGATGCTGAGACTAACACAATCACAGACTAGGAGCAACGATTAAGCCTTAATGAAAAGGTAAACTTAAAATCGGAAATTAACAGTTTAAATTTCCGGGACAAATAATGAGGAACTAAAGGGAAAAGGGACAGAGAGAAATATTGAACGATCTGCCTAATGAGCTAGGGTAAATGAGTGGTAGGATAGAAGCCGGGGGACATAGTAGAGGGCACGCTTTTTAGACATACGAGGACGAGGCTGTATAATGGATAGGACGTTGTAAAAGGCCGTGATCGTTCAACTGCTGAAGGGACACAGCATATAAAATCAAGCAATAATAGAAGTATTTTTCCTTTGCAGTTCTTACATTGTTCCTTCTTGCAATAATCCCATTATAATTACACTTGTCCCTAACCTTCGTTAGTTCGCACGACCGTTATGGCCCGCCACTACCTAATAAATAATGGACTATTTCGTTTTGACCGCCTGGAAAGAGGGGAAATGCGCTACTTTCAGTAAAAAAATTGAAATAAATAAATAAAGAAAGAAGGGAATATAGAAGTGTTTTACGTCTCCTGCTAGTACCTCATGAATAACGGGTTATTCCGTTTTGACCGCGTGTAAAATCGAAGCATATATCAGAGACGCTACTTGGTTTCAGGAAAAAAAGTTGTCAATTTCAAATGTTTTCATTTGTACCCCCTTACTTCTTAAAATAACGACCATCATTCATATTTATGATAGTTACAGCAATATTTTGATAAAGTTTCTAAACTCAAATATTTAACGATACGACAGAGCAATTTCTATGGATATTTTATTGTCTTAGAACTCGCCATGAGCTTGCTCAATCATTAACTGATGTATTAAGATTCATCGGAATTTTAAAATAGGAAAACCGTGAAATTTTCACGTGTCTTTCTAATCATCATAAAAACAGACCAGTGGTTCCCAACCGATTTTGGGCCATACCCCACTTTGTTATTTCTAAAATTCAAGTGCCCTCCCTGCAATATTTAATTCTTACATATTAAAAATTTTACTGCAATTTACGTGAAGAAAGCTTAAAAGGTCATTAACTTGGTCTCTAAACAAGCCTCTAAAAACCGTGACGTCTATGAAAGAGAAAAAAAACAACAAAAAGACAGTTAAATATATATAGTTTCAAAACATATAATAGAGAAATAAAAGACAGAAATATAAAAATATTTGAATGAAAGCTTATTCTGTAATATACTTTCATCATCTAAATCATGAGATAATAATGAAAAATGAAATTTGAGCTCACGTTGGTATAGTAAGCCGAAGGGTGCACATCATACGCATACCCCACCAAAATATTGCCAGGCCCCAACGGTGGGACATGCGACCCACGTTGGGAATCAATGAGTTGGACATATTGTTAACGCAATGATTATAGATGCCTAATGTATCATCTGCGATTCTGATCGACCCTCTTTCATTTAATTCGCGCTAATGCACTCAGAAAAATCCATCACCCCCCAGGTGTACATTAAATAGCAGGACAGCCTTGGCATTATTGCCGTGAGAGACTGCCTGTCTCTGAATAGCACAGGTCTGAATTCAACTGCAGTCTGAAACAACAGGGCCAGGTTAGTCAATACAAGTGCTAAACAACATAACTATGTTTCATATATTATGTAAATGCATTTCATGAAATGCATTTACAAAATGGTTTGCTAGGTCGACGTATATGGATGAAATAGGATAATCGATAATACTTATGAAGGACAAACCACCTGCATACGATAGGACACGAGTCAAGCAAGTACAAAAAAACAGAGCGATAAGTAAACTAACGATACATTTTCTCATCAGTGTTATTTAATCTATACCACGAGGGGATCCCGGCAGAACTAGATATTTACAGCATCGGTGGCCATTATCGTAACAGCGTCAGATGTGTGGATGGCGCTGTACTGATGACGTCCTGAAAAGAAAAAAAAGAAAAATTCTTAGACAAACTATTTACACTATTTACATAATTCGGAATGTTATCCTCATCTTTATTGCCATATTCACGACGTTTCGGTCGTTGTACGCTCCGGCCTTCTTCAGGTGATATATGTTGGAATTTTAAACTGAACCCCTTTACTTATGTATTCCGAATGATGTAAATAGTTACAATACCTCATCTCAGAAATATAAACACACCTAGACAAGTTATTAAATGTATGCAAGAACTGAAATATAAACATTAACTACGAGGAAAAATGGATTATTGTTAGCAAGCGAGGCCGTAAAAGGATTGAGCATCTTTTTGGCGACACCAAAATGAAGCAGATGCAGAAATATAATTATCTGGGAAATTTAACAACATACGACGGAATGTGCGGCACTGAGATCGAAACTGCATCGGATTAACGAAAAAGTTCTACCAGAAACTAAACAATGTATTATGTCACAAGATGTTTTCTTTAGAAACAGAGAATATAGTGCTAAATTACTATTCCTGTAGCCATATTTCTTGGGAATGTTATGGATTTATCTCTTAGGTATGGATAAATGGCATGTCAAACGGGATCATATAGTTTTGGGTGGAAACCCGTCTAGAAGAACAACTCTGATATCAAAACCGGAGGAGGGTCGTTTTGGGTACGGACAAAGGGCAATCCAGATAATAGTCTTTGGTCTTACTTAGGCTGTCGCTCAAGAGGCTTGATGGGCGTCGCCAAGCTATCTGAATGCCAGCTAAAAGGATCATGAGGAAAAATAATCAAAGCCAGACCATACCGGGTCGACTGATCAGTCTGGGCAAAGTTGTGTTTGTTTGTTTTTTTACCATTAGGTCCCCACCACCACGACGATTGAAGCAGTCGAGGGATGATGAAAATATATTTTTCTGTATATGACAATGAATGCTGGAAAACATTACAGATAAAACGCTCGACGCTGCAGAGACGTGGTTCTACAAACAGATACCATGAACAGAACATGTGTGCCACAAGGACATCCTCGAGAAAATAAGAACCGGAAAAACACTCATACTTAAAACCAAGGAGGAACAGCATGAAACATTACCAAGAAAAATGTGCGAACGTTTGACAAAGCAGTCAAAATGAGGCATGGTTAAGGGTCAAAAGTTGTTTAGATCTACAAGTGATGAGGATTCCTGAAGTGCCACGACTCTTAAATGATAATGAGACTGCGCTCTTCAGCTCTAGCGGACAACCAGTCCCGGACGAGGTATAGTCTAAATTTCAACTAACCTCAAGAGGATGAATTTCTCTAGGTTATCGAGGCTTACTTGATGAATAGAAGTGTAGAGGGGTATTTTTTTTTTATCTCTGAGGAAATTTACAAAGAGATTATTCAGCCGACACCATTTTTAAATTCGCACTCTTTCTCAGAGCTCTTATAGAATTCAGTAATTACTACAACTGGTTCAAGTTTGCAAACTTTTATGATATACACGCCATAATGAGAGTGATTTTCTAAGCATAGCTTAGATGTGGCACAAGACCAAAAGTACGGGGTACCCAGTGAGGATCGAACTCAGTATTCAGCCGTAATTGATTTAGCGAGACAAGTTTGCTAACCACTACACCGCCTGGAGGTGCCCACACGCCATAATGATATGACGCATGTTGAATGATTCTGTTTCACTGTAATTTAAAAAAATATTGTTTCATTGTACAATCTATTTTTTCCAGAATTAACAGGTCACTTTCCTTGATAAACCATTAAACGTTATTGTCAATACACGAGTTCAAAAACGCATTCTGCAAATCAGAAACATTGAGATATGAGTGACTAGGTGAAAAGCTGCCACATCGAACTTGTATATTCGTGTTCTCGTTAAGCATGCTGGAAGTATGGTCGATTTTTGTATCGCTCCTGAAAATGCCAAACTGTCACTGACATGCTCTGTTTTTACAAGAACCACACCGGACCAAGAATGGAGTATTGTGACCATGTGTGAACTGGTGTTGCCATGTCCTTATTGTCCAGTCTCCACTGAGTTCAAAAGAAATCACGCCGCACTGTGCATAATTAAGTATTTTCCACCATGCATCGCTTATCCCACAGACTAAACCTTGCTAGCTTCTCACGGCTTCATCGTTATTAATATTCCGTTGTTTTACAAGTTCAGACTTTCAAAGCAAAGTCCCGCCGTAGTAAATCGTCCATATTCCGTTGTTGTCGGCCATTTCTCGAGACATTGCCATTTCCTAAGAAATGTAAATTGTGGAAAAGATTTCCGAGAGTTTTCTTCCCTGGCGACCATAAACCGATATCTATTCTGATTGCACTACTTACTTCTTTATTCTTTCTCCTTGCAATAATCAATCACTCAGGATTTTTTACTTTCTCATAGTTTCATTCAGTGATTTCTTTTAATGGGATGGCGACAAACATTCTTGTAGACCGTACCCGATTCTCTTCTGTTTTTATTAATAATGCGATTAATAATGGTAATAGTAATCTGTCAGGTGCAACTGAATCCGACCTCATTCAGACAATCAACTTAAGGAAGCACATAACTAAATCAAGTATCCGAATTCCGATGAAGCATTTAAAACTGAAAGAGAGCAAGAACAATGTAGTTTCGTTAACGACACCGGAGCAAGAAATGCAATTTTCTTGATCAGATTGCTATAAGAACGAGCAATACAAAATCAGAGATCTTATATACATAATAAATAAAAACAATAGCTGGCCACTCGTATTCGAGGATAACCGTCTATTATGGCGGCAACCAATCACTATAGCAGGCGTTCGCTCAGGCACATTTGTGTTTGTTCAACGCCTACAGAGCCCACCTGTCGTTTATACTGCAGCTATGCTGAACAGACCTTAGTTACAGTCCCTGGGACACCTTAGTTACAGCTTCTCGCGGCTTCATCGCTATTACTATGGCAAATTATCAGGCGTCGAGTTACATTCCTTAGTTTTGCCAGTTCAGATTTTCAAAGCAAGGTCTCGCCGTGGAATATCGTCCTTATTCCGTTGCTGTCGGCTATTTCTCAAGGCATTGTCATTTCCTGAGAACTGTTAATTGTGGAGCAGACTTCCGAGAGGATGCTTCGCTGACGACCAGAATCTTACCCTCATCGTCCAGGGCCAACCGATATCTATCCTAATTACATTACTTACTTCTTCATTCTCCCTCCTAACAACAATCTATCACTGAGTAACCGTCTACATTGTGTAGCCTCTTTATTGGGTGAACTGAAGTAAAGAAAAAAAGCTCACCTTAATACATAAGCGAAACATTCTATAAGTGATCGATTTCTTGAGCTGAATGGTGGTAAAGGCATAATTCAGGTTTTCGCTTGTAGAAATCCGCTCTAAAATATCTATTGTCGTGGCCCTAAAATAAACAATTTTCGATATAAATTTCTATATGTTACGAAAATGTAAAAATGTGCTCAAGAATTTGGGGAACTGGAAAAGGAAGAGGACAGGCACTTAAGTGTAGATACACGCCTTGATTCTATGGATTTTGTTTTAACCATCTAACGTCATTTAACCTCAAGCAAAGGAATAAAGCCACTAAGAGGCAAAGCGTTACTGCGTGTTAGTGAATATGAGAAATATAAGATATATATTTATGGTCGTCAGGGAAGAAAACTCTCGGAAATCTTTAGCCACAATTAACAGTTCTCAGGAAATGGCAATGTCTCGAGAAATGGCCGACAACAACGGAATATGGACGATTTACTACGGCGGGCCTTTGCTTTGAAAGTCTGAACTTGTAAAACAACGGAATATTAATAACGATGAAGCCGTGAGAAGCTAGCAAGGTTTAGTCTGTGGGATAAGCGATGCATGGTGGAAAATACTTAATTATGCACAGTGCAGTGTGATCTCTTTTGAACTCAGTGGAGACTGGACAATAAGGACATTGCAACACCAGTTCACACATGGTGACAATACTCCATTCTTGGTCCGGTGTGGTTCTTGTAAAAACAGAGCATGTCAGTGTCAGTTTGGCATTTTCAGGAGCGATACAAGAATCGAACAAACTTCCAGCATGCTTAACGAGAACACGAATACACAAGTTCGATGTGGCAGCTTTTCACCTAGTCACTCATATCTCACTGTTTTTGATTTGAAGAATGCGTTTTTGAACTCGTGTATTGACAATAACGTTTAATGGTTTATCAAGGAAAGTGACCTGTTAATTCTGGAAAAAATAAAACACTTTTAAGGAGATAAAATAATAAAAGAACAGAAAATAAGACAGAAGATAACGATTGACATCGCATTTAAAATGTTGAAGATCAAAGTTGATGGGAAGCAAGAAGCCACAAGAAAAGTGCAAAAATGTAATTGCAAGCATAGAACTTAAGGTTGTCATTTCAACAGTAAAAGGAAGAAAACCTTGCTGTTAATCTAATAATGCCCTTCAATTTATAAAATTTAAGTATCATACAGGAAAGTAATATTTATTTTGAAAATACTAAAACCTGGCACAAGGCCAAAATGGGGGATCGTAAGGCAGGTCTTCAATTTGTCTTATCTTGAAATTAGCTCGGTACAATTACTGATCCAAACATACCACAGCATTCCTTACACCAAAACAACACATTGTTACTTACCATTCTTAGCGCGGCCAGTTTAATACCTCCAAGTCTTTATGAAGTTCTATCTAGTTCTCATATATACAATATTTTGGGGGGTGGAGGGGATAAAAATGAACAATATTTAAAAATGAAACCCTAATGAATTGAGGAAAGTAATATTTATTTTGAATGAAACAAAAATGTGGGGCAAGACCAAGGTGGGAGGAGAAGGCCTATTTTCAATCTGTCTTATCTTAAACTTAGCTAGCCATGATTAGTGACCCAAACATCCCATAGAATTCCTTACACAAAACAACACATTATTACTTACCATTCGTACTACAGCCACCAGAATACCTCAAACTCTCTATCAAGTCCTTACTAATTCCATATGTGCAATTTGTCTGTTGGGAGAGACAAAAAATAAGAACTTTTAAAAATGAAACCGCAAAGAAAATTTACAATAATTAAAATTTTGTATCACAGAGGAAATTTGATCAGAACAATTACAAAGAAAGTATTTATAGGAATGGAACAGGGAAGACACATTACAGCAGTGGGAAAGTGACTGAAACCGAGATGCCAGGTCAGGACCAGTGACATTGCAGATTCTTTGTATTTTTATTAATAATCTCTAAATATATAGCAGGACCAGACGTGGCAAGAATATTCAAAGCAAAGACGAATGGTAGATTTATAAATATGTAAGATACATTCAGGAGAGAAAAATTATCTAGCATAATACCAACTTTTCTGGCAGCAGACCTAGCAATTGATACAATATAATCTTTCCACTTCATGTCAGTGGAAAATGTTAGTCCGAGAAGGCGCAATTAGTCCCTGTCCAGGTGGTTAGCATCAGCCATACTGATGGAAGGCAAAATGGTTCTCTCAGACGATTAAACATGAGCTGTTTTGTTTTGGAGACATTAACATTTCTAAGCCATTCCTTGCCCCAGTTAACCACAGAATGTAGATCATATTTTTTTAGCTGCCAACTTGACCTTATCGACCCGCTCAGACATGCTATTAAGATAGGAATAAATGTTTGTGTTAACAGCATAGATACCGAAATGAGAACTGATATCATCTGGAAGGTCTTTGATGAAAATGAGGAACAGCGTAAATGGTAATGGTTATATAATAGCTGTTTCCTTATAAAGAAACATTCAGCAGTCATTGACGATGCAGCCAGTGCCACTGTTGTTAGGTATTTAGAAAATATTTGTATTAAAACTATTTTTCAGGAAAATAGGTTTCTGAAGTCCACTAACTGTTATCAATCTTTCCAACTGATAGTGGTTTCCTTCCTAAACTTTTGTTCGAAATCATGTGGAACATCAATTGTTTTCTCTTTTAACGATCATTTTAGTTGTTGCTGCTAAGTCACCAGGTGATGTGAATTCAGTTATCTTCTATTTTGATATATGATTGTGTATTGACATTCCACAAGGCTCGAAGAAGGATTATCTTCGATACGACTTATGGGTAACATTTGCACGAAGACGTGCGCTTACAACAGGAATGCGTTACACGACTCTTGATTGGAATGTTCTTTTTTTCTTTTAGTATGCAATATAATTCCAGCTATCGTTGCAACTGGCGTTATTTCTCTTACCCTTATAATCGTTGTCTGTTTTCTAATAAATATTCCCATTTTTCCCAATTCCTGTTAGAATTGTTATAATACTACGTGTAGTGTTAGTTGTAGTCGTGGAAGTACTTTACCAAAATCGATAATGATATTTATAGGCGCAAGATCTCACAAAATATCAAAGGTCGCACAAGCGAAGAAAACTGAACTGAGCGATAAATAAATAATTTAATATGCAACCGGTTTCAAAGGTTTGAGATAAAACATTTTCGCTCCAAATAGGGAAATGCAAGTAAAAAAGAAAAAAAAAAAAAAAAAGAAATGTAATGAAATAACACAGAGCAAACGCCTTGTAACCATGCCACGTGCTTTGGCACATATAAAAAAAAACCCTACCACAGAGACTAAAAATAGACGACACTTAGTCTGAAAGAAAAATCTTAGTAGCATACATTATATATATATATATATATATATATATATAGGATTGGTGTATACGGAATAGATTTCAATAACCAAAAACTCCTATTCTTAAAAGAGTGCTCAATACAGAATAGACCAAATATAATTTATTCGAAAATTATAATATAAATATGTTATAAAATCCTTAGAAAAATAGCCATTTTGTTTTGAACACTTCTGGTGTCTTATCAAGTGATGGTGTTGAATGTAGAAGTTACCGTCAACACCATCATAATTCTTGTTATAATTTTCGAATAACTCATATATATATATATATATATATATATATATATATATATATTAAATAATTTTTTAATTTGTGTAATGGAAATATGTGCCCACAGATCTTGACATTGGTGACAGTGTCTCATTTGACGCCTAAAATATCTGCAGGGTTAAGCTTTTAGGCATTCAACTTTACCATTATTTTGTTAGAAAAAATGATGTTAAATGTTATCTTATATAAAATCTCTTGTATGGCAGTATATGGTGGACATTCTTCCTGCAGATGAAGACGAAACTAAACACAACAGGAAATCTCGTTCTGCAGTTATGTTGAGAATATCATGGGGCGTACAAGCAAAAAAGAAGACCTATGTAAATGGAAATAAAGTAAACACGTAGACACAATCAGAAACAGACAGCTGACATTTCTAGAACGCATAATGAAAAAGCGGGACTTGGAGAATTTAACACTCACAGGACATATCGAAGGCAAGGAGGGTATAAAGCAGTAGAGCCCCGAACTTGTGTGAATAGACGGTGGAATAACGGACGGCAGAGTTGGCAATGGAAAACATTGATGAGGTCAATAAAGGATATGATGCTCTGCAGAGCCATGTTTATCAACGAAAAGGGATTAATTTGATGTATATAGAACCTGAAATTAATATCGGGTTTTTATGGCGCTATCATTAATGATGGGTATTTTTGAAAACCTGTAATTATTAATAGACTTTTTAGAAAAGTATTAATTAATATCACATTTTTATATAACTTATAGCCATTTTTATATTATTAATTCTGGATTTTACGCTGAACATTAATAATTTAATGCTTGTGCCAACTACCCCGGATGTATCTAAAATATTTTTGTTTTTAAGACTTTCGGTCATTGGCAAAGATTTCTAAGTCATAGGAAGGAAATTGTTAAGAATATTTGGCATTTTGTACTTTCCATATGGATGAAAAAGATATAAATAGAATTGTGTTTGATTGTTTGTTATTTTGTCTCTGTTTTTATTTAAGTACCTGATTACGATTTTATAATATACTGGTAAATGTTCTATTTACCACTCTCCCTCTCATTTTACCTTTATATTTATATTCTTTGTATTTGTCTTTTTATTTCTGCATATCTTTCATAGCAATTTCACAGCACCTTATCCCGTAGACTATCTTGCTGTTTGTCTTTTTATTAAGAATACTCTCCATTTAATACAAGGCCAAAGGGAATATATATAAATAAAATTGTGTCTTGATGTTCTGTTATTTGCTCTCTATTTTTATTTGACTATCTTATTTGGTCTTTATAGTAAACTGTTAAACGTTCTATCGAGCTCCCTCACCATCTTTCTACCTTGATATTTCTTTCTTCATTTTATTTGTCTTTTTACCCCATATCTGCGATTAGACATGATAGAGGATAGCAATACAAGGCCAAAGAGCAACTCAAGATAATGGGTTTCGGAATGAGTTGTTTAATATGAATGTAATGGGAAGAAGAAGAAAATGATTATGCGAATATGTAAAATTCTCCGAAACTTAAAGAGGTTCAGATTCTAGTGCTCTTAAAAGGAACAACATGGGGGTCTTTTCTACAAAATAAGGGTTCTTTAGAAGAAGTTTTCTGAATGTAACCTCTTTTATTTCGAATGGAATACGTAGGAAATGGGGTTGTTTCAACCATATAGACGTAGCAAGGTAGCTATTGTATCTCAGGTTCTGAACTGGTTGCACTAAAATTGATCTCGTTTGAACATTTGCCATGGAAGTAGCGATAGAATTGAGGTATAGCGTCTGTGGTAAACGGAAATGTTGGGTATGTCAAAAGAATCTTGCTCTTACGAGACAGTAATACTTCTACAAGAATTTACCAGATATTCGGAAAAAAAACAGTAAATGTTATCTCTACGGCGTTAATTGTAAAAGAACGCTTTAAATTCTGGAATCTTTTATCATAAAATTCAAAGATTTTTCACACTAATACGATCTTAATTTTCGACATTGTCAGTTATCGATAAATTTAACCCAGAAAGTATTTTGAGTATCAACTTTGTAACTAAGGTGGTTCTTAGCAGTATTTCTTCCCTTTTCTAAGGTCATCTATCCGCCATCCATTCGTCAGGTTACCCGATCTCTCTTTCTCTCAGTATCCCTCATTTTCCAAGTCATCCTTCCTGATTGCGTTCCAAGAAATTCCAACTGTCTTTTACTAATTCTGAGTGTTCTTTCTGTTGCCATTTTCTTTTAAATTTTCCTTGTTGTTTACACGATCCGTCCAGGGAATTGTTAGTATATTTTTATACAATCACATTTCTGCTGCCTCGCGTTTTTTCCTCATCCTTAAAAAAATTGTGCAGCATTAGCTGCTACATGAGATGATGGATTCCGCATAGCAAGCCAGCACTCCTTTCTTTGTTTCTTACCAAATTCTTCCGTTTAAATCGATGATCCAAGAAGTGCAAATTAAGTCCTCTTCATAAGGATGAAGTTGTATGTCCGATGTAATTATTATGTGTTATGGGAACTTACCCATAATAATAATGGACTATTCAGGACATCATAAATACTGCGCGTCAAGAGGGAGCAGCATTCAGAGCCAGTCCTTTTTGGACGACTCGACTAGACGGTCGAACTCTCTGCCTCTGAGGCAGAGGGGAACTCTCTGCCTCTGGGCAGAGAGGAACTCGGACGAGGCTCCGCCGAAGGGCAGAGCCTCGTTCGGGGAGGTTGACCGGCCCGATCCCGTTTATACGGGATCTACGGGCTATTTTTTGGCCGAGCCTACGGGCTCGGGTACCCCACTTTAAACCCGGCCTTGTGCCACATCTGTCTCTCGTGGGGAGGACACTAAATACTTCAGAGTCACAGTCACAGTCAGAGACAGAGTCAAGAGTCAGACGATTATTGTAAGACATTGGAATAGTGATACTTGTCGAGACAACATAGTTCACTCTAACCAAATCTGATAGTCATTACTAATACTTCTACTTCTTTGTACATATTTCTGTTTGTAATATATCTGTGTTATTCCATATCTGTGTTCTAGTTATTCTTCATTGGTTCTACCTTGGGCCATCACCGTGGTACAAGGAACTTGGACCATAACATTATGCATAATTTCTTTTCAGGGAATGCAGTTCCATAAGCTGCATGTAAATTAATAAATAATCGTAACTCTAGGGAACTTACTGATTCGGACGTTTTAAATGTTCTACAATCAATATTGAACTTTATATCATTGTTCTGGCCAAATTAGGATTTAAATTTAATAACATTTTTCTGAAGGCAAATACGTCATGTTTATAATTAAGTTGCATTTGATGTTTATAAAAATATTTATATTATTGTTTTCTTTATATTCTGTCTTACTATTGCTTACATTCGAGAAATAATATCATCTGATTATCTATAGGGTGATCCGTATAGACATACATAAATATATATATATATCGGTAGGTCGATAGATAGATAGATAGAGAGGGAGGTAGAGAAATGGACGTGGAGAAAAAGAGAGCGTGAACATAGGAATGACACACTTCAGTCCATATAAAATGTTGTCCTTGCATACGTGTGACTAAATTAGCGCATCATTTGTCTAAATATATCAACTGGAATGCATAAATCCTATAAGTGCTTTTTCCCGAACAAGGTTTCTACAGAGGCAGCCTCAACAATGGCAGCTCACTGTAGTCAGTAGTCATCTTTTGCGACAGTTTTATGATTAAGACGGAGGACGTTTACAAAATAAATAGGACCGCAAAAAAAAAAAAATGGTGATGGAAAAAAGATCCCAAAATAGAAAATGCCAAGTAAGAAAAATCGAGGGGGGAGGATTAAGTGGGTGTAATTCTTGCCTCAAGTTAAGTTCAAGGTGAAATAGAAAAAAGAAATGGACGATATAATATAAGGCAAAAATTGAGGATAAAGGACAATAAAAGAACAGGGTTCAGGAAGACGGAAAATGGCGATTAGCATTGGATATAATTTTTAAAGGTTGTAGGTGATAGGGCAGCAAGAAATCGGAATGGAGCTCTTCAGGCGAGAAGACGAGAAAAGAAACTATTAGGAGAAAAACTACAATTGCATATTTGATAGTTAACAGTAACTGCAATATAATCTACATTCCGTTGTGATGTTGACTAAAAAAACAAAGCGCCTTACTAGTCGGATTTCAGCTTAACATTAGACAATAGAAAGGACAAGTATACAAATAAATAGACTCAATATGTCTATATTATTCAATGAAATATATTTGAAGGAAGACATGCTGCCTAAATACATACAGGCGCGCACAAACATACACACACACACACATATGTTTGCATGTAATTTTAGATGTGCAATTTCGCATATCTCGTTGAGTTAAAGCAATGTATATTTTTTTAAAGTTCTTAAATTTATTGCATTATCGTTGATTTAAATGGAATGAAACCTCATATTTTTACAATGATACTCTGCTGTTTCGACAGTCTTGTACTTCTTCAGGAAAATCTACAAAAAATCAGAATTTTCAAAACGCTGTCATACTTAAATAGATGCCTCTACAACTATAAATCAGGCGGCAGGTATGTGTGATAAAATATGCAAATAAAAAATCAAAGCAATTCATTGAAAGCAATTCATTGAAAACAGTTCACGATATGATGGCTGATTAGTTTTCAAGAGTTGATGTGGACTGAAAGATTCAAAACTCGAAATTTCATAATTTTTATCATTATACTTTTTAAAAAATATTATTCGTTCTTGAATATGTGTTAAACTAATAAAACTTTATTCATGTTCCTTTTCTTGATTGAAGCATAATATTCTTCCAGACGTTCTATTTAAATGTCAGAATTCAAATATTAATACACAGTAAGTATATATATATATATATATATATATATATGATATGTGTGTATATATATATATATATATATAATATTCTTCCAGACGTTCAATTTAAATGTCAGAATTCAAATATTAATACACAGTAAGTGTATATATATATATATATATATATATATATATATATATATATGGTGTTTTGAGATTAGGGGATCAAAATTATAATAGCGCCAACTCAAGAAAAACATTATAATATAAATGAATATAATCAAAATTCTAAAGAGAAATATATGAAAATTAACACATTTTCATCTCCGAATTTTCTTTCTTTCACTTCGACAAACGTCTCTCTCCCTAAAGAAAAATAATGACATTTAACAGTCTGAATAAGAATATATATGCCATGCATTACAGGAAATCCCCGTAGACTGTAATAATACGTCATTACGTCAATGAATTATACGGATTATCCGACGATGCCCAATTTAGAAATGTTCATAAAAAGTGTTAATCTATTCTGGCCATATACTGGAAATGCTAGAAGGATGTTTTTTTGTTTTTTTTATCGATGGGCACAGTGTTAAAAGTATAAGTCCCACAGATGACAATCTGTTAATGGTAGACTTATAAAGAACAAGTCCTTCTAGACGAGGTAGTAAAGGAAAGCAAGAAGAAAGCAGTAATTATCAGTTGTAAGATAAAATAATGTCTGCTTTACAGCAAGAGAAGGAACCAAAGATTTGGCGGTATTTAACATATACTTAAATAGCTACGGCAAATTGAGATTTTCTTATGGATCCCAGACATGGGGCTAAACTCGTTCAAATATATCTAAACTTTAGGCTGTATACAACCACTTTCTCAAATTAATGGTTCAAAATGGCCGCCAGCTAATGAAGCCTGTAAATCAAAGCGAGGTCAATGCTTCTTCAAACCTCGTCAACTCGCGCTACAGAATCAGAAATTAAAGAACTCTACCAAATAATGGCAGCCATATCACATGAAAACTTTAAACAATATCATTAATGAAAATGGATAGCTCCTATAAATCGAAGATAAAATAATGACATAATCAAGATTTTAACCTTCCACACTACTCCAAACAAAAAGTTAGGAAAGAAACCCTCATGAATATTGGAAAGCACAATGACATTTAGTGTACCCTGGAAACCTATTTTCCTGAAAAATTGTTTTAATGGAAAGATATTATAAATTCCCAAAGCCAGTAACTCTGGCTGTTCGGTCAATGAATGCCGATTTTTTCCTTATGAAGATACGGTTTATATTGACATTACAATTATTTGAAAGATCGTCCTCGTCGCCGACCGCAGCGGCGGATTTATCTTGGATCCAAGAATTTAATTTCTTCCTTGTTGATCGCTTCCTTTATGATAAGAGCATTGATGACTAAATTTGCCATCAATGTGTAGGTTCAGGACTAGAAGCTTCTAGTTTCCGGAAAACCTGCTCCTGTCGTCCAATCTCTGTCGCCATTAAGCTTTACAATGGTTAAAAAAAGTGAATATGTTTAAGGTGGACATTCGGCTTGCCAGGAAGTGACCCACAGACTTGATGTCATGACCTTCAACTACGTCACATATGGAATGGGACAAACAAAATTGCACCTTCTGTAGCATGTCCGTCATACTTAGTCCTCTTCATCTGCCTGTTGAACCGCTGAGATCATGTTGTAATCGTCATCTGCTTGTTCATCCCCTGGTGTCTTTTGGGTTGGTTGCGCTCAGTCTGCCATCGTCTTCGAACTTGCCACCAAGATTGGCCCTTCCAGTAGTTTAATACTTCCAAGGGCTTCGCTTTCAGAGTGACTGGACCACGCAAACACCTCCACCACGACAAGGACCGAACATCAAATGATTTTTTGAAAGTTATATCATATCGAACGAAGATATTGTTATAAAATTAAGAAATAGCAATCAAAACAACAAGAAAAATTTACATTAATAAGTTGTTTTATTTTATAACCACAGATAATTTAAAAATTAAATATTTATCCAATTTAATACAGTTACATGGATTAGCAAAATGCAAAGTAATAATAGGTGGGACACCGTAATTTGGTATGGAGTGAGTGACCATGGTTAATTGGAAATAAATAGCAGAACTATTCAAGAAAAAAATTGAATATGTTCGCAATAAACAGCAAGAAAAAGAAAAGAAAAGAACAAGTAAAAAATAATATAAGTCAAGCAAAAAATATATGCAAGGCAAATTAACAGTAATATGGCGAAAAGTTCTCAAACTAAGAATTGGTGTTGACATACATGAGCAAATTCAGATAATCGAACGAAGGGTCTGACTTCAAGACAATACTGACTGGGACCTAGTCAGTTGAAGCCGAAAACTGAACTCTTATTTTCTAGGGAATACATCCCAGCATGCATTTATCTCATTCTGCCTATAAATTGGGGAGAGGAATGTGTTCTTTCACTTATTCCATTTGCAGGATTGGAAGCAACAGACTTCAAGGAATTGCCCTGCTCTATATCAGTTTTGCTCTGACAAAAATAAAGCTGCAGAATGCAAGGCAATTTGAGTTATTTTATTTTGAACGGAGTATGAAGCGTGTGCTAGACATATTCGAAATTGTGGGAATCTATGGTGTCATGTGCGTACAGAAAATACCTTTTGAAAAGCACGATTGTCCGTTGTTGAGAATGCATTGGCAGACCACGTGTCCTTAATCATCGTAACGAGAAGCATCCCATTAGAATTGGCTGCGGTAACAGAGACGCTGGTTCAAATTATATTACAGCAGTTCAATTCCGTGTCCCTTGGATTCACTGAGATGGGTAAATAGAAAATCCACGAAAGTCCCGCAGGTTATCAACACGATACCGAACACAGCAACTTGCATAGACTAGTGACGTTGCTAAATTGAGAACTAGCAATGTGTAATGTGGTCCAATGTTTCAGGGTTCTGCCTATGGATAGGGTTCAGGTATAGGAGTGATCTTATTAGAACTCGGAGACCAATTGTCAAGAAAACGACCCTCACGCTGGTGGTAGTTCCATAAAAGAGTATTCACGTAGTATTTGAAATATTAGCTGCTATCACCGAATATGTCATTGAATGGTGACCGCTACATTCCATTGCTTCGTGAGCATTTACAACCATACATTGACATCTAGCATTTCAAAGAAGATGGATTATACGATCAGGTTAATCCGGGTTGTCATCGGACATAAATTAATCCAACATTGTTTCAGGAATATTCAACTCAATTTGTACAAAAATTGTTTCAGGAGGATCCTTAATCTTATCGGGAATGTAAGGGAGTGGCGGACAGGCCTATTACGCGTATATTACATCATGCTGCAGACAGATATCAAGAAGGCATAGTTTATCATCGCCTTGTAGAATTGAGACCACGTAGGCTTACTGCAATTCTCAGGTATCTCGGAAGAACTACCCTATGTCTTTTGACACTTCAGAATATATATATATATATATATGTGTGTGTGTGTGTGATGATAATCTCCAACTCTTTGCGTGCTTTATGTTTGAAACCCCGCCAAATCTCGTACTATTTTCAGCCTGAAATGGTCGTAAGAGCGTTTATTTTTAACCAACTTCATTCAAAACCATTATTTTTTATTATTTTTATTGTGACAGCTGTCATATAAGCGCACATCTTATGTGTCCAAATTCTTGAATGTTTGTTTGCTGCAAGCCTGGAAGGTGAAGAGTAAAAGCAACATCTTCGACATATTTTAATTTAAGAAAGGTATAAATGCAAATCAAACGAAAAAATATGTTCAGTTTACGAAGAACGCATGTAAAAAAATCGAACATGTTAAAGGTCATTTAAAAAAATTCATGCTCGTCCATTCTTTCACGGCAATGGACAAAATGTCCCCCCAATCGTATGGAGGTTGATGGCGTTATCACTAAGATATTATTTTTTTAATAACATTATCCTATCCAGGAAATATGCAACATATTTAAAACATACAAGAGTTGAAAATATTTTGCTCCGGTCTGGTTACGATAAATCTATTTTAATATTAAATTTCTCATGACCTACTGGACATTATACACATGTACGATTCGCAAATTATTCAATATATTATATAGTTATATTATTGTTCAGCCAAAAGAGTCACTTAGCTAGAGGATTACCTAATGATTTCATTAGAAGGGCGTAAAGAAGATAATAATTATTGCATATTACGGGTGTATGTACGATTGATTACGGTTGAACCAATATTTGAAGTCGTTAAACTTGTGGTGATCGGAGAAGCATCCACTCGGGATTGTTTGAATGCAATTTTGAATCAAATAGCTTATATCAACAGATACAGATATATATATATATATATATATATATACACACATATATATATATATATACACACACACATATATATATATATATACACACACATATATATATATATATATATACACACACACATATATATATATATATATACACACACACATATATATATATACACACACACATATATATATATATATATATATATACACACACACATATATATATATATATACACACACACATATATATATATATATATATACACACACACATATATATATATAACGTAAATCATTCAAACGAAAAACAAATACTGAAGCTAATTATACGGCGAGAATCACTCTCACAAACAATATTTACTAATAAAATACAATCAACTTCGAATCCGTTAATGAACGACTAAAAGCCCGGCTCGTAGAAAAAATAAGACCTGATAAACCCGGAATTTATGAGCAAGGATCACACCATTCATTAACAGATTCGAAGTTGATTGTATTTTATTAGTAAATATTGTTTGTGAGAGTGATTCTCACCGTATAATTAGCTTCAGTATTTGTTTTTCGTTTGAATGATTTACGTTACATAAATTGATTACGCACTACAAAAATGACATATATATATATATATATATATATATATATATATATATTCTTCTTTCTCTAGACATATCCATTCAGAACATCGGTAGTTAGCGTCCTCCACAACTTCCTGTACCTTGTAGACACCAATTACCACAGGCCCTTTAAGAACCCTTTTTGTTCTTGTGGTATTGTTCTGCTTTCTATTCGGAAGGCTTGTCTTTTACCTTGCTTAGGTTTTAAAGAGCTTTAAATGATCAAATCTTTGTTTCTCAACATAAAAGTATTTATAGAAAAGACTATCATGTCCACGAAAATATCAAATAAAATATTTTTATACCAACCACCATCAGTAAAGTGCTTACACCTTAAAATGCACCAATAAAACCATAGAATATAAATCAGAAATGTTGGTTTATTAGTCATCATGACCTAGGTAGATACCGACAAAATATTGTACGGACGTAGTAGAGGACATAACACGTGGTTTTCTTAGGGCCAATTAGGAAGAAAGAAATAATTAATACTAAAGCCGATATTCTTACAAAAAAGTCTATAAAACACACGAAATCCGGCCCCAACCGGGATACGCACAGATGTCACCAAGGCCCACGTCACTTACGCTGCTGATCGTCACGACTACATTCACGTCTACCTGCAAAAAGCGACAGCGCTGACGAACTACAAAAAGACCGCTTCAGACTACGACACCACAGTTCACAGTAAGAACCAAATTCTAACTATCTCTGGTATCCTCTTTACTGTTAACCACGGACACACATGCTGACTCTTTCGCACAAACACACAAATAACAACATTTGATTGTTTCTCGCATACGTACACAATTTATATACATGTATATAATGTATAATTATAAATATATAGTATAATATAAATATTATATACATGTATATAATGTATACACGCATACGTATACAATTTGTATTCTATTCCAGAAATTTATTAACCCAAACAAAAAGACATTACTTTCCAATCTATGGCCAATTGCTTGTATTCTTGTCCTTATATTAAATTAATATTCATTTGTTGAAACTACGTTGTCTTTTCTACTGAATTTTATTCTTTCAATGAAAATCGTTTGATTATTCTAAACGGTCGGAATACGCGCAGCCCCGCAACAATGTTATTGTATCGGATCCAAACCCTACGAATTTTGACATGCCAAGCTCGTATGGTTATCTTTCATTGCGCCAAGCTTGTTCAGATACATATAATATTTCATTCTTCATATAACCCAAAATTAATGTCATAAGGCCCCAATCAGCCCCAATACGCACAGCTGTCATCAAGGCCCGCGCCACTCTCGCTTGTGAAGTTCAAGACCTCATGATAAAAACGACAGCGCTGACAAACTTCAAAGCGACCGCTTCAGACTATGGCAACACCGTCCACAGTAAGAAACAAATTCTGTCTCTTGTATCCTCTTTACTATGAACCACGCACACACGTGTTGACTTTTTCACACAAACACACACACACACACACACACACACACACAAACACACACATAGCAACATTTCATTGTTTCTCACACAAACACACATATAGCAACATTTCATTGTTTCTCACACAAACACACATATAGCAACATTTCATTGTTTCTCACACAAACACACATATAGCAACATTTCATTGTTTCTCACACAAACACACATATAGCAACATTTCATTGTTTCTCACACAAACACACATATAGCAACATTTCATTGTTTCTCACACAAACACACATATAGCAACATTTCATTGTTTCTCACACAAACACACATATAGCAACATTTCATTGTTTCTCACACAAACACACATATAGCAACATTTCATTGTTTCTCACACAAACACACATATAGCAACATTTCATTGTTTCACACATACGTACACAAAGAGAATTCATATTTTAATTCAGAATTTTATGAACCCAAACAAAAAGACATTACTTTCCAATCTATGACAATTGCTTGTATTCTTGTCGTTATATTAAATTTTTGTTCATTTGTTGAAACTACGTTGTTTTTTCTACTGAATTTTATTCTTTCAATGCAAATCGTTTGATTATTCGAAACGCGCAGCCCCGCAACAATATTTTATGTTATTGTATCGAATCCCAACACTACGAATTTTGACATTCAGCGAAAAACTGAGTAGAAGGATTCTTACAAAAGAAAAGCGAAATAAGTTACGACGGTAGGAAACGAACTAATGCTGAAATGTCAGATCAGACCCAGTAGCATTGCAGATACGTCTTTGCATTTTATCAAATATCTCTAAATATGTAGGAGGATCACTAAACCAATTGTGGCGGCAATATTCAAAACAATGGCAAATGGTAGTTATAAATATTTAAGAAAAACTTGTCTGGAACGACAAAGGGAACCAAATTCCTTAGCTGCAGACTTAGCAATCTGTTCTATTTTAGTAATATGTATTCTACATACATTGATTTATACTTTTATTCTCTACATTTATATTTTATTCTATATACATTTTTCACATCATGTCAGCTGTAAACATTAGTCAAACTCATCAAGAGGGTTACTCACTCTTTTCCCTTGCAAAGGTTTTTGATAGTTTTAAATCTCCAAGACTTATTTTCGCTTTATTTCTCCTAAATAGTTTACCTGTATCATTAGGATTGTCTGCAGCATTTTCTTATAGGACTTATTCGCCTTTGAAATTCCGTGTTATTCTATCCAAGGTATCTCAGCATTTCCGTATCTCTCTCGATTTGTAAACTATTCTTCATCTGTAAAATGATTGTCCTGTAGTGGAAAGATCAATGAATTTATATAATAATCAATGAATACACAGGGTTTAGTCATGAGGTCTGGTAATTTGCGTGTTACTTTTTTCCACAAACAATTTTTAAGAGAGAAATCGTTCAAATTATGCAACACAAAACAAGAACAAATAATAAGAACACGATTTACTGAACGAGGAAACAAACTGAATAATTATTATACATCTTATATACAAGTTTTGTGATTTGGAATAGTTCGTTCGTATCAGGTCGATTCGGTTGAGGTTAATTGTTCGTACAGGATGTGTGTGCAATTAAAGGAAAAAGATAATTCGTACCTTTAAGTTGAATGAGACAATATTTCTTTGGTAATAGTTGAATGGGAAGAAATCAACTTTATATTATATTATCTCAGGCGTCTTTCGATGAGTTTGCTTATTCAGGTTAGCTTAGTTTCATAGAGGCGGACTTGGAAACACATTACGCTGATCGACGAAACGTGTGTTTGTCGATTCAGATATTCGCGCAAACTGATAGTTTCTAAGAAACAGCGCGTTCCATTCCGTTTCGAAGTTCGCGCCTTGGCGGGAATATGTATCAACCGACCTGATTGGTCGACTCTGTGTCAACGGAACCGATTTGCCAATCTTGTTACGAACGATTCATTTAGTATTTTGGGGCTGTCTACGGTGTATGGACTATCCCAACAGTCTAATACTCACAGCTACATAATAGATTATATATTTCAAAACAATGTAACAGTCTTTTCTTTGCTTCTAAGGATATTTCTCAGATCCTTAATACTTTAACTTTTGGAAGGCCTCTTTTGCTTTTCCAGAAAATTTCATGTACTTGCTTATAATTTTTACATTGTTGTCTTTTATACACAGATAGTTAAATTTCTGTAATTGATTAATATGGACGGCTCCAATGTGTTTCTCCACAGTGATATTATCGAGATACCAACTATACTTGTTTTAAATATTTTCATCCCAAGCACGGCCATTAGTATGCAGAGGGTTACAGAGAGTGAAAGTGAGAGAAAAGACGGGGTATAGGGGGGGGGGGTTGAGGAAAGAATAAAAAATGAACGGGATGCAAGAATTACAGAAGATAGCAAGTGACGTTGCATCTAAATTTTTGAAGATTGTAGTTTTCAGGGAAGAAAGTAAACGGAAGGTAGTTCCACGGGCGGGAAGTGCGAGAGAAGACGTTACTGGAATAGAATTGGCGGTTACCTTTAAATATTCCAACAGTAAAAAGGTGGGACCTAGATACCAATCTAATAGCATGCGTCAATTCACGTAGTGGGGACCCAAGGGAAAAGCGAGCCGTTAAATTTAAAATTCATCATTTTCTTCTACTGATTTTCTCCTCACCCACTTTGTCCACATTGAAATGGGGCAAGGAAGGAAGTTGTTTTCGCTTCATGATACAATGTGAGGTCTGTGTGCCTCTTACAAGAATGCTACAAGCTCTCCTATATCGGTTTCAGGAGAAATGTGGATTGAGACGCAGACAACCATTTGTGGTAATTTAGTAGTATACGTTATGGTATAACCATACCATGGGTGATAGAGAAAGAAGGTCTAGCTGTCTGTTTATTTGTAATAAATGATACACTATTGTAAAAGATAAAAGTTCGTAAAGGCAATCTTCATTCCATCTTCCATCAAATTTTGGCAAAAGTATTTAGCTAGAACAGACGAATACACGTCTATTAATGTTAAACTTACTGTCAAACCATTTTGAAATCAGTCAGTTATGTGCCATGCGTGATAGACACTTAGGCGATCATGAATCTTTCGATACGTGATTGACGAGGCAGATTTTTTTCCGCAGTAGGTTGCCATTTCTTTCCGCGCTAGATCAGTTGCCACCCAAGGCTAATAAAACCCGATCTGTCCTGCTATTTAGCCATAGCTTCATTCATACTTTTCCCAAGGGTATTAGCACGTAAGTGAATGTAATGGATTTGTCTGAAATTGGAACTCGACTCTCCGATTCGTCAATCCGAGCCGCTATCCATTACGCCACCGTAAGAAAACGTTATTACGTCGTTAGTCTGAAGAAGTTTCTTTTTCAGATGAAACGTTTGGATTCCTTTTACAATTTTGGCATCTCTCTCTCTCTCTCTCACACACACACACACACACTCTCTCTCTCACTGAATATATATATATATATGTTTGCGTGCGTGTGTGTGGGTGTGTTTGTATGTGTGTGTCGGGGTGTTTGTGTGTGTGGGTGTGGGTGTCTATATATATATATATATATATATATATATATATATATATATATATATATATAGATAAAAACAGATAGATAGACAGATAGATAAAAACAGATAGATAGATAGATAGAATATAGATGTTTAAATATACACATACAGAGAGATAGACAGAGAGATAGACAGACAGATAGATAGACAGATAGATAGACAGACAGACAGATAGACAGATAGATAGACAGACAGATAGATAGACAGACAGAATTTTTTAATTTTATTGAAATGCAATCTCAACTTAAAAGAGCGCTGTTTAATCCTTACAAAAACTCTTTACCATTAGAGATTGAAATTTTGGTTGTGGGTTTGCAATTAACAAACGTGTGCAACCAAGTCTTATATTTTATCGTATGGTTTCACGTTTTAGATTTCAATGTATCAATAAAGAAGGAGACTATAATTTTAGTATACAGTTTTTAACCTTTATTTATTTTAAACACACACACACATATATATATATATATATATATATATATATATATATATATGAACACTGAAGTCATCACTCAGATATACATATATATATATATATATATATATATGCCTGACGATTGCGTCTAGCATGAAACAGTCTGTCGCCTCTGAATGTTGACTTCATTGTTCACTTTTATATTTATATTTACATATGCTCTATCCCTGACATTGAACACTTTATCCTATAAATATTGTACACCTTAAAACTATACTTCTTCGTATATATATATATATATAGTCATCCACACAAACCTCGACAAAATCCAGAGATGGATATGTAATGTGATAGGTCCTGATCTGTCATCTCGTATACAGCCACTTTCTAACAAACGAGCCGTGGCTTCCCTCTGTCTCTTCTACAAGTATTTTCACGGCAACTGTTCCGACGAGCTACTTTCGCTGGTTCCCAGACTGCATGAATTTAAGCGAGCTACTAGTCTGGCATCTTGGTCCTACCCTTTCACTGTCGAAATAGTTAAATGTAACAGTCTTCTACTCAAACAGATTCGTCTCACGCACTTTCCGCCTATGGAACTCCCTACCACTTTCTTGCTTTCCTGATAACGATAATCTTCAAATATTTACGTGCAATATCAATTTCCTGATACCTTGATCTTGTTCCCCGTCCTTCTCTGTATTTTTCCTCAAACACGCCTCTTTATCCTTGTTCTCAATCCTCTGTAACCTCTTGTGTGCTACTCCCAATCTTGCCTTGCTTCGGATTAATTAGTTAACACACACACAAGTATATATATATATATTTATGAAAAACTAGGTAATCCCTATGGGTAAACCGGAGGAGGATAAAATCCAGAGAGCTCAATGTAAATCAGAGCTAATAATTTAATTAAAAATAAAAAACAGACCACTTTAAGGTTCCATGTATTAAATTATTTCACCAAAGCCCTTTTTGAAGGACCGCGGATCATCAGACTTTACTTCCAAAGGTTGAAACCAAAAAATGAAAAGAAATTTACACATTTTTGACGGGCAGTACTAAGCATATGTAAATTAACGAAGTGAGGAAGTGAGGGGGAGAGAGACATGATTGAGTTAGATGTAATTTAAAATTTCTATTCTTTCAAATGTAATATTGTTTGAGGAAGTTCAGACATTGACACATTTAATCGGTTAACTTAACGGAAGTCATATATTGATATAGAAGGGGGAGAGGAGAAAAAGACATAAACAGAAAAAGAGAGAAGGAAGTTATGAGAGAAAGTGTCACTAACTTTCTTTGGAATGAAAGGCCCGAAATAGACGCTGTTGTTTTGCTTTACTTTGACAGTTCATAAATATTATAATGTTTGATATAAATTTGAATGTTTAAACCGTCTATAAGGAATTTAATTTGATGTTTGTTAGTGATTTAAGTTTTTTTTAAAACTTTATTACAAAATTTTGCGGATATAATATGAAATAGTCGATCAGAAAAATATTCATAGAATTTACATTAAAATACTACAATTTTATTTTAAAATATAAGTTTACTTCTAGTTGTAATTGATTATTAAGGTGATATCTACCAGTTTGTATTTTATTCATGAATTTAATTCGCGACTATTTTTAGATTGGTAATTCCTCTTACTTAAAGTTTAGTTTTTAAGCTAATATGGAGTGATATTCGAAGGTAATATTAGAGATCTTACTCTGTCATATATTGTATACACATCCATGCAAGTTTCACATATACATACGTTCTTTTACATGTGCAGTCACTCATACAGTTACACATGTACCGATATACACGGGTAATTTCGTGTATTAATACCTATATATATCTTTTTAAATGTTTACGCATTATGAAACTATGAATTATATAAATATAGATACAATTAAACTTATATGCGTCCGATCACGCGCAAATATTAATTTGTAAACAAAAATATTTAATTTCTGGTGTAAACAAAACTGTGCTCAATGTGTTAACACAGAGCTATGAAGTATATATTAATAAATATACATTTTACCTTACGTACGGCTCGAATTTTCATGTTCAATATAATCTTCGGGTACTTATAATGGGCATGATCTGTTCGTAGTTATCTTTAGTATTTTCAAAACTTCTGGGTCCTGTAAGCGGTCAAAACGTATTTCATGATGCTGTCTTGAGTGTTTCACTCTGTGAATAGTTTGTGTCTTCAGTTTGAACAAATTTTAAATCGTGTTTTAGTTTCTATTTTTAAAATCAATTCCATCCAAACAATGCGATAATAACACTAAGACTCAAGCGGTTGCTTGAAGTGAAAGCGAATGAAAAGACTATAAATCGAACCGGAAACACACTACAAAATAGAAAATCAGGGATGAGTATCTGCTCTTGTTCAAAATACCGGGGAGGAGTCTGAACCGGACGATGGATAAACCTATCCCATTAATTTTTTAGTAGTATAGATTGGCAAATTGGATGCGATGTAATGACGGATGTCTCTACAAGTGCAATTTCATCACACTAAATTCACTGGAAGTGGATCAGGACAAGTCTGTAATAAACAATCTCATAGATAGGCTATTGAAAACAATACGTTTTCAATAGAGTAAAATAGAGAGTTTGAGTGTTTCTGCACATGCGCATAAATTTCTGTGAAATTATTGAAAAAGAAAATAGGCTTTTGCTTGTTAGAAGTCATACTAAAATATGAGTTTATACGAGATTTTCCTCCGGTTATGAAATAAATTGGAAATGTAAAAGAAATGCAATCGAATCATGAAAGAGGCGTTGTCTGTTGAATTTAATACAGATGATTAAATGCATCCCTGCTTAGTAAATATATCTTGTAACCAAAGTAACGTAGCTTCCGTGTGCGTTTTCTATAAATATTTTCATGGTAATTGTTCTTTAAAAGAATACCCCTTTCGTACCAGACATTATATATACTCTAACATGCAAAAACGTCTATAAAAAAATACAGTCTATCTACAGCATCCTTCAAGGAAATTCAGCTAATGGATTTATAATAACAAATAGACCCAATACGATATATATATATATATATATATATATATATATATATGGTGTCATCCACAGACAGACCGTTTGCATGTATCACAGCTCATCAGTGTGGCTAGATGTCCGGTTGCCTCTAGGTAGGGTCGAAACCCGACTGAATTGGCGTCATTCGGGGATTCTACCACTAAGCACGACAGGGATGAAGGTGAATTTAAGCGTATTTATTTTTAGATAAACACACAGTGACTGAGAGAACTCGATTCGATCTACCAAAGTGTCTTGCATTATTAGCCGTAATAGTCACTTTTTACAAATCCACATCCAGAGATCTCAACCGAAATAATTTTTTCAGGAGCATATATATTGTCATCCACAAACAGACTGTTTCGCTCATCAGTGTGGCTAGACGTCCGGTTGCTTCCCCCCTCTCTCTCTCTCTCTATATATATATATATAGATATGTGTGTGTGTATGTATGTGTGTATATATATATATATATATATATATATATATATATATATATATATATATAGTCAATTCACTCCAGACAAGGTGGTAATGCCGTCCAAGAGGCTACTTCGAGTGAAAAAGTAATGGAAGTCTTTAGAAGGAACCAGGAACCGAATCCTAATCTAGAAACAAGGAATCAATATCCGCTTCTCTTCAAAAGACCCAGAATACTATTGAACCGGACGATAGGCGAACCTATTTAGTAAATCATACTTCAGAATATTGTTTATTTGATGATGAATAATTTAATCTTTTACATCTATAAAACAAATAAACCTAGTTAAAATTTATAGTTTATGCTTTATTTTCAGCAACAAAACCAACAAAAATGATCACATATCAGCCTTATCGTTAGAAAGTCTCAAAATATGAATTGGGAGAAGGAGATCCATTTCTCAGCTGATACCAACTTGTTACACTTATGTAATGTCAGCGAATTCCTTGATATCAGTGTCTTGAATGCGATTAGCTCATGGCCATTTCAACACACCGGTACCCATACGACTACTGCAACATCACACCTAGGCAGTACCTCAATAGGTGATAACTTGGGAAAAGCAGATGTCTTAATACTAGATGTGCGGGTGGTGTAATTGATAATGGGTCGGAATTGCGAAGAGCCGTGTTCTAATTCCCGTTGGGTTCGTTATATTCACTTACACGCAAATACCCTTATTAAACGTATGATTCCACATCTCCACAACTGCAGCTAAGACTTTCACATCTAAATCATTATTATATCCAAAAAATAAAATTCTTATAATCTAAAAATATTTCCTCGCTTTCAAAAACCGGTAGATGAACATGTTGATAAGGTTTTAAAAATTATTTGATTAATCAAATAATCAACTGAATTTCTTTCTTTGGATATACTTGCAAGCAATTTTCAACGTTTTATTTTATTTTTTATTATTTATGTATTTACTGAGTTATTCTTATATGCTTTTCATTTTAAACGGTTTTTAAAATAGCAATGGCCGATACAATGTCGGCATTATCCAAATCTTCTTTTAATAATATAACACATGCTGGGCATGACGATAAAATTCATCAAGGGAGGGAGGTTTTGAGGAACGTGGAACCACGTTATAATTGCTGTTGTTTCCAGATCCAGCCTGATCCGGAGTGGTAGCCCCTGTTAAGGTCCCAGCTATGGGCATATAGTTAAGCCCAAACTGGGGTCAATCACTAAGAAATTATAAGAATACATTTTTGATAGTAAAAATATCAGCAATTCATTTTTAAAGAAAGATATATTACCAGCAATACATTTTTGAAAAAAAAAAAAAGAAACAGAAAATTACCAGCAATACATTTGATTTTCGACAAAAATTCTCTTTACATAAATACGTAAATGAAAATTGATCTACAAGCTGATTTCTTAAAAAAATACAGGTTCTGTTTATACGAACCTATCCCCCAAAAAACCCTTTACGGCATTAAATAACCCATTGATGTTGTTAGGCCGTAAAACAAAATAAACCAAATACCCCAAACCACGTAATATAAGATGGCTAAATAGATGAAGTAATGTCATGAATCTAAAACTTTTTGTACTTGATAGCCATTTTTTATAAGCAACATTCATTTGTATAAAGAATGAAAGCATTGTGGCAAATCGATAAACGATGCAGCGATTCATTGCAGCGGAAATCGGCATATGAGACCCACTAATGGATATATATGCTCTAATTTTACTTGCCTTTGTTGGATAGGGATCTACCTGAGAACGCCATTAAGACTTCCGAATAAGACCTGGCACTTATATGTCGGCTTACGTTTTTAGTTTGGAGACACACATAGTCACATATTTTATTGAGTAGAAAGACAAATAGAACTAAACAGAATGTGAAAACAGACATGTACAAATACAAATATTATTTAAAAAAATATTTTCACCCAAGGCAAGGCAAAAAAGCCACTAAGACGCAAGGGGGTTATCGAGTGTTAGAGAATGTGAAAACAAATATGGTGAGTTGAAAAAGAGATGAATGTTTTTTAATCCCATAACAAAGATAACAATTTGCATTTAATGACGTACAGTGTGGGAAGTGGGCGTGCTATTTGAATTATTTATTTATTCAAATACTTTCACTGCAGGCAAGATAATAAAGCCACTAAGACAGAAGGGGGTTTATCGAGTGTTAGAGAATATGAGAAGAAACAAATATTGATTTTACATTTAAATATTTGAAGATCAAAGTTAACTAGAAAGCGAGAAGGTGGGCGACAATTCCATAGGCGATAAGGAGGCGAGGAGAAACTGTTAGCCTACAACATACAGTTGCATCTATCATTTTCAACTGTGAAATGATGAGACCTTGACGACACTCTAGTACTGCGTTTGAATTCATAAAGGTGCCAAGGGGGAATGTTTAATAGAACAATTACCATGAAAATATTTATAGAAAAATCACACGGAAGCTACATTACGGTGGCTAGAGTATAAATTTAGTCAGCATGGATGCATTTAATCTTCTACATTAAATTCAACTGATAACGTCTCTCTGTTTCATGTTTCTATCGTATTTTCTTCTCATTTACAATGTATTTCATAGCCGATATCTCGGATAAATAGATTCTAACACGCCGAATATCAAAGTAATATATGTATTATGGAAATTATTAAATTTGTCATACACGGATACCAACCGAATCCACCAACATTAAACATTAAACCATACCACAAACGTACGGAATGGATAAGGTATATATATATATTTATGAGTTACAATGATTATTTAATTCTCAGTATATACATTAAAAGCAACGATTTTTAGCTGCGCATAGCAAGTGCTTCAAATGGTCTGAGTTTATGTGCTGATGGAGGCATTAATGATGTAATAATTTGTGCTCTTCGGAAGGAATCGAACCTGCATCTCTCAGGGTAGTCCCCGATTAACCCCGAGGAGACAAACGGTCAGCCGATGTCAAAGTTGATGAATTTCTCTATTCAATAATCTCTCGATGTTTTTCAGGTCTGCACGTAGTTTTGTACCTTGGGTTCCCTCTAAGCTGGCTGATGCAGGTTCGACTCCTAATGAAGAACCCAAATATTTCGATAATAAGATTTCTCAAAATTTCAGGTTGGTAGGTGAATATAAGTACATATACTGTTTAATATATAAACGGAGCGCCTACTGAAATACGAGTATCCACTAATAATAATCTTTAAAGTGATATAAATACATACATACATATAAATATATATATTAGGGAAATACTATGTACATTATATATATATATATATATATATATATATATATATGTGTGTGTGTGTGTAAGTATGCGTAGACATTTAAAAAGACATATGCAGGTATTAATACACGAAATTACCCGTGTATATCGGTACATGTGTACCTGTATGAGTGACTGCACATGTAAAAGAACGTATGTATATGTGAAACTTGCATGGATGTGTATACAATATATGACAGAGTAAGATCTCTAATATTACCTTCAAATATCACTCCATATTAACTTAAAAACTAAACTTTAAGTAAGAGGAATTACCAATCTAAAAATAGTCGCGAATTAAATTCATGAATAAAATTCAAACTGATAGAGATATCACCTTAATAATCAATTACAACTAGAAGTAAACTTATATTTTAAAATAAAATTGTAGTATTTTAATGTAAATTCTATGAATATTTTTCTAATCGACTATTTCATATTAAATCCCCAAAATTTTGTAATAAAGTTTTTAAAAAAACTTAAATCGCTAACAAACATCAAATTAAATTCCTTATAGACTGTTTAAACATTCAAATTTATATCAAACATTATAATATTTATGAACTCTCAAAGTAAAGCAAAACAACAGCGTCTATTTCGGGCCGTTCATTGCAAAGAAAGTTAGTGACACTTTCTCTCATGACTTCTTTCTCTCTTTTTCTGTTTAGGTCTTTTTCTCCTCTCCCCGTTCTATATCAATATATAACTTCCGTTAAGTTAACCGATTAAATGTGTCATTGCCTGGACTTCCTAAAACAATATTAAATTTGAAAGAATAGAGATTTTAAATTACATCTAACTCAATCATATCTCTCTCCCCCTCACTTCGTTAATTTACATATGCTTAGTACTTCCCGTCAAAAATGTGTAAATTTCTTTTCATCCTTTGGAAGTAAAGTCTGATGATCCGCGGTCCTTTAAAAGGGCTGTAGTGAAATAATTTATTACATGGAGCCTTAAAGTGGTGTGTTTTTATTTTTAATTAAATTATTAGCTCTTATTTACATTGAGTTCTCTGGATTTTATCCTCCTTGGTTTTACCCATACGGATTACCTAGTCTTTCGTAAACTAAATATATAAACACACACACACATATATATATATATATATATATATATATATATATATATATATATATGTGTGTATGTATATATGTGTGTGTGTGTTTTTGTGTATGCATATTTTCTTTAAATGTTTTAATCATTTCACCTCAAGCAAGGCAATAATGGCCACAAAAGTGCAAGGGTTTATCGAGAATGGAAGAGAATGAAAAGACTTTGGTGAGGAACAAGGAACAATAAAAGAACAGCTATCAGGAAGACAGAATAGGACAATTGATGTTGCATTTAAATTTTTTAAAAATGTAGATGGCAGAGAAGCAAGAAATCGGAAAAGGGCTGCACATATGAGATTTGCGAGAAAAGGAAATTGTTACAGAAAAACTTCTACTCTTGGATGGTTAATCAAGTCTTGGATACTTGTGACTGGAACTCCACAACCATTTGTGAGTGAAATATCTCCATTTTGGTCCATTTTGATGGTTCCAATGCCAAGCTGCAACAGCAAAGCAGCAACATTTCCTGTTCAAGATCACCTCATGTTTGTTTCAGACTGAGTCTTTGAACATAACTCCAGGCAAGCATTGATTTCATCAGCTGGAGTTCCTCTTACAATGAATGGTAATGTTTGTCTAAAATGACCAGAGAGTAGCACAGTGACACTTCCAATCATTTGTGAATTCTGTCTAATGACTGAGTGTTTTGTCCAGGGTACATAGTACATTTCATACCAGACAATGAATCTTGTCTCCTCCAGTAGCTTATCCAAATTGATTCTTCTTTTGATGTTGCAAATAGAGGTTTCATTGTAGTTCAAATCCACTGGAAGTTTGAATTCCAGATGATGCTAATGCTAGAGTTAGTTTTCATTGAAGTCTCACTGCAGATAAAAGAAGGTTAGTTACAAAAAGTTTTACCAGTACCTCCAGGTGCATCCAAGAAGAAATTCCGTTCATTGTTGGTGCTGATGTCATCAAGGACCTTCTGATACACTTGCTGTTGGGCTTGGTTCAACAAGGGCTCATTGTTTTGAACACATTGCCGCAGTTCATCTAAGTTGCATACTGTTTCTTTCAAAATTCCTGTGCTGATTTGTCCAGGTTCTCTGTTTAGATTTGGCAGACCAAACTTGCTGCGATCTCTTTGAGCCAAGTTCATCACTTAATCTTCAATTACACAGAGAGCTGAATTTGCAATCTGAGGATTCAGTTCCAATCCTGGATGTGGAAGTCTCATTTGAGGAAGAGGAGATATTTAAAAGTTAGTGAGTTGTGTTCATTTAATTGAAAAAGTGTGAAACGCACATAGCCATTTTCGCATTTATTATATTGTTATGGTCCAGGGTCTTGTACCACGGTGATGGTCCAAGGTAGAACCAATGAAGAATAACTCAAACACAGGTATGGAATAACAGAGATATATATTACAAATAGAATATATGTACAAAAGAGTAGAAGTCTTAGTAAGAACAATCAGGTTAGGTTAGAGAGAACTATGTTGTCTCGAAGTATCACTATTCCAATGTCTTACAGTAATCGTCTAGCCGACTGCCCGACTCACTCTCCCTGTCTGACTCACTGACTGTCTATTCTGCTTCCTCTTTAGGCATAGTATTTATGGAGTACGGACTAGTCCACTACTATTATGGGTAGGTAGCCATAACACCCACTTCCGATGCTTTTGCGTAGCAGGGGTTTTTAATATTTCTTTTTCTTTGGATTTATTTCCAACGGTTACGTAAGTTTTCTTTTTCGAGACGATTTTCTTGGTTCTGGCATTGTTTGTGGACTTTTTATGTCGAACGTATCGAAAATCGTGTCCATTACCTCTTCTTGAGGTGGACCGTTAGCGTCCTGTAACAGTCTTTTCCTTATTTGGTTCACGTGTCTCCTGTGTGAGAATTTTTGCACCTGAACTATGTAAACCATCTTGCCAATTCTTTTCTCAATTGTGCCTTGCTCCCACTAAGATGTGTTATTTTGTATGCTTTAAAAATACTTTTTCTCCTCGGAGAAATTTTCTTTTTGGTTCATAGGACTGTGTTACTGGTTTTCTTTTACTTGGTAGCAATTTATCAAATGATGATCCGAACTTTCTAGCAAACATCACTTCTGCTGTTGATAGTGTTGATGGTGTAGCATTATTTGGCGTTATTCGGTACACCTGAAGAAATTGTTGCAGTGACGTTTCGGTAGGCACATCGTAGGCTTTTTGTAGCGCTCTTTTGAGAGTGTCATGAATCTCCCCGCCTGCCCATTTGATCTTGGGTGATAAGGCGGGGATTTTATATGTTTTACTTGATAGATTTCGCAAAACTCTTGGAAATCTGCTGACGAGAATTGCGTTCCATTATCTGTGACTAGGCAATCCGCTACACCAAACCGAGCGAATAGCGCGTGGAGGCAATTTATGGTTGTTTCTGATTTTTGCATCGAAAAACCTCCGGGCATTTACTATAGCTATCCACTATGATTAAGGAGTAAAATTCGTCAATTGGTCATGCATAATCTGCGTGTATTCTTGACCACGGACGATCAGTCTCTGGCCATGGCTTATGTATGATTGGCGGTGCTTTGGCTGCTAAATTACAACCCTTGCACATTTCTACCATCTGAGTAATATCCTGGTCCATATACTTCCAATATATATAGCTTCGCATTAGCGACTTCATTTTATTTTTACCAGGATGTCCCCTATGGAAATCCTTTAAGATCCGCTTTTGTAATGTCTTGGGAATTACAACCCTTTCGTTGTAAAGTAAGACATCGTCACATAGAGAAAAGCTGTCCGAAATTTGCTCATTTTTTCCTCTTTTGTTTCATTAATGAATTCGTCGTTTTTGGTTTCATTTTTTATATCCTGCAATGTGACTGAGAGGTTTCTAACTGTGCAACATAGTACTGTCCTGATGTCTTCTTCGTTTCTTAAGGCTGCGATTACCGTATCTTCCAATGGCTCTGTCTTTGTTGGTATAAGTCTCGACAGACCATCCGCATGCCTTATATTTTTTGTTGGTAAATATTCTAATCTGAAATTATAATTCTGGAGAATTGTTCCCTTTCTAAGTAACCTATTTGCAGTGTAAACCAGTAGACCTTTTTTTGAACCGAAAATTGTAAGTAACGGTTTGTAATCCGTCTGCAGAGTAAATTGTCTATCATAGATGTACCTATGAAACCTCATGACCGCGAAGATAATTCTTAGAGCTTCTTTCTTTTTGTGAATAATTCTTCTCCGCTGGTAGCAGAGTTCGAGAAGCATGTGCGATGGGTTTTATTGTCCCATCTGGCATTTTTTGTAATATACACGCTACGACTCCGTAGGCGCTAGCATCGCTTGCTACAATAATTTCTAGTTTCGGATCGTAATGTGACAAAAATAAATCTGAAGTTAGTATTTTGATTATTTCGTCAAATGCTTTATGTCATTGATCTGTCCATTGCCAATTTTTTCTTTCTTTAGCAGCTCGTTCAGTGGTGCGCGAAGTTTATGCATTTGCGGTATGAATTCCTGGTAGTAACTTACTAATCCTAGAAAACTTTGTAGTTCTGCTATGTTTTTAGGAACAGGCATTTTTTTTATTGCTGTAGACCTTTCAGGGTTTGGTCGTCTACCTTCTTGAAGTATTATATGGCCAAGATATTTGATTTTCTTCATGAAACATCGCACTTATTTTCTTTTGTTTTAAATCCATAGCTCTGTATTCTTTTAAATACTTCCTGGACATATTCTTTGTGTTGTTCGACGCTTTCGCTATTAATCAATATGTCATCCAGGTATGCACTTGTGTACTCTAGTCCGGCAAGCATCGTATCCATTGTCTGTTGAAATATAGCCGGCGCGACCTTAATTCCAAAAGGTAGTCTTTGGTATCTGTACAGACGCTTGTGTGTATTTATGCATAATAGTTTTGAACTTTCTTCATCGACTGCAATTTGCAGGTAAACCTCTCTTAAATCAATTTTTGAAAAAATGTTTTGGCCATTTAGGTTAGTGAATACTTCTTCTGGACTGGGTAGAAGATAATGGTAGTCCTTTATTGCTGCGTTCAAACCTGTAGAAAAATCAGAACAAACTCGAATTTGTGGGGTTTTGTTTACGTAGACCGTCGGTGCGGCGCATTTGCTGTACTCTATTTTTGTTAATATGCCAGTGTTTTCGAGTCTGGTTAATTCTTGATCAATTTGTTTCAATTGACGCAAACGTTACACTGCTCTTTCTCTTAAAATTAGGCTGAACGTTATCTTTAATTTCAATATTAGCTGCCATTTTCTTACATCTTCCTAGGCCTGCTGAAAATACTTCGGGGAAACTCGTTTTTAGTTTTTCTTTTAATTTGTCTGCCTCGGTTGGTAAGATTTTTACATTTTGGAAGTACGTACTTATAGGTGGATCCCACAGTTCGAATCTTTGCATCCAGTCCGTTCCAAAAAGGTTTTCGTATTTCTTAAAACGTACATTTTTAGTTTTTTCGTCATTCCATTAAATGTTACGTTTGTAATTACTTCACCCTCGAATTTTATCTTTCTCCCCGTAACTGATCTAGCAATTTTGTCCGTTTTTATCATGGCAGGTTTATTCAGTCTTCTCCATGTATGCAGGTTTATGATATTTAAGTCTGAGCCAGAATCCAGCTGCAGCCTAACTTTTCTATTTTGCATTTCAACTTGTATATATTTTCTTATGTTCGTGTCATCTGCTTGGTCAGTCCTCGTAGCTCTTATTATGCTTTTGTTTTCTTTTTTATACCAGTAGTGAGAACTTTTATGGCACATTGTTTTACATGTTAGGCAGTTTTTGAAACGATAAGTACAGTTTTAAACCAATGCCAAGTCTCACAGTGATAGCATGGACTGGGTGGTAGTTTTTTTTTATATTGATTTTTAAAGTTAGAAAATTTTGTTTTACCTGTTCTTGAGGGGTGAAAGTCGGTTTGATTTGTTTGTGAGGAGGGTAAGTTGGTTTGTCTTCGTACTTTATGTATGTGTGCTATGCCAGCTTCTTCTGTGTCTTGAGTCTTTCTTCACACTGATGCATTTCTGGCAGTCTTCGGCTAGTTTTTGCAGTGTCAAATTTGTTTCACTCTCCAATTTAGGAAGGATTCTGCGTCTCATTTCCGCGTCTTTGGTTGTGACCAGACCTTGGACGTAAATTAAGCATTTGCAATTGTCCGCGCTGAGTTCTGATCATTTGAAGTCGTCACAATATCTGTTGACGATGGACGCGAAAGTTATGAAATCTTCGTTGTCCTTTTTTGTAAGGTTCATGCATTTCCATCTTTTGTGGAATAGTGAAGTATTATGGCTGAAAAGTTCCGTTAGCAGTTTAATGGATTCTTTGAACGTTAACTCGCTTGTTTTTCTTGGAAGGATATAATCTACGAATTTGGTATATTCGCATGTGCCTAATTTCCTTAGCAATAGGCGTATTTTACGTGCGTCTAACCAATCTTTGCAGTCGAATTCGTATAGGTATTCGTACCTTCGGAAGTAATTTGCAAAAGTTTTATCTTCGTCGGGTTCGTGCTGGAAATCTTCGATAGTACTCCAAATAGCGTCTTGTGAGAGAACTGTTTCGTTCTCGGATTTATGCTCCTTATTTGACATTACACGTAATAATTCTTGCAATTCCAAAAATTTCTGTTCGTTCTTTTGCTGCTGTAGAAATTGGATTTTGATAAGCTCCATAATGGTTGACTTGAAATCTTCCATGTTGACGTATATTTTTGTGTAACCTGATATTATGTAACCTGTGTACGTAAAACATTTCCTTTGTTGTCAGTGAAATTTGATATCCAAAAAGAAAATTCTTTTCTTTTTCTTTTTTTTTATGTGTTCGCGCAGAACTCGTCAACCACTGCTATGCGCGACGGATAGCAAAAAAAAGTATGTCCTCCGCGTAAAGAATTTGTTTTTCTTTTGGGATTTTCCAAGTCACCACTTGTTATGTGCGACGTATAGCAAAACAGTATGTCCTCCGCGAATAGAGTTTGTTAGGCCTTTGTGTTAATTCGTCGCCACTGTTATGTGTGAAGTATAGCAAAAAAGTATGTTCTCCGCGAATAGAGTTCATTTGTCCTTCAAGGGTAACCTCGTCGCCACTGTTATGGTCCAGGGTTATTGTACCACGGTGATGGTCCAAGGTAGAACCAATGAAGAATAACTCGAACACAGGTATGGAATAACAGAGATATATATTACAAATAGAATATATGTACAAAAGAGTAGAAGTGTTAGTAATAACAATCAGGTTAGGTTAGAGAGAACTATGTTGTCTCGAAGTATCACTATTCCAATGTCGTACAGCAATCGTCTGGCCGACTGCCCGACTCACTCTCTCTGTCTGTTTGTCTGACTCACTCACTATCTCTTCTGCTTCCTCTTGAGGCGCAGTATTTATGGAGTACGGACTAGTCCACTACTATTATGGGTAGGTTCCCATAACATATATAGAAGGAAAAAATAGATATTTAAAAGTTAGATAGTTGTGTCACTTTGATTGAAAATGTTTGACATGTTTTCGCATATATTATATAAAAGGGAATCAGATATTTAAAAGTTAGAGAGTTGTGTCCTTCTGATTGAAAAACTGTGACATAAACAGATATTTTTGCATTTATTATATAGATTTGTTACGCTCACGTGCGATAAGGTAGACAATATGTTTCGCACACGTGGTGGTAACAAAAAATATAAAAACTTGAAATGTGATTATTGGTAATGAGACAATTTATTTACATTAACAACATAAAAATTAACAGTTAACAAACATGAATACAAAAGCTAACATAATGGATTTTAGGAAACTACTATCTTTTGCCTAAGGCAGGAACCGAGAAGGTCAAATACGGGGTCAGGTAAGGAGTTCACGAGGAAGAAGGAAGGTAGTTACTTTTTTTGGAATGGACAACCGCTAAGTTTTAAACAGACCACTCTATTTTTACAAGAATTCAAAGACAATAATAAAATAACATTCTTTGGTCAATGAAAAGTTCAAAATATCTATTTACCACTAAAGATTCTAAAGCGTTCTCGATTTCTCTAGAATGTTCCAAAAGCTATTTACTGGGATCCAAGCTATTTAGTGAATTAAAACTTTTTGGATTTTATTACTGGGACAATCTAGAGTGGCCTATTATACATTTAAACTATTTTAATGACTTTAAATAATACTTTTTATGGAAATGCTCCCTCGTAACAGATTACACAAAAATATTTTGAAATACTAAAGAGTAAATCTATTCAATGAAATCGCCATCGGCTTCAACCACCAACAACTGACGACTTTGGAATCTTCTGTGTCTTTTCTGGGCAGTCTCCTTGTTTTAGTTGGTGAATGCTGTTATAATCCTTGTCACTGTTATATTTTTGGTGTTACAAGGAATTGGGGTGGGGGTGGGGGTTCTCGCCCATCTGCGCCCCATACATAATAATCAAGGAGGTGATGTCTGGGGAGTTAGGTTGGCAGAGAAAAGGAGTGATGTGGTCGCCGAAATTGACTGACAGCCATGACTGGTTTCTCCTGCTTGTGCGTAATGGGGCAGAGTCCTATTGCCAGACATAGGGTCTTCCAGCAGCCACCCACTTGACCTAGTGCAGCAGCACCTCCTCAAGGTAATTGAGGTAGACTTCCTTCTGAATCTCTCACCAAAAAATTTGGGAGTTTTATTTTCTCATCAGAACGTTCAGGGTGAGTTTTCCGAGCTGCCATACCTTCGTAATCCCTATTAGACTCATTCAACTCTTTCCAAATCTTCTGCACTGTCATCAGATTGAAACCGAAACACGGTAATGTTCGTATTGGAGCTTTAGGCTCGAATGCCAAGTACAACGGCATATTTTTTTCAAATTTCTTGAGGAGTGAATTGTGTCATGGTACTCATTATTTCTCACAGACGGTACCCGATTGACTCTACTTTACTGTACAGTCGACAAAATCAAATGAAACTACGCACATTCGCGAAATAAAAAAATATGTGAAAGATTTACCCATAGTATCCTATATATATATATATATATATATATATTCCTCTCTCTTTCTGCCTCTTTATTTATATATATATATATATATATATATATATATATATATATATATATATATATTCCTCTCTCTTTCTGCCTCTTTATTTATATATATATATATATATATATATTCCTCTCTCTTTCTGCCTCTTTATTTATATATATATATATATATGTGTGTGTGTGTGTGTGTCTGTGTGTGTGTGTGCACGAGCGCGTGTATTATATGCGTATGTGTGCTGCAAACTGACAATCTTTGTAAAGAAGAATCATATTCCGTTGTTAGCACACAATAAGATACACAAAGAAAAACACACGCGCATACACACATTTAAAGATATGTTTTGTTATAATCGTTATTTGGATGAGTTTTTACATTCAATTATGGATCTGCTTTTATCGAATTCTATATACAAGTATCTACATATGCTTCTGCATATGGGTTAATATTTTTAGCATCTGTATTTATCTATCTATCTATCTAGTATCTATCTATCTATATATATATATATATATATATATATATATATATATATATATATATATATGTTTGAAACTGATGTGTTTATGTGTACGTGTATAAATGCGAATTTGCCTGAGCGCATATGCTAGCTAAATGCTTTCGGTTGTTGTTATTGTACGTGCCCTTGTCTGCCTCATCGAGCTAGCGTGTCTTTGTGTTGCCGCGTGCACGTAAAAAACTAATAAAGACAACCAGAGCGCTACAATAGGTTAAGTGTGTGTGTGGCGGTGGTGGGTGAAGCAGAAATAGAAGGGGGAGAAGTCAATAACCAGAGGATGGGGAAGAAGAGTAGAATGAAGCACACAAACAACCTACCACCCTGCAACCAAAAAAAAAAATATACAAAGCAAAACAAAAACGAAAAAAGAGAGAGCGAGAAAGAAAGAAAATTGATGCTGAAGATTTTTTTTGTTTTGTTTTTTTTTTTTTTTCCTTTTTCGTTTCTGGATCCATTAGCTACACCCACTTCTACTTCCCCTCTGTCGGCATCAACTTGATACTGTCTGCTTAGTGTTCGCCCGGTTTTTACTCCTACTGGCTTCGACTCATGTCAACAAGAGCTATCGCATGTACAAGCAGCAGCATCCAAGATCAACAACAAAAGCGAAAGTACTTCTATCATAAATTGGGCTACATTTAGATCTGCTCCAGCTTAGACGAATACGATTTCTTCTCCAAGGAAGTGTTGTATTAGATCCTTCTGCATCAACTGAAACATGTACTGCATTGCATTCTGCCTTGATTACAATTACTTCTGTTAATATAATGATTTTTATTCTCCTACAATCGCTATTGATTATGTCTGATCTATCTATTAATTGACTTTCAATACATGAAGCTAGATAGCTCGATAGATAGACTGACAAATTGATCTTGACATTACACACGTGTTAAAGTAATATAATTAACGTATGAAAAATTTTCCTTCATATATATATATATATATATATATATATATATATATATATGTCATTCACAGACAGTACTGTTTGGCTGTATCACAGCTCCTCAGTGTGACTAGACTTCCGAATGCCTCAAGCCAGGATTGAAACTCAAATAATTTGGTGTCAGCCAGAGCTATCTTCACTCGGTAGAGTTACACAACTAAATCTAGCGTATTGTTTTTACAAATTTAAACAAATGCCGATCAGCCAAAGTGCTCCATTCATTTTACTGAAGAGCTTTGCATTAGTGCAGGTGGCTGTTGTTTATAGAATTAGCTTATCACTCAACAGTGCTCAATTGAAATGTATTTTCAAGAGCTATATATATATATATATATATATATATATATAAATAAAAGGCACAAACACTAATATTCCATGGTTATAATTTATTATATTGGAATCGTAATCAATATCCAGTATTCTTTTTCTGTCCTGGACATTGAGTTCTACCTGGATTATATCCTCTTGGAATTCATATATATATATATATATATATATATATATATATATATATATATTGACCACTAATATTATATATATATATATATACACACACACATATATATTGACCACTAATATTATATATATATATATATATATATATATACACACAACAAATTTTGAACTATATATGTACTTTTAAGTTTAAAAATAGATAAATATTAATGTATTATTTGTTTAACCTTTTCTTATATATAAGGTTGTACCATTTTAAATGATTTCATGTACATAAATATAACACACTATATATATATATATATATATATATATATATATATATATATATATATAAGTAATTCATTGAGTCTGAAAGAAACCTCAACTGAATGCAGAAAGCACTGGACGGCCGTTTCGTCCTATATTTCGGACTCATCAGCAGTGCGCATCCACTACCGAGTATTGAAACCCGGACAATTCTCGGTAGTGGATGCGCACAGTGCTTTCTGCATTCAGTTGAGGTTTCTTTCAGACTATGAATTACTTAATTATAATTATCATATCGTCCTAACAATTTCTATCATATATATATATATATATATATATATATATATATTCACTCGTTAAAAGCCTGTTTCGCTTATTGATTTTTTCAAAATTTCATCCGATGCCTTCCTTTTGAAAGACTTTAAAGTAGCCATAGATTTCAGGAGCCTTCATAAAAACAGCCACCCATTTTGAAAAATCGCTAAGCGTGAAACAGGCCGTTAGTTCTTAAATAAATATATAATGCTATTTTATTTGCGTGTTCAGATACACACATATACACACGCGCATATGTGTGTGTATGTCTGTGTGTACATTGTAATTGCCATCAAATAATCTGTGTACATTTAACACTATATATAAATAAAAGCAGACATATTAAAAAAAAACAAATCAACAACAAAGAAGGGTAATGTTATATGGAAGTAAAAATATAACATGGATTCTAAAACGTTCAAGTGATAATTTGTATTATTCCTACTCAATATGTGTCCGTGCATACAGCTGGATTTTAATAAACTTTTTAGCTATGGTTGAATCTCTTATATTAACGCACCTATGTAAAATGTTTACCTTTACTTTGCGAATATTGGCTGGTATTCGTTGGCTGGATCAGCCAACGAATACCAGCAAAACATTGCAAAATATTCACTAGTTCTACCTACATAGTCAGCATCACACTGACATTTGAATGTGTAAGTTATAGAACTAATATGATTTGTAGACAGAAAATCCTTATGGATCGGTCTCAACATAGCTCAGGCACCAAAAATAGTCCAGGGATTGGCGGAGGAAAACAAGAACATTGTATTTTTTTATCGACAGTGTGATGAAAAACAATAACCCTATGCAAGGAACTGGGAAAACAATTTTTACTCTTCCACTTCTTAATATAAGTCATCAATGCCTATGTACACAATACACTTACATTCGACGGCAAATAAACATTGTATTTTTTCTTTGTTTTTTTAATTCACCTTGTATCATATATGCGAAGCTGGAACGTCACTTAAGATAATTTCATCCATAATGCTCGCTACTTTAGGCTATAATTTTAGCTCAGACAGTTAATTTTACCTACCCATATGTGATAATGATATGATTTACTTAAACCATATTATTATTATTATGAGAATATCTTTTGGCCTGCAATTTTATTTATAATCACATGACGGGTGATAACCGATGATCAAAGGCAAGGGATGGATGTTATATTTATTTTTTTTTATTTTTGTTTCCACTTAATTAAGCAAAAGAGAGCTATCAACATAAAGAAACTTAAATCTTCGCAGGATATGGGCTGTGCTCATTAGAATTAGTTTTTGGATTTCCTACAGGGATGGTGTATCAGGGATTTAGCAGAATTGTTATTGGGTTCCTTTCTATATAAGTTTCAAAGCTCCAAACACAACAGGAACTGGTTTAGTTATTATTATTATTAATTATTATTAATAATATTATTAATAATATTATTAATAATATTATTATTATTATTATTAATAATAATATTATTATTAATATTATTAATAATATTATTATTATTATTATTATTATTATTATTATTATTATTATTCCCTTTGATATCTGGCGTTTACACATTTCTTTCCGGGTCCCGCCCAGGGACCTAAGGTTAGAAATGGCATCATGACACTTTCCACTGGGAAAAAAAAAAAAAAAAAAAAAAAAAAATTACATAGATAAAGCCCTTCGTAAAGTGTGGGCTGTACTTGTCAGAACAATTTTTTGTATCTCTTTGAGGCATGGACTTCCAGGTATCCCTTCAATCAGCCTACTGGAATCTTTTCCAACCAGTCCAATTATTATTATTATTATTATTATTAATATTATTATTAATATTATTATTATTATTAATATTATTATTATTATTATTTGTGGTCTCATTTTGCCAGAGAGTAATTTTAAGTGCCTAAATATCAAATCCCCTCCGAGGATAAAATGTAAAAAGGGAATAGTAGGAGGGTTATTTATACACATTTTGGACGTTTCGGTTAGTGGGAGATAATTTTGCAATGACATAGTGCGGAACTGTACTTTCGCACTATGTAAACTTTAGTAATTCTGAAATGCCGATGTATCCATAATTCTTTCTCATATGATTTTCTGTAATATACTTCAATGCCTCTATCTGAGTTTTTTTTTTGGGGGGGGGGTATGGATGTCAGTTTAATTTCTTACTGGAATAAGGATGGTGTTCTAAAGTCAGATTGTAGAAATTTCTATTCATAGATCCACATATTTGGTTGTACCAAAGAACGTGTTATTGTTGTTCTCATTATTATTATTATTATTATTATTATTATTATTATTAAATATATTTATTTACTTATAATAATAACACATTGGATCACAACCAGTAACCTTGGGATGTGTAGGCGTGATTATTTGTTCTTTCCACTTAAAAGACAGCGATTCTTCATTGTGCTTATGAGAACTACTTTTGGGATTTCGCGGAGAGATGGCGCACCAGGGATTTTGTTGATTTGTTCTTAAGTTCCTTTCTTTATTAAACCCAAAACTCCAACCACAACCCGAACAATTTTAGATTTTAAATGTCACACTTTTCTATTTCCATGTTTTTGTATTTGCTTAGTTTATCAAAAAAAGTTGCAAAGATGTTTTTGGCCACTTGGTACACTCATGTATATCAGTGTAAACGTCTTCTTTTCTGATTTTGATAATATATATGGCGGATCATTTCAGATCAATCAAGGCAATAATGCCACTAAGACACAAGTGATAAGGATATGAGAGAATGAAAAAATGAAAATATTATTAAGAAGAGAAAATGATAAAACAAACACTAAGACTACTGAATTACTAACGATTAACACTGCATTTCAATATTTGAATATCTAATCAAGAAGCAGGAAAAGAGTTCGTCTAGTTGGTAATAGGAGTGAAGAAACTGTCAGCATAGAACTTGCGATTCCATCTAGTCAATTAAACTGTAAAATGGTGAGAGCTTGCCATCAATCTAGTAGTACACTTAAATTCATGAAGTTTAAGTACCAAAGAGGAAAGTTCTTCAGAACAATTGCAATGAAAAAAAGCCCAGAGAAACGATGTTACAGCCGTAGGAAAGTGAGGTGCCAGGTCAGGATCAATAACATTGCAGGTTCATTTTTCTGTTTTATGAATAATATCTAACTACATAGTAGGAGCACCAAACCAATCGTGACAGCAATATTCAATCCATGGTCTAATGGTAGACTTATAAATTTTTTTTTTTTTACTATCGAGAAAAATTTATCAAAAGCAACCCAGTGAACAAATGTTCCACACAGCAGACCAAGAAACTTATTCAATATAACATTTCCTTTCATGTCTGCGGAATATTTTAGCCCCAGAAGTCGCAAGAAGTCACTGTTCAGGAGGTTAGCATCAGCCATGCTGACAAAAGTCAGCAATTTGCTTTTGGAGATGTTAAAATTAAAATGCAATTTCTTGCCCTCGATACCAACAGATTATAGATTATTTTTGTGCTCAGGTGCCAATTTCCCATTCTCAAAACGATCAGACTTACTATTAAGACAGGAATAAATTATTGTGTATAAATATCGAATTGATATCTGACGGCATCAAGCAGATCTTTCACAATGATCAGGAACAACGTAGGTTCAAGGATAGAGACCTGGGATACACCTGCATTAATGCAAGACTTATATAGTGACCGTTCAAAGTTACCTTCATTTCTTGAAGAAAGTCCACGTCAGATCAAAAATTGTTCAAGAAATAACAACTTTTATACTTGCGAAGACCAGCATGCCCAACACTTTTAAACGCCTTAGAAATATCCAAAGCTTCCGCAACACCATTCTTACGTAAAACTTGGAAGACTCTTTCGCAATAACTGTTACCAAAACAGCAGAAGCGAAAGGCATATTTGTTACCTGAAAGGAGGCCCTGCGATATGAGATGCTTAACCAATTTAGAGCTGATTAAAACATCTAGTATTTTGACAAAAAACAAAAACAAAACAAAACAAAAAAAACGGGGTAGAAGGCTAATAGGCTGATAGAAGGAGTTATTAAAGACCGGATTTACAGAAGAGGATTTCCGACAAGTAGGAAAGCAAGAAGGGACCAGGCACATTTACAGTAGATTTTAGAAAAACAGGCCCCAGCTAACGAGCACATTTCTTAAGGACTATTGCAGGGATATTCCCATGCCCACATACTTTGTGGGGATCATGTTTAGAACATGAATATCACACAACAGAGACTCCGGTGGAATGTCAGGCAAATCTACTCCATAGTTGTTAAGAGACAAATAGGAAGAGAATTTACGAACAAGACATTTTACTTCATCAATGGATGTTAATACCTCAAATTAAGTGAAACGATGAGGGAAAGAAGACATTCTTATTTAGTACACCATTACAAAGCCGCCAGTGGTCACGAGAGCCAAAGTTGTTCGAGATTATAAGATGCTCCTTTTTATCAGCAAATAAAAACTTAGCCTCGACGAGGACACTTTTTACTGAGCCAGTTGGTTTTATTTTTCATTCTGTGTTCATAGATGACGGTAAGATCTCTCTCAGCTACAGATTTAGGAATATCTTTATACCTGTTTGCAGCTGTTTTTTTATCCAGTATTTATGACAGTTCGTCCAATGCAGATATTGATCTACCCTGTCATGACTCTTTTTGTACTCAATGGTTGTGTATTAAGCATTCTCAGATAAGGGGATCAAAAGATCCAATGCATTAGTCACAGACCTTAAATGTGGGGTTCATACTATTATCCAATATGGTCATGTCCAGCAAGAATAAACACTCCAGTTCATTCTTCCAGTCCCGGTGGGTTGCGAATTGATCTAAATGAGGATTTGGGCTTCGGAGATGCAACTGGCTATGTAAAGGCTTTTAATTCCAGATTTCTTCTATTTGCTTTTGATCCAGCACTTTCGCTTCTTGCACCAATTTTCTTGCTGATTCTGTGGCAGTTGCATTTAACTTGCCGCCATTTTCAAGATTTAATCCGAATTTTCTCTCACAGTAATTGACTTCTTTTGATACAGAATAAAGCTTTATACTGTTCGAAGGTTTTACATAGTACCTGCAACAAAGTCACTTCTCTGATTTTAATGAGATGTGTTGATATCTATTGCAAGTGAATTGAAGACAACACAGCTTAGCACAGATTGAATTTGAAACTAGATTTGCCGATGCGATTTTATAAGCTGTTAACCGTGAGGCCAACTCAGTACATCTATGCGTATACACTGATAATTTTAAAATATGGAAATAAAATCAGTCTGAATAACTTGCACATGAAGTAAAAGAAAGTTGATTAAGATTTTTAATGAACTTAATTACTATAAATTAACTTACGACGGCAATAAACACTGAAGAAAAATAAAATTTTAACAACCTCGAGGACGATGCCAAATTTGAACAGCATAATATATGCAACCTAGTAATATTTTTTAAACATTCCACCCAAGTCAAGACACTAAAGCCACTATGACGCAAGGGGTTAATGAGTGTTAGGGAATATGACAAAAATATACAATTAAGGACAGAAGATAATAAAAGTACATCAATTAAGAAAACAGAAGATACCAGTTGACATTACATTGAGACCTTTGAAGATCAAAGTTGACAGATAAGCAAAAAGCCGGAAGAGAGTACCACAGGGGAGAAGTGCGATAGAAGAAACTGTTAGTATAGAACTTGCGGTTACATCTAGCCATTTCAAGTGTAACATGATGAGAATATTACGCCAACGTAGTACTCGGCTTAAATTTTTAAAGTCTAGGTACCATGGAGGAAAGTCTATCGGAACAATTACCATGAAAATATTTATAGAAAAAGCACGGGGAAATTACGTTAGTGGGTGGGAAAATAACTGAATCCGTGATGACACGTTAGGCCCAATAACATTGCAGATACGTCTTTGGATTTTATAAAGAATCTCTAAATATATAGTAGAAACATCAGAGCAGATGTGGCAGCAATTCTCAAGGCGAGGACTAATGATACGTATAAATCTGTAAGATAGATTCTGATGAGAAAAATATCTATTTCGACACAGTGAAACAACCTTCCTAGCTGAAGGCTTAGCAATTGATTAAATATGTTCTTTCCATGATTTAGCAGCGAAAAACATCAGTCCGAGATGGCGCAAAGAGTCACGGCTTGGAAGATAAAAAGGATTATCTTTAAGAGAGCAGTTTGGTTTTGAGGCGTTAAAATTAACAAGTCACTACTTACCACACTCAACAATAGATTGTAGGTTATTTAAATATTCTCATAAGATGTTTGAACACTTGCAACGTACTAATACGCAAACTAGTGTATAGTATTTATAGGTGCTGAAATAATGGTTAGTTCCTTGAACTGCTTGAAAATGTTCTTGCTATGTCCCGTCTTTACAAAAGCCAGATCTGGCCATAAATGGAGTACTTCTATCATTTCTGGGATGGAGCATGCCAGTCCAACTTTCCAGCGATGATCGAGTCTAAATGCTTCTACGCTGCTTTGTGGGTGATGAAATATTTCCCCCGCTGTAACCCTTTTCTCAAATAGGAAACTTCGCAAGATTATCTTCTGCATATACTATATACTAACTCCCTTCATGACGTACGCGTTCATTACTCTCCACTATTTCCTCTCGCTTTGAATAAAGTTTGAATTTTTTGCTATATCTCCTAAACTCTGTTCTGCCAAACATTTACAAATCGCACTTGGTAATTTATACGTTGTTTTGCTCGGAGCCTTTTACCTTCAATCTGCCCTGTGAGTATCAAATTTTCCAAGTTGGCTTTCCTCATTATGCACCCTATCGTTATTTCTATAGAAAACGTGTAGACGAGCTATATTCCTTTGTTCCACCAGTTAAGATCTTTACAGCTAATGCCACGTATACAATGATAATGCATTCATATTCATTTTGCATTGCATTAACACGAAATAAGTACCATTTAAAAAGTACCTGGCTCCTGATATGGTCAAGCTTTTAAAAGAGCTAGCTCTGGAGCCTGTCATTCCTAACTTTCCAGCCTTGATATAGTTCAAATGCCTTTACACAGCTTTGTGGGTTAGGCATGATTTTTAACTGTACTGCACCCTTTCTTCAGTCGAAAGGTCTCAAGCCTCTTACTATCTATCTATCTATGTATCTATCTATCTATCTATCGCTATTTCCATAGAAATTTTTTTTAACGAACTACATTCATTAGATCCAGAACTTTACAGCTAAAAGCTGCCATGCCACATAAATTGGGATGAATTATCCAGTTTCCCAACGCGCTCCACTAATAAATGCAGTCTCACCCGAACTGCTTCTTCGCAATAATTGCTTCCTTGTGGAAGACACCCGGAGATGTTCCCTAACCATTACCCCTTTATACGCTTGAAGTTTAAGGTTTATTTATCATTTCAGTTGGCATTGTCAAGGTTTCCAGGGAGTTTGCTTTTCGCTGTTCATTTATGAATCTTGGATTTTTTTCAGTGCTCAATAATTTGTTTGCAAGTAGATGCTGTTAGTTTTCAAACTGAGTTCGTTTTTTTTTTCCTTAAACAATAAACATAAGAATCTAAATAGTTCACGGGGCATTTATATAAATAAAGAAGCGAACCAAAAAATCATTAGAGGGAAACTATTTCCATTGTAACTCTAACGATTGCCCGCATATAGCATTGTCTCTTTATTCATATATTTCTTATTACGATTATTCATCCTTTTTTCTCACTCAGGCTAGACATTGTCTCTCATATATCCATTCTTCTGTCTTTCATCGCTAACAAAACGGAATAGACTATTATTTATCTGTGGCAATGGACAGGCGTATCAGACGTGTGACAGAAGACAGAATGATAATATGATAAATAGTCTTAATTTAATCTTATTATTCTTATTAATCTATACTCTTGTAGCTACACTCAAATCAGAATTCTATGACCGTTAGATGAACAGTGTGGATCAGATATAATGAATAAGCCAGTTAGTGTACGTACTGTAGGCAATAAATATTATGTATGTATGTATATATATATATATATATATATATATATATGTGTGTGTGTGTGTGTATAAATATATATATACATTATGTATATATATATATATATACATAAATGTATATAAATGTGTGTATGTATATATATATATATATATATATATATATATATGGCAATGATGATAATGCTTAAATCATATATACTTATACATAGACATACACACATACGTGTATATATATATATATATATATATATATCAATTATGTAGTGCGTATTAAATTTAGCTTCAGTATTTGTTTTTCGTATGAATGATTTACGTTACATATATATATATATATATATATATATATATATATAAATATATATATATATACATAAATGCACACATACACGTATTTATATATGTTCACTGGGTTATTATTTTGTTTTTAAATTGGGTTTGGTGATATAATATACATCAATAGTAGGAGTTAAATTTATTTAATATTGTTTGAATTTATGTGCATGTATGTAATTACACTCTCATATATAGGCACACGTACACTTCTATTCGCGGGCATATACAGATATACGTATGGGTATATATTCAGATACAGACGGGCGTACATGGGTACATGTACACTTAAGTATGCTTAGTTAGTAATAAACTAGCGCAATGTCGAAGTTATTTAAATTTTGAGACATCATTTTTTGCATATATATATATATATATATATATATGTATATATAGCCACACACTTACCCACGTACCGCGCACACACCCGTATATGCAATTGTTTAATAGTGTATATGTAATTGAGTTATGTGTATTTATATCAGTTATTATCGTTTATTTAATATTTCGTTTTTATTTTTATTTAATGTTTAGTAGTTTATTTGTTTTTGCTATGCTGTTATATATTGAGCCTTTACTTATGGAAGGTTATGTTTGTGTGTATACATGTCGTATGTACATGTACACAGACGAGAATCGGCCCGGGCTTTAATATATGTTCGTTTGTTTGTTTATTAACAATTGAGTTTATATTTGTTTTGTTTTTTATTTATTTAAAGTTTGTGTTATATATTTTTTTAAATTTATATTTATTCTATTTTTATTATTATATTTATTTTTAGCTAGTGCTTAGATGGTAAAGTAAATATTTATTTATATGCAGTTTATTTTTTTTTTTTAAATAATTATTGTTAATGTTTCGTCAAAGCATAATTGTTGCTGTTAATAATGTTGGGGCTTCACTTTTTTTCCTTTTTGCTCAATATGTACGTTGATAGGGTTGTATTGTTTTTGTACTTTTTCTTTTGAATCACATTTTGTGGTTATAATGCCTTTGTTTTGAATATATTCTCCTGTGCACCCCCCATGTAATTTTTTTCGTCTCTGTTAATGTTATTTTTACGATGTATATGTATATTAAATTATAGGTTCATAATTTATTGTCACGTGGGCAATTTTCTTTATTTCTGCAGTTACATTTAATCGTGTTATTTTATCATATATTATTGTTATTGTTGTTGCAATTGTAAATGCTTTTGTTGATTATTGTCCGTAGTTATTATTTTCCCCATGCAACTGTAACTAATTTTGATTGTATTTTCGTTGATTTTGTTTTATAATTTGCTATTTTTAGGGAATTTTTTGTCAATTATTCGGAATTATTATTTTCCCTATTTTTGTTTTTATTTTACTGTTCTAGTGTGCGTGGGGTGAGCCAAAATACATTTCTTTTTCGGTTGTTTTTGTTTGAATTATGTTCTTTTTCTATTCTAATTTGGATACATAAGTGTTTTCTTTTATTTTCATTGAATGTTTTTATTCAACAAGAATTTGTTGAAGTTCTTTTATTTATAGTTATGGGAATTTATTTAAATACGTTAGGGAGTAGAATTTTTGTTCACATATATTGGATTGTTGTTTGACTTTCTGTATGGTACGCAAGTTTCTTTGTAGTATTTTTTATTTCATTTTATATCTATTGTAAATCATAGGGTTTGAGAGTTTTTATTTCTTGTTTTATTTTTTCTGTAGTTCTACCTTTGCAGTTTCTTAGGATTTATAGACCGTCGTCACTCTACAGACCTATATATTTTTGTAAATTACATTTTTTAATTTAGTGTTTATATATATATATGAGTTCGTATACCATGCGCCATTATAGCTACCCCTTGTTACGTCAAAGTTATTATTAATATTGTTATTATTATTATTTTATCCCTTTTTGTCCATAGCTTTTTTACTGTGGTATAATATTGATTTTCGGCAATGTTTAATTATATTTATGCCATCATTGTGGGATATTGAATTATTTTGTTTTAATGCATTTTTAGTGTATTTTCATTAATAGATGGATAGGAATCATTTATATCTAACTGTATGAAGGAGCGGTTTTCTTTGTTACTAATGTTGTTGGACCAATTGATTGTTACTTTTTGAAAAAGTGATCAAGCAAAAACCAAAATCTGTAAAAGTACTCAACTGAAAATATTTTTTCAGGAACTAAGGCAATTGAGATGTCAAAAATGGTATAAAAGCCCAAAACGCTGACAGTCAATGGGATACTTAGGGAAAATACATTTAAGGCCAGCAGTATTTGCAATTAAGTGCTCGATATTGTAGATCGAGCATTAATGGGATTGATGCGGGTAAAATTTGTCATTTAGCTGATTGACGTTACCTTCAGCATCGCCACTTCAGAGTTTCCTAGACGGACCTCTTCGTCCACTCTTCAGGATGCATCAGAAATTTACTGCTTATATTTTTTTAGATTTTTGTGTTTTTTATGTACATTTAAAGCTGGTATAATTTTTCTTCTGTATTTTATGTGTTTGGTTCTGCGTTCTCTCTCTCTCTCTCTCTCTCTATATATATATATATATATATATTGTATTGGGACAGGAGATCATTATTCAAACATGTATTGTTAAATATAACAGACAACCAATGACTTATGTTTGATCATCAGCCGATCTATGCTTCTTAAAGTTGCTATAGTTTCGGGAGAAAATAAAGAAAAAACTGTCCAACATTTGGATGTTTTTTTTATTATGCTGTTCCTTGGTCTATGGACATTAAAACAGAATTGTTCATCATCAAAGATAACATCCTTTTACGTTTACATAGAAGTTTGCTATGCGATGATAACGGTCGCGGAATAGCAGACGCCGGTCGTAAATTCGTAATGCGATTCTATGACGTTGAACATGACCACGTGAGAGAAAGAAATGTTATCAACATAACTATGTGTCTAGAAGCAATGTAATATGTTGTGACTAATTTGTAATGCAATTTTGTTGAGTGTGGGTTGAATATCAAACATCTAGGTAAACATAACAGCATGTTATGCTTGATGGTGAACATCTCTATTGCCATGTCCATATAACAACTCTAATGATGGCTCATGTGAACGAAAGCTTAGATCAAGGAAAAGCATAATATAAAATATACAAATGTTGGACAGTTTTGTCTTTATTTTCTCCTGAAACTAAAGCCAATATACGAAGCTTAGAACGGCTCATGATCAAACATGATAGATATCCGTTGTTGTTGTCTGTTATATTTAACCTTATATGTACTCTTCGGCAGAATTGAGTCACTGTCAGTCACTGTGTGTGTATCTAAATCTAAAAATAAACACACTAAAATTCACCTTCTTCCCTGTCGTGTACCGACGGCTCAGTGGTAGAAGTTCCGACTGCAAATTCAGTCGGGTTTCGATCCTAGCTAGAGGCAACCGGACGTCTAGCCACACTGATGAGCTGTGAAACAGCGAAACTGTCTGTGGATGACAAATATATATATATATATATATATATATATATATATATATATATATATATATGCATTTATATATGAATTATTATATATATGCGTTTATATATATCTATATATGCATTAATGTATATGTGCATTATACATTTATATATATATATATGAATTTGCAGTAATATATATGCATTAATATACATATATATGCATGTATACATTAATATATATATATATACATTAATATGTATAAATGTATTAATATATATATATATATATATATATATATATATATATATATATATATATATATACGTACACACCATTTCACTTTATTTTCTTTCCAATATTCTTCTCTTTTACCTATGGCGTTACTGGGACGAAAACAAACACATTAACAATATACTTCATCATATTTAATGTTTTATTATTTTCAAATTTGAACCACGAAAGATGCTAATCTCCTTGCCTGATAATTTGAGCGTCTCAGTCAAGTTTCCAATAGACTTGTTGCTCATAAATCGTGTGACTTCTTAATCACATGTTCACAACGGACATGCGCACTCCGATATTAAGCTTCTACACTACAATATATATATATATATATATATATATATATATATATATATATGTACTTGGTAATAAATTCTGAAAATCTCTAGAGACAATTAATCAATATCTGTTTCGCTTTCCCTGCCTCATGTGTTTCTGTTTTTATGTTTCTTTCGTCTTCTTTCTCTATTTTCTGCTCAGTCTGATAACTGTACGATTATAATCAAATATAAATTTCGTCATATTTCTGGCATTTCCCATATTTATGATGTGTTTTTTTTTTCATCTATAGCTTAAAGTAACAGAATTAAAGACCTTCAAGCAAGTACAAGTGATGGTTTGAAAAGCGTTGGAGAAGAGAACTCTGTGTAATGTGAATAATTAATCAGTATCACAAATGAATGGAAACAGGTACATACATATAGTGGTAACTTTGTACGAGTGGAGGACAACATATGGACTGAGAAAGAAAGAAAGAATGAAAGAAAGAAGGAAAAATAAAAGGAAAGAAAGAAAGAATGAAAGAAAGAAGGAAAAATAAAAGGAAAGAAAGAAAGAATGAAAGAAAGAAGGAAAAATAAAAGGAAAGAAAGAAAGCAAAAGAATGAAATAATTAAATAAACGCAATAAAATAAATAAAAAGAATGTTAAAAAATGAAATAAAATAAGGAAAAGGACATAAAAGATTAAAGAATGAAATAAAGACAGAAGTTAGAAAATCAAATCACGAAAGAATGAAAATAAAAAAATAAAGTAAAGGAAATAACGAAAGAAAGAAAATAACTAAAGAAAATAAAAGAATTAATTAATTACAGAATGAATGAAAGGAAATTATTAAAGAATGAAATTAAAAATGAAATAAAGAAATAAATTAAAAGAATCAAATATTTGAAGTAAGAACGAGAAAAGAATGAAAATACTTGAAAATAACGTAAAAGTATGAAATGTAAAAAAAAATGAATGAATAAAAGAAAATAAATGAATCAAATAATTAATGAAGGACGGAATAAAAGAATGAAATAAGAAATTCTATATGAAAGCATTAAAGAAAGAAAGAAGGAAATAAATAAAAAGATAGTAATAAATGAAATAAGGAAAAAAAGTATATGAATAAAATCAGTAAAGAAATAAAAAGAAATGAAAATAAATACTTAAAGGATAAAAAATGAATAAAAGAAAGAAAGAAAGAAAGGACAGAAAGAAAGAAAGAGATTTTAGAATGAATGGGAACGACTGGGGTTTTTATTAAAAAATAGTATCAAATGTACGAATGAGCTAAGACAACGATTATTAAATTAAAATACTTCAGATTGTGGTCGTTCCTTGTCGAAACGAAACGAATCACAAATCTTTTTCCGTCTTGTCATTTATTCATTCAATATTATTCTGATACAAACACGCGCACCCCCACACACATACATACACACATGTTTATATATATACATATATATATATATTTGAGAACTTTCGTGAATATTCAGCAGGTGTTTCAAAGGTCAGTCAAAACATGTGGAGGACACAAAGTGCCATAATTCAAATTCACACACATATATATATATATATATATATATATATATATGTAGTCCTTGCATACATATTAAGAAAGTCTTCTTAAGCGTATATGAGACTGGCTTAAAAATATACATTTCAGTTAACTCCCACCTCGGATAATTTTATAATATCCTTGCTTTTCATTTCTTCCCACTTTAATTTTCTCTCCTTCCTTCTTCACACCCTCCTTTCTATTACACCCAACGTCGTACGTTTTTTGCCTTCTTTTTTTAAATATAATATAGCGTTCATTTTATTTTGAAAAAAATAAGAGGTCATTTGCTAAAAATCGCCTGATGATACCGTAAGGTTGAAACCAACGTAGCGGATTCAACTGATCTCCTGATTTTTAAAGTTAAAAGCTCTACATGTTATTTTTTACTTTATTTTTTTCACGCGTGTATTGAGCACCGTTTAATACCACTGATTCAACTCTGACCATTAGCCATATATATATATATATATTATATATATTACTGATTGCGATAGGGAAATTGTCGGTATTTCGTATTTTTTTTGTTTCGGGCATGCGCGTTGTCTCTTTTTAATTTTCTCGACTGCACATTATAGTAGGGTTAGCGTCTGTGATTAATAGAGCACCTAGACGCAATTCACTCTGCCAGAAATTAGCAAACGGCATGATGTCCTGCTAGTCATTCGCACCGGAAGCCCAATCCGGACATTTAAGAATGTGTGGGTTTCAATTTGATGAGAGTGTATATGATTCTGAAAGAGTTGAATGAGTCTAATGGTGATTACAAAAGTTCGGCAGCTGGGAGAACTCACTCTGATTGTTCTGCTCAGAAAAGAACTTCCAAATTTGTCGGTGAGCGCTTCAGACTCAACACAGAGTCCTGCATTGTGCCTTGAGGATGTATTACTGCCATGGGTCGAAAGGGTGGCTGCTGGAAGACCCTTTGTCTGACAACATGACTCGGTACCATGCCACACAAGCAGCAGAACTCAGGCATTGTTTGTGAGACAATTTCTGCAACCACGTCACCTCTTACATCTGGCTACCTAATTTCAAAGACTGAAACCCCATTGATTTTTATATGTGGGGGCAAACTTGTGCGAGAGACCAACAAAGCACGAAAGATGAACTGAAGGCAAGTATTATGGAAGCCATCACCAACTTAAACAAGAAGACCGCCCAGAAGAGATACTGGAAATCATCCGAAGTCATCTGAAGGGCGTGGCTGAAGACAATGGCAATCTTATTGAATAAATTTACTCTTTAGCATTTCAAAATATGTTTGTATAATTTTGGTAAACATATTTGCTAAAATGAGATGACTGATATTTTCATATATATATTTGATCATCCCATAAGTTCTGTCCGAATTTTAACTTTTTGTTAAAATGAACGAAATTTAAAGAGTATTTTATAATGTCTAATGAAGCCGAACATTATTTTTATGTTTAGATGCATTTAAACTGATCAAATTTTATTTCAGAGAACAATAAAATTAAATTTTGTTTGATTAAAACCCTGCTAACATAGAAGTACCCAAGAATCATTTGAGGCACATAATGCTTTATGAGTTCAAGAAAGGAAACTCAGCAGCCTAAGCGGCTAGAAACATTCACTCAGTTTATGGAGAGGGATGTGTGAATGAAAGAACTTGCAGAAGATGGTTTGCAAAATTCACAGGTGGAGATTTCACCCTTGAAGATGAAGATCGAACCGGACGTCCAGTTGATTTTGATGAAAAGCTTCTTGAAGCAGCCCTTGACGTAAATCCTGCTTTATCAGTTGAGGAATTGGCAGTGGTTCTCAGTTCAAACCATACAACTGTTCATCAACAAATTGAAAAATTTCCTAAACTTGGAAAATGGGTACCTCATGAATTGTCTGAAAACAACCTCAAATCCCGAATTGACATCTGCTTTTCTGTCCATTCTCGCCAACTTGTTTCACCTTTTTTGGATAGACTTGTGACTGGCGACGAAAAATCGATCTTTTATCGAAATGTTAAGCATCATAGACAGTGGCTTGGTAAAGGGGAAGGACCCCAGCCACAGCCGAGAAGAGAACTTCATGGGCAAATGTTCTTCTTTCAATCTGGTGGGATTGCCAAGGAATAATCCACTTTGAATTCTTACCACCTAATGCAACAATTAATGCTCAAATATACTGTCAGCAATTAGAGCGTTTGGACCAAGCTTTGAGGAAAAAAAGACCTACTCTAGTGAATCGAAAACGGGTGATGTTTCATCAGGACAATGCGCGACCACACACAGCAAGAATCACGTCACAAAAGATCGAAGAACTTGGTTGGGAAAAAATTCTTCATCCACCTTATTCTCCCGACCTTGCTCCTTCAGACTACCATTTGTTTCGTAACTTACAGAATCATTTGGAAGAAACAACTTTTGTAACAAAGGAAGAGGTTAAAACTGAAAGCCAAAAGAATTTTACAGTAATGGAATTAGTAAGCTTGTTAATAGATGGAAGGAAGTCATAGATAGTCAGGGAAAATACATCGTTGATTGAATCTGTAATTAAATGTAACATTTGGTCACTTGTTTTCTTTATTCAAAATTCGGACAGAACTTATGGGATGACCTGATACATACAGTCTTTATACAGCAGCCTTGAAAGAAATTCAGCTAATGGATTTATAATAATAAATAGATCCAATACGATATATATATATATATATTGAAATCTTTTTTCCTTATATTCTATTTAGCTGAAGGGAGATTGAGCGTAAATGAAGAAACGAAACCAGGTTAAATGTGTCCAGCCAGAGTGATAGAATGTTAAACCGTGGAAAAGAGATGGAATGAAAATGAAATAATGGGATAGACAGAAAGTGGAAGGACGAATACAAATGCATGCGTCTAGGATTTTTACCTGGAGACAAGGCTGTAAACAGAGACTCACCTGAGTCACAATATGAAGAGACAAAGGTTTCAGTAAGCAATAACTAACACACACACACTAACACACATACAAACACGCACGCACACACACAAACACACGCACACACGTGTGCACACGCATACATACACAAATGCTGTAGCGGCCTTGCTTTGGAAATGGAAATAAAACTAAACAGAAATATTTTAATTTTAAGAAAATATTTAAGAATATTTGTATTTTTAATGCAGTTATAATAGAATTTTCTCTAAAGATTTATTTATTTATTCTGCATATTTTATCTTTTAGTATACGGCATTTATTTGAAAAAAAAATTTATTTATATTAGTCATTACAAATAAACTATTAAATACTTCCCACATGTTTTGTTTGTTTGTTTGTTTGTTTGTTTTGTAATTAAATAAACAAAATGAAGGAAGTTTAGTTCCTGAATTGTTAATCTCTTCAGATTTTACGTGCGAAATAAATTCAAGAAAAATGCAACCTAATATCTATAAAATCATAGAACAAACAATTATAACTGTAAACAAATCATTGATGCAGTTTTAAATGTATTTAAAGAGTTAATAATACATCCCTTTAACAAAACTAACGAACGCTGCAACTGGAAGTTTTAGATATCCCTGATATGAGGCCAAGAAAAAAAAACTGAGTTTTATGAAAAGCTGAATCGATATTTGAGAGAAAGCAGAGAATAAATCAATATTTGCTGCCGCTACAAGTGGAATATTATAGCTTTTTCGCGGAAAATTTACTATTCACTATTTAAAGTTAAAGCGCCGCTTTCGACTTGATATATTGTCAAAATAGGCTTTCTCTAGACTAAGTGTTTGTGATAAGAATGTTTACGAAATATACACTTCTGATATAAGACAAAATATTCATACTCTGACACTAAACTGAGAGAAGACGTCTTGACCTGCTTTTGTTAAATATACAGACACTTGTTGCGCATAAATGCCTATCTGTCTGTCTATCTATCCATTTTATTTTCATTTAATTTTGGTGTTTGCATATATATATATATATATATATATATATATATATATATATACGCTTACCTCCATGTAACTGTTTAATACATAACGTTAAATATATGATGTAAATACACTTGAATTCTCGAATTCCAAGATAAAATCAAGATATAGACAGCAAAAATCTTGCCTACATACCGACGACATCCAGTTATTGATAATGAGTAGTACGGTTGAAATAGTTGAACTAAAAAGAAGACAGAACATGAAGTTTGGACAGTCTACCCACAATTTTTCATTTCGAAGTTTCATGCCTAAACTCATTCGTCAAATTGCATTTAAGCATGAAACAGACTGTTACCGTTGGATGTTAACTTCAATATCCACTTTTATATTTACATGCGTTCTATCCCTGTTATCGAGCACGTTAACTCATAAATATACCATATATTAAAACTATATTTTATCTTATATATATATATATATATATATATATATATATATATAAGTAATTAAACTCGTCTGGAAAAACCTTAGGTGTTTTGGCTTGTAAATGAAGAAACCAATGCCCAAGGAAAAATAAGGGATAAAAAAGAAAGATCTAAGGACATGTAATTCAGGCGAAAACAATCATTTAGAATCCAAGCTCAGAATCCAAAGAAAAAAAACCTCCAAAACGAATAAAGCAAAAGTAACTAAGTAAAGTGCTCAATAGAGAAAATCTAACTATGAACCTGGCTCCGACAATTATTTTAATATATAAAAGCAGTAATTTGACATTATTAAACAGACACTTCCTCTGTAGCTAAATGTTATAGCACATCAGGTTATTCCGTATAAGTTTACGGGTTCGATGCCTGTCAGAGGAAACTTGTTTCATATGAAAATTCTTGGACATTCAGGCCGGTAAATATTGTTAAAACTGTTTATTGTAAACAGATCATTTACTTAAATATTTGTATATATAAAAAGAACGTATAAAAACATACAGATTGGGGAAGCAGAATTTACAATATTTTGAGACAGGAATTGAAAGACCTTAAATGACCAATTAGTTTTTTGAAACTTGAAGGAATTTATTTTCCCCAAAACATTTACATACTATCTTTATTCTATGTGTCCTCCTTTTTTCTCAATAACTCTTTCCACACGACTCCTGAAACATGCGCATTTCATCTTTGGAGTAACAAGTGCATTTAGCAAATCACAGATTCATTCACGTTTGCTTTCCTGATTACTCATATGGGTAAAGGTTTCTGAAAAGATAAAAATAACAATATGGTTGTGGCATCAATATATGGTACGTTTTAAAATATTGGCCTACCACTTGCTGAGAAAAAGCAACTAAACTTTCTTTGTAAATTTTGCTATATATATATATATATATATATATATATATATATATATATATATATAGTCCGCATGTCCGTTGTGAACATGTGATTAAGAAGTCACACGATTTATGAGCAACAAGTCTATTGGAAACTTGACTGAGACGCTCAAATTATCAGGCAAGGAGATTAGCATCTTTCGTGGTTCAAATTTGAAAATAATAAAACATTAAATATGATGAAGTATATTGTTAATGTGTTTGTTTTCGTCCCAGTAACGCCATAGGTAAAAGAGAAGAATATTGGAAAGAAAATAAAGTGAAATGGTGTGTACGTATATATATATATATATATATATATATATATATATATATATATATATATATATATATATATATATATATATATATTACTCCACGAGGGTACATTGTTCTAATTCCACGCTTCCACGCACCATACCTTTTTGGGATATCTCAGTATCAGTTAATTCCTTTTAGTAACCCAACTTTTCAAGATATCCAAACAGGACTTGGCACGTGGAATTAGGAAAATATATCCCCGTGGACTAAATACTGGGCTCAGTTCGAAATTACAACATATATCATATGAAGAATTTTGGAGCGTACAACGGCCGAAACGTCGTGATTATGGTAATAAAGATTAAAACAACAGTCCGAACGATGCAAATTGTATAAAAAGGTATCGTTGTTTAATTTTTGATTATATGTTTAAATTTTCGTGTAAGATATTGAAGATTGGAATAAAAATTGATGGTAAGCTGTTTAATTTAGCCGAGGATGTTATCTAGTCAAGTACAAAGAATTACTCAGAATCCAAACGCTGTATGAAGCGCTAACAAACCGCATACCATAGAGCCAACGTAAGGATCGTTCCTTTCGCACTGATTATGGTCGATGTGAAAGAATTGACAAAGACTGCGAGATTTTCTGGAATGTAGTGTATGAATTCCACTGTTTTCACAGATCGAAAGCGAGGCATTTATTTGATTGATGTTTAATATCCTTGTTTGTCGGCAGTGGTTCCGTTCTTGTGCCAAGTCACATTTTTCACGTGCAGCTGATATCTGGCCGACATTCAAGTATACTGGCACAAGTCAGCCATTCTTGACACCTCAGTAATAGAGTGCTCCATATTTATGAACCGAATACTTATTTCGTGATCCAGTGGTGTTAAATGCTTTCCGATTCTCATAGCTACTATAGCTAGATTGAAGAGCTACACTATCTTCTTTATCGATTACGTCACCTGACTGAGTCCATTTCTATATGTGTGGAAGGGCAAACCTACCCAGTCTACTGTTGCCACTAATATTTTTGTAAATCATTTTATACTAGGGGCTAGTTAAAACCAGTTCGACCCCCTTCCCAAAATCTGACCCAGCGAACTATCATATTGTTGTGAAAGCCTTTCGGACATATTTTAAATTGTTTAGTATTCCTTGTAGACACAAAAGTATATGCCTCTCCGCATTACTGTTTATCATATGAACGGTTCAAATAGATTTATATAACGTAACTTTGTAAGAATAGTATACCTGAAATATACCCCCACCAAAAGAAGGAAACAAATGACTGCAAAAATCGTTGGTGAGGAATGTAGGAATTTAAATTAAACAATATATGAACGTAAATATATCTTTTAAAAAAGAAGACCCTCTCTGCATGAGTCGTCCACCATAATTTCCAAGTGAAAATAAGTTTTGGATTAAAGTAGAGACCACTCCAAAAACGTGTTACCCAAGGATTAAAATGAATTTTAAAAAATGAAAAGTCGTTATGAAGCTTTTATTTTAGTTTTAATTTCACGCTAATAGAGGGGACTGGAGATCCTACCGAGATTCAGCATTGGCGGCCACAATTTTACCAAAATAAGATACGACACAGTACTCATAGCAGACACGGAAAAGAAACAACAAAACTCGTATAGAAGGTAGCGAGCGAGAGCGAGAAGAAGGGACTAACCATAAACTACAAGAAGACAGAATACATAGTCATCAGTAAAAGAATGAGCCCGAAATGCTATATGCAGGTCGGGGACACTAAAATCGAGCAGGTGCGGAAGTTTAAATATCTGGGAAGTGTTTTAAAGGAGGACGGTAGGTGCGACGCTGAGTACTGCAAGACAGGAGAATTTCTTTTGTGAAAAAGAAAGGAAAACTGAGCTGCAACGTGACATCTGTCCTCCTATACGGCAGCGAATGTTGGACGGTCTCTTCAAAGATGAAGAAGAGACTCGAGGCAGCGATGCTAAGGATATCATGGACGAGCGTGTGAGCAACGATGAGGTCTTAGAAAGGATGCAAACAAGGAGGAAGCTTATACTTAACACCAGAAAGAGGTAGCTGAAATTTCTGGGACACGATATGAGAAAGGAGAGCATGGAGTATCTGACACTCACAGGTCGAATAGAGCGAAAAAGAGACAAGGAAAAGCAACGCATGGCGGACTTAAGTGGATGACAGAATGTGGTCTGGGGCAATTGACAGAGTCACGAAACTTATTGAGAGCCAAAAAGGGATAAGGGGAAGTGGAGACCCATGACCGACTACGTCCTGAAACGATATGGCTCATAGAAAGAAAGATTAAATGTAATGTTTATTTGTTAAAATAGCTGTTTGGCGTTCTTTTTAGTTATATTTCGTCACATTACACATAAAAAAATATTTTAAAAATATTGTTGCAGGATTTCTATTAAGCTTCCATTTTTTTTTTATTAGTAACTATAGTTTTAACTTAATAACAATATGACCAAACGCAATTAAATAATGCAAAATTTTAAAAGGTTTGTATATAAATTAGTATAATAATTTTTATAATTAAAATGAAAAAATAAATAAAACAATTCTTGTAAATATTATTCATCAATTTTTTTTTCTTAAGACAATAGTGTTCTTAATTATAAAACCAATTAAAAGCTAATTATATACTGTCATAGTTTTACTGCATTTTTTTTATTTTATGATTCGGAGCAAATTTTCTGAAATGAATTGTTGTTTGAAAAAGAAATTGTTGATTTACATTCTCCAAGTAGTGCTAATTTTAATAATAAAACAAATTTTGTGATAAAATTTCATGAAATTAAGAGTGTGGGGTATATATGTAAAAAAAAAATATTTACCAAGGTTTTCTTAAAAAATAAAAATTTCAAAAATAATTTAATTCATTTGGGAATAAGCTTTGAAAGTTTCATAAAAATCCGACAGGTATTTGATTTTTGCCAGAATTTCTAAATCAATGTGTTTTTCACCTGAAAAAAGGTGCTAAAACGCGATCATAAATATTACCTCGACCTCTGATACAAAAAAAAAAAAAGATTTTTAACCAAAATTTCGAGCTTGCGAGAAAGGATAAAACAAATTAATAATAAAATAATAAAAACTACTTTGGTCGATAAAACTTTCTTTTCAATAAGTTTGAGGCTTTTTTCATCATCCTATGCTGTTTTTTCAGTATCTGATATATAAAAGCAATTAAAGCTTTTCTAATTAAATAATGTTATAGATTTATTACATTTTTTTTTATTTTACGATTTAGAGCAGAGTTTTGGCAAATGATGTTACTGTTTGGCAAAAACAAATAGATGATTTAAATTTTCCAAGGTCTTTCCTCTTAATAATAACATAAGCATTTTAAAGATAAAACTTTCTTTTTGCCAAATTTAGGATATTTTTTCATCCTGGTTAGCCGTTTTTTTTTAAAATTATTTGCTGGTATCCTTCACGGATTTACTCTTGCAGAGAATCATATCGCATATTTTGTGTTTTCCCATAAACCATTTAGTCGATTCTCATCTTTCTTGGGTTTTTTAGGGTATACGTATTCTGATCTCTCTCTCACACACACACACGCATACACTCACTCACTCACTCATACATACACATTTAGGCATTCACCCTTTTCTTTCTTTCTTTCTTTCCTTTTTTCTTTCTTTTTTTCTTTCTTTCTTTCCTTTCTTTTTTCTTTCTTGCTTTCTTTCTTGCTTGCTTTCTTGCATTTTTCTACCTTTAGCGTCTGAATTTTTTCTACGAATTTTTAATCAGGCGTTTTTATTTATTGTTTTTTGTTCTACCAGCCTACGTCCTCCTGCCCTTTACGCTGTCATTTAAGCCGTACATTTTTCCCGCGTGTTAGATTCCTTGCGTCACTGCTCATTTCCGACCCACGATTCCCCGAGAGCGTTTACAATCCGACCCAATCTCTATCCTCATTGATAAGGTCTTTTATCCCACATTCCTAACTTTCTTCAAACTGCTTTAAGGATATAATAAAAAATATTTGTGTTGTGCGATAACACGACTGCTTTGGGATCGGGCGCCGACGGCTTAGAGGTAGAATTTCCGACTGACACCAATTCAGTCGAGTTTCGATCCTAGCTAGAGGCAACCGGGCGTCTAGACACACCGAAGAGCTGTGATATAGCGAAACAGTCTGTGGGTGACAATAATTATAGAGATAGATAGATAGAGATAGATAGATAGATAGATAGATAGATAGAGATAGATAGATAGTTAGATAGATAGATAGATAGTTAGATAGATAGATAGATAGTTAGATAGATAGTTAGATAGATAGTTAGTTTTAAGGTGTGCTATATTTATGGGATAAAGTGCTCAATATAAGTGACAGAGCCTCCAACAGGAAAAAGCCTACCGCCTGTGAGTGTTGACTTCAATGTTCACTTTTACACACACACACACACACATATATATATATATATATATATATATATATATATATATATATATATATATATATATATATATATATATATATATATATATATATATATATATATATTGGGGGAACGATATATAAATACTTCTAAAACTATGCAAGAATTAGTTAATACAAAACAAAATAATAAGCTAAAACTTAAAGAATGATTTTACGCTATCACCAGATATAACGCTACAAGGAACAGAAAGCAGAACAACTATTTGAACACAAAAGGGTTATCTGCAAATAAGACACTAAATGCCTCCGTTCCTCACTGTAATGAGTCGGGCTATAATTCTGATCATAAAATATTTTCTCTAATTAAAAGAGAAATTAAAGCTTATTGGTACGCCCAAGGAAGGTTTCTAAACGATAAGCAGCATATTAAAACAGAAAAGTTCGTTAGAAACAAAGAAAACGGTACTGAACTCTTACGTGTTACCTTTCCTCATGTATGCAATCAAATGCTGGAAAATCTCATTAAAGACCAAGAAAAGACTTGAAGCAACACTAAATGGGGTTTTACAGACAGATGCTAAGGATAACATGGACTGAATAGGTGAGCAAAGATGTGGTTTTTGGGAAAATGGAAACAAAAAAGACACTTATGCATAACATCAGGAAGAGGCAGCAAAAATTTCTGGGTCACGTAATGAGGAAGGAGGGCTTGGAAAATCTGATACTCACAAAACAAATAGAAGGAAAGAGGGACAAATGAAAACAGCGCGTAACATACTTGATGAGCTTGACTAAATGCATGGTGGAAAAAGGTTTGCGAGAGTTACAAGGGGCCGGAAGTTCGGAGGACCATGATAACCTACGTTCTGAAGGGTCACGATACAGGAATATATATATATATATATATATATATGTGTGTGTGTGTGTAATGAAATATTATAATTATAATAATATTGTCAATAATTATTTCAATATATGTATTTTTTATACGTTATTTTTGTAGATACAAATATTTAAGTAAATGTTCTGTTTATAATAAACAGTATTACCAATATTTACCGACCTGAATGTCCGAGCATTTTTAAGAAAATATGTGAAGAGAAATCGAACCTGTATACTACACAGAACCATTATATACCCAAACGTGGTATACCATTGAGCTACAGTGTCATTTGTTTACGTTAAGATACACTTCGAGCAGATATGAACTTTCGAGAAAAATCATGGGAAATTTGCATTTTAATAGCAGTAATTCGATCTTGCTAACCAAACACCTTCTCTGTAGCTAAATGGTATAGCATGTAAGACTATATGACTGTTCCGTGTAAGATACAGATTCGATTCCTGTCGGAGGTACAGGTATTTTATATGAAATTACTCGGACATTTAGGCCAGTAAATATTGTTAATACTGTTTATTGTAATCGACCTGCATCCTATGAGTAGCCACCAGTACGGATGGCGTGCTTACGTGTTCAGCCACAGAGAACTTCCAGTTAATCAAATTAATGCTTTAAATACACACATTAAATCGATCTTTGCTTAACCGGAAGTTCACTGTGGCTGAACGGTTATAGCAAGCGGGGAGTAATGGTGGTTTTTCTTGGGATGCAGATTCGATTCCTGCCAGAGAACGCACATTTTCTACGAATTTTTTCGAAGATTCAGGTCAGTCAATTTAATTAATACTGTTTAATTAAAAAAACAGAGAATTTACTTAAATAAGTGTATCCATAAAAAGTAACGTATAAACAGAAAGTATATTAAATCCTTGTCGGATTTAATACATTTCCTTTGATATATATATATATATATATATATATATATATATGCAAATACAAATAGAATGAGCGTTAATAAAACGTTTTCAAGTGAATGAATCATTTACGCCTTGAAGGAGACCTTTTCTCATTTGATCTTATTCACTGGCGTAACAAAATCGGAAACAAATATCTTTGGACAATATATAAAATCACTTTGCTTGAACACTTCTAACAGCAACAACTAAAATATATAGCACAGGGACGTATAAGGTTAAAATGTTGGCATAAACAAGATGTTGACTTTACACACTACGCCAAGCAAAAGGTTAGGAAGGAAAGAGCAACCTATTTTCCACCCTACAACCCTTTCTCACAGACGAAACGTCGCAATCCCCTCGTTGTCCTATCGCTATTTCTTTGGAAATTGCTCAGACGAGCTACATTTTGACTACTACCAGGTCAAACGTTCACCGCTAGGACCCGCCATGACACGCACATTGTAGAGAACCGTTCTCATTCCCTTTCTATTCCGCTTGTAAGATGTAATTTACACACGAGTAGCTTCTTCCCACGAACAACTGCTTTTCGGAACCGATTCCCAAGGAGATACTTCTACGATCACTACAATCTTAACCTGTTCATGTCTAGGGTCAACCGTTATGTTTCCCAAATACCACTAAAATCTGTGCACCCTACTTTGTAACCTCTACCTTGAGTGGCTCTTGGGTCTTGTACATTAATGTAAAAAATCTTCCCGAAAAAAAAAGAAATGATTTAAGAGTTTATATATATATATATATAATTTAAGAGATTATATATATATATATATATATATATATATATATATATGTATATATGATTTAAGAGATTATATATATATATATATATATATATATATATATATATATATGATTTAAGAGATTATATATATATATATATATATATATATATATATGATTTAAGAGATTATATATATATATATATATATATATATAAATATGATTTAAGAGATTATATATATATATATATATATATATATATATATGATTTAAGAGATTATATATATATATATATATATATATATATATATGATTTAAGAGATTATATATATATATATATATATAGAGAGAGAGAGAGAGAGAGAGATAGATAGATAATATTAGTCGTCAATATATATATATATATATATATATATATATATATATATATTTCCACAAGGATAGAATCCAGGTAGAACTCAATGTTCAGGACAGAGTGAGAATATAATAAAAAAGGCTCAAATACTAACATCCCATCGTAATCACGATCCAATTCATCAGACCTACAAATTAAAGAATGTTTGAATTTGTAGGTCTGATGAATTCGATCGTGATTACGATTCCAATGTGATAAATAAATAATAACCATGGAATATTAGTGTTTGTGCCTTTTTTATTATATATATATATATATATATATATATATATATATATATATATATATATATATATATATACATATATATATATATATATTTCAACCTATAGTAGCGTTTCGGTCAATGATTGCCGAAGGTTTTCTCCATGGGAATGAATAACCTCACAATAGCAATTACCATTAGAAATTTCAAATTCTATTTCATGATTATTATTCATATTCTCTATAGATGAAAGGTTATTAATAAGTCGCTCTTCTGAACTACTGAGGAACCATTTAAAAATGAGGAAATATGCAATGGTCTCGCCGAAAATAAATATCAAGTTGCCTATATTAACATATAGAATAATAAAGTGTATTCTGGTATATAGGGAATTGTGCTCATCAAATATATATTAGTGTGGCCTGTACACACAGCTCATTTTATTCTCTGCAACCACTGATTTAGATTCGGATTTTGCCTTTAGAATTTCCCTCTTAGCATGGATTCGACGATGTTCCCGCTGCATTCGTTCAAAGTTTGTCCCAACTGTCATTATGGCATCCTGAATTTCTAGATTGATTGATTTCGCATGCCGTATTCAAATCTCCCTTTTCAACACACCAAAAGTGATGTATGGAATTGGAATCTGCTGGCGAGCGAGGTCACCTTAACGCGGAAAACAGTTATTTCTGTATTTCATATGCCACTAGTTCATATTAGTGACACGATTTGTTAGAATGTCTGCGCTGTAGTCTTAAACTTACGCACATAGTTAGCCACAATACCTACATAACTGACAACATTCGAAACAATCTTTTATTTAGAACAGGGCCTCAATGAATGCCTGAAAATGTTCCCGGTGCCCTTACGCCACCACCACCATCACCTTGAGCTGTTGATACAAGATAGAATGAATCCATACTTTTATGTGTTTTTTTTTTTAATGCCAAATTCTGGATTCTCCCCTTATAAAGAGTAGCTATTTGAACTGATATTTTCTTTATCAGCTTCGATTTTCCCGACCACTTTCATCAACAAGGGTTTTCCGCCTAAGGAATTACTGCGCACCGGAATATTTTTTCTGACTGTTGTCTGTAAAACAATGGAGATGGTTGTGCGTGAAATTCTAAGTTGATCACCAGCTTTTTGAAATACACAGACCCGCAAGTGTGACAACAACGACGATGCCGCGTTCAAAGACACTTAACTTTTCTTTCTCAGAGACATAAACTCATGAAATGAAAGTCAGTAGGCCGCCTTGTTGATGAAAGAGATTGGAAGGGAATGATCAGAATGGATGAAACTGAAAAAAAAAAACGCAGCATAATTTCAAATAAACGTTCTTTGGAACTGGGGAATTTGTTTTTTTGTTTTTTGTTTTTTTTGGCGGGTACGTGAAACATGGCATTATGGATCCACCCTGATTAATATTTTTGAAATACCCAGGCCTGGCTGTTTGGAACTAATGAACATGATACCTTCAAAGTCATTTCAAAAACAACTTTCTATCGCATACAACGTTTGATGCATAAAATCTAATGAGAATTAAAATAGTTCATCTTAATAGCCTCCATAATGGAAATAATTATAATTGAATATCAAATAATTATGATCAATTGTATTTTCCTATGTATGTTGTATATAGTTTGACATTATATATTTTCTACATTTTTTAATCATTTCTACCAAGCAAGGCAATAAAGCCAGTAAGACGCAAGGAGTTACGGAATATTAGAGAATATGAAAAAAAAAACTATTAAGTAGAGAGAACAATACAAGAACAAGTATTAAGAAATCAGTAGATAAGGACTGACATTGCATTTCAATTGTTGAATATCGCTGTTGTCTTGCAAGCATGAATATGAAATAGAGTTCTTTAACTCTTTGAGCCGTGCGTTCCTGAATAATTTTAAAACTTCTGCCTGAGCTCCTGAGTCAAAATTCTCAAATAATTGGTATGTAATGTTTCACGTTAGATATTTAAAAAATAGTTACAAGCGTTTACCCACTGTTCAACCGTTGGCTGGGCATTAAATCCATTTTCTCTACCACTGTTCAGCCGGTAGTTGGGTATTAGGTCATTTTTCTCCACCACCGGTAAAGCAGTAGTCAGGGCTCAAAGGGTTAACCGAGAAATGCGATAGAAGAAATTGTTGGCATAGAACTTACGGTTCTAATCATTTCAGCTGTAAAATAATGAGACCTTGCTGCCAATCTAGTACTACGCTTAAAATCTAGGTACCATAGAGGATTGTTCTTCGGAACGATTACCACGAAAATGTTTACATAAAAGGCAGAGGGAAGCTACGTTACGACGGCCAGAAAGTGACTGTAACGGAGATATCAGGTTAGGAAAAATAACATTGCATGTTCTTCTGTGGAAAATTTATCAAAAATTTGTAAATCTATAGTAGAAGAACCAAACCAGATGTTGCAACAATATTTAAAGCAACGTCGAATGGTAAACTTATAAATATCTAGACGACACAGGGAACTAAATTTCTTGGCAGCAGAACTAGCAATTGATTCAATATAATCGTTTATTTCATGTCAGCAGGAAACGTTAATCCGAGAAGGCGCAATGTGTCACGCTTCTGGAGGTTAGCATCAGCCATGCCGATGGAAAGTAAAAAGGGTTCTTTCGGCGATTAAAAGCGAGCGCTTTCATAATAGAGGCGTTAAAATTAACAAGTCATTCCTTGCTCCAGTTATCGACATATTTTAAGTCATTTCTTAGCTGAGCTGCCAATTTGACATTATCCAACCGATCCGACTTACTATGAAGACAGGAGTAAAGAGTGCAGATAACGAATTGAGAACGGATGATATCAAGAAAGGTCATTTATGTAAATTAGGAACAAGGGAGGCCCAAGAATAAAATCTTGGGGGCAGATGCATAAATGCAAAATTATCTAAAAGAGTTGGTTATTCAAAGCAACTTTCATTTCGTGATTTGATAACGAAGAATAAATCAGTTCAAAAATTCGTTCAGAAATACCCTCGCATTTCGACTTTTGAGAAAGACCCAATCTCTATCAACTGCCTTCGAGATATCTAAAGGAACAGCCTGAGCTTCACCACTCTTATCTAAACCTTGATAAAATCTTTCATCAATAATCGTTAATGCATCAAGAGTTGACCTAGAGAAGCGAATGCCATATTGATTATCTGAAAGAAGACTCTGCAAAGTGAGATGCTTAACCAATTCTATTCGTACCCGAATATACTTCTTTTTTTCATAACCATTTTCACCAAGCAAGACGATAATGACACTAAGACGTTATGAGTTAGGAGTTAGAGATGAGAAGACTTTAATGGGAAGAAAAGACAATAAAAGACCAGGTTTCAAGGGAGACTGAAGATGTCGATTGACGTTGCAATTAAACTTTTGAAGATTGTATGTGACAGATTAACAAGAAATCTGAAGAGACTTCCACAAGCGAGGAAGAAAACTTAAAGAACTTACGGTTATATCTTGCTAATTCAACAATAAAACGGTGGGACCTAATTTATAATCTAGTATTATGTTTAAGTTTTAGGCGCTTGGGGTATCACAAGCCAGTGCTTTGTAGAAGAAGCTACTCGAATCTAACTTACATCTTAGTAAAGCAATAAAAAGGGAATGAGTAGGGGTAGTTCGCTACAATGTTCCAGACATGGCCAATCCTATCCGGTAAGGTTAGGACCGGTGGAACTTAGGAGTGTAGTTCGTCTAAACACTCTCCATGAAAATATCGATAGATCACAGAGGGGCTAGCAACGTCTCGTCTGTGAAAAAGGGTTTCTAGGATGTCTCCCACAAGGACACTTTTGTAATCTATCGAGACTGGATAGTGAAGTCTTCACAGCGCCTGCCCATATATGCCTGCAGTGCTCCATTTTTGATCTGGCTCTTGGAAAGGTGGAGGTTAGCGGAAGTCACGTACTTGCTGGAGTGGTACAGGGAACCGAGGAATTTTTTTCGGCTTCTTTAGCGATGGGTCGCATGTACGAGTTCAACTTGAGGCCTGAGTGGCGTTTACGACGCAAAAGGCGCTCAAGGACCGTGGCTTCCCTGAAGAAACATCCGTTCATTGCTATTCTTGAAATTTACGGGTTCTATTGGCGATGTTGGAATGTCTACATTTTTATGTGCTGTCTCCCTTCAAGAAGTAGGCGATCATTGCTCTCCACAATTTCCTGTCCCTTGTAGTTTTTAGTAAACTTTGCCTTTCTGTTATTTCTCCTAAGTCTTGTTCCGACATCTATTTACTCAAACTCACTATTGTTACTGAACAGGTATAAAGGCGACGAGGAATAAGAATGCAGAGATGGCAGATTGCAAGATATAGAAAGATACGTAAACTCACATAAGGTTGAGATCGACGTCGACCGGTTAGTATAGTATCGTGGACCCAGAATAGGTCCAAAAGAAAACTCGAACTCAGCAATTTAGTGAAAACATATTATTAAACAAAAGAACGAATACAAAAGTGTTGCACGTCCGACTGACGGCAAAATACAGTAGTCAACTCGTCAACTATAGACAGCGATATTTACTTGCCACCCCCACCCCCACGAGGGAAAGATGTGGCACAAGGCCGAGTTTAAAGTGGGTAATCCCGAGCCCGTAGGCTCGGCCAAAAAAATCCCCGTAGAAACTGTAAAAACAGAATCGGGTGGTCAACCTCCCCGAACGAGACTCTACCCTTCGGCGGAGACTCGTCCGGGTTCCTCTCTGCTCAGAGGAAGAGAGTTCGACCGTCTTGCTGTGGAACAGGTCGCAGTAAGTCTGTCAACTGTAGACAGCTCACTTGAGAGGCATAATCTCCCCTTATATATAGTAATAGAACGAGTCCATTTAGTCCATAAAGGTAGGTCTCATAACACATCCCTCTTAAGCCTTTACCTCCGAAGGAGTCCCAAGATAGCCTCCTGTTTGGAATGATGACGAGAGGGTCCGTGGAATTCCACTTTCTTTTAGAACGTCGCGTTTCTGGAGCTGCTTGGTTTATTTTGTTATACATGTTCACCGTAGTCGCAATGTACAAAATCAACCTAAGTAATTTGTTCAATGAAACAACACCAATATCTAGTAGCAGCTTTTCACTAATTCTTAAGGTCTTCCATATCAGAGGTTGGCAGTGAATATTCGGAGAGAGTAGGAAAGCGTAGTTCTTCAGGTCTTTCATCTGACAGGTTAGCAGTGGATATTCCGACAAGAAAAAAAAGACACCTTTATACACGTCGGATTGAATATTCCAAGTCTTCTGATTGGTTAAACTTCTATTGATAGACTATAAAATGAGTCAGCTCATTTTGGTTGGCTCACTAGTAAGTAGGGTACACAAAAATTGTAACCCCCCCCCATTTTTGGGTACATTATGGAATCTTCTTTCAAAATATTAGTAAAATCAATATTTATATGGAACAAATACTTTAGTATTAATAAAAGGATATTTTTTTCTTTTTTATTTATTCATTTTTTTTTTGGCGTTCATCAAATAATAATTTTTTTTCTCTTAATATTCATAAAATGATTTTTTTTTTTAATGAAAAATTAATATCCCCAAAAATTAGTTATATCATTTGTTCACTGTTAATTACTTTAGGTTAATAAACATTAAAAACAATATTATAAATTTAGGTTGTGATCACAACAAAAAAGTGAAAAAAGTTGTTAGCTTACCCATAGCTGGGACCCATTAAAACAGACACTATCACTCCGGGCCAGAGTGATTCTGAGAGTCATTCAGGAGGAGGATTGGACTATTTACGTTTATACCCCAATATAAGACAATAACTAATGGATGCAGTTTTACGTTTTACCCAGGACTATAAGAGAATCTTATAAGTCAGTACAAAATATGAGAGGAATGAAAGCCCGTAATACTTGCTTAGCTCTTGTTAAATGCACAGTCCTCGGTTTATTTAAGTTTTGAGACAACTTAGTAACCGTATAGCAGGTGTCTGGCCTTGTTGATGTCATGACGTAAATAAGACTCCCTATCAACATTCTGTATTCTTTCTCACACGCCGCTATACCATCTTCATTATTCATAATTGTGTTTAAATTCATTTCACATGGAGTCGTCTGCGTTTTCCAATTTCGCATGAAATTTGATAATAGTTTGTCGATGTATCTGGATTGATTCATTGTAATAGTGTTATCCTTAAATTCGACTTGTATACCAAGAAACCATTATAGTCGACCCAAGTCGGTTATTTTAAACCTTATATTTAAGGAATTTTAAATTTTTAATAGAGTAGCTTTACATTTTGAAGCAATTAACATATCGTCGACAAAAATAATCAGAATTGCTAATATTTCATTATTAAATGTCCTTGTGTACAGGCATGGGTCTACTGGGGAGGTTTCAAAAAGTTGTTCAATTAAATAGGAATGTAGTAATTTATTCCACGTTCTTCCGCTTTGCTTCAGCCCATATAGTGACTTTTTGAGTTTCAATACATAATTGTCACCTTTTTTAAAACCTTCTGGCGGTTTTATGTATATTTCATAGTCAATCGGTGCATTCAAATATGCTCCTTTGACATCCATATGGTGTATATTCAAGCCATAATGCGCAGCCATTTGCATTAAAATTCTTATTGTTGTCATGTTTGTTGTTGGACTGAATATTTCTACATAATCGTCCCCGTATATCTCCGAAAGTCCTTTAGCTACAAAAGGAGCCCTATACAATGGCGAGCCATCCTCAGTTCGCTTTACAGTATAAACCCAACGGCTGTCGATAATATTTTTATCATCCGGAGCCTTTTTCAATTCAAAAGTATCATTTGATACTAGAGATTCCATTTCTTTTTGCATGACGGCTATCCATCGTTTGGAATTGTCAGAATGTATAGCTTCTTGATAGTTCTTCGGGATACATTGCACCGAATAGCAACAGTCAATGTCACAGATATTACATTGATCTACTCCAAAATAGTCTGGCTTTCTTCTAATTCTGGTCGGATAACGCGGAATTTGTCCCCCCTCATTAGCTGTATTTTCTTTTAATTCAATGTTTGCGTCTGATTTTTCCTCGTCTATATCGTCTGATATAACACCTTCCTCTAATTGTGGATCTTGAACGGATTTTCTATTTATAGGCCTTATCTCATAATTAGGCCATACTGGTTCGTGTGGTATCAGCTCCTCAGAATTAATATTATTTTCTTTGGGATCCTTTACTTAATCAAAGGAATCTGTAAATCTGACGCATCTTATTTTCCATATTATTTTACTTTCTGGGAAATAAATCATATAGGCCGTACTTGCTGTGTCATAGCCAATAAATATGCCTTGCTCACTTTTTGGATCAAGTTTTGCGCAGTGGTCGGCATATGTGTAGCAAATTGTACCAAAAATATGCATACAACTTATGTTGGGTTTGTAATTCGTATAAGCCTCGTAAGGAGCTCTTTTTAATGTTACTATTATAGCAACGGTTTATTATATATACGGCGGTATTTAATGCATACACCCACAGAGTTTTGGGTAACTTAGATTCTATTAGCAAACATCTGGCCATTTCGAAATGCGTCCGCCAACTACGTTCAGCGATTACGTTCTGGTGCGGCGAATAGGGACTGGTCTTCTCATGTTTAATGCCTTCATTTATTAGGAGGTTTTCGTAATCATCAGAAGTAAATTCTCCACCATTATCTGTTCTAATTATATTCACTTTTACATAAGGTGAAATATCAGATAAATACATTCTTGTAGCTTATAAGGTATCAGATTTGTTTTTCAGAAAATATATCATAACAAGTCCTGAATATTCGTCCACAAAGTTTAATACATATACATAGGTGCCTATACCCATTGGTGAAATTGGACCCGCTAAGTCGCAATAAACTCTGAACAAGATCCCTATTTCTATACTGTGTCACAATGTTGTAAGCCCTTTGGAGATGTAATTTTCATTCCAGTAAGATCCGAAATATTACAGTGACCTAATATTTTATGCCAAGTCGCTAAGTCGTGGGTGGCTGTTTTCACAGATTTAATACTTTTCAAATAATATAAACGTCCATTTTGTTGTATATTAAATTCATTTCTGTCTGGGTATATTAACTTTGAATTGTCTCGGTGAAAATTAACTTTAACAACAGTTTTAACAGCAGATTGAACCGAGAAAATATTTTCTTTAAATTTAGGGATATATAAAGCCCTTTTTAATAAACATTTACAAATATTTCCATCAGTATCTCGTAAATAAATACAGTCATCGCCTCTTTTTAAAACTAAATTGTTAGCTCTAGTTCCGTCAGCCAACTCTATAAAATGTGTTTCAGTTTTGAAATAGGGGTCAAAATTAATAAATTTTGTTTTATCTGTAATTAAATGATTTGTCGCACCCGTATCGACTAGGTAAGAATTATTATTATTGAGTATAGTATCCAACTCAAACGAAAAGGCATATGTTCGCTCATTCGAAAGAGCTTTTACATTTTTACAAAAATCACTCCTTTTATAAAATTGACATTTCGCACGTATATGCCCGACTTTACCACAACGAAAGCAGATGATATTTGATTTTCTATTATTATTATTATTATTATTATTATTATTATTATTCCTGCTGTTGTTGCTGTTGCTTTTATGCCCCCTATTTTTAATATCATAATTCCTAGTCTGGTAGGTTGGAGGGATTACTTTTCTGAATATTTTAAATGACGTCCTTAGTTGCATTACGTTTTTTCCTTGATTTGGGGAGTTTTTCAGTTCCTTCATAACTACGTAATGCGACTTTAAACTCAGTGAAAGTTAGACTTTCATCTTTTTGAGTTATGACAGTCGTGAATGGTTTAAATGTTGGTGGTAATCCCTTTTATACCATGGCTATTAGCATCCCATCTGAAATAGCCTCACCTGACATTTTTAAGGCATTTGTGACATTTTCAGCCGTATAATATAATCTGTTACGGATTCATTTCTCTCGTCTCCTTAAAGCAGTTAGTTCAGTATATAAAGCAATAATTCTAGGCTTACCTTTTGGTAAGTAGTGTTCACGCAATATCTGTAGCGCTCGGCGTCCATTGTCCTTGGCTTATCGCATTATTAAAGATAAACTTCTGTCATCCAGGCATTGTATTAATTCAGCGAACACGCATTTCTTTCCATAAAATCACCGTCTTCCATCTGGTCATCTTGGCAAAGGATGATGTCATGAAGTTTTTTATTCTAAGGTAGCCTAAAAATTTCGTTTCCCACAATAAATATCTGGACTCGTCTCTGTCAAAATACAGTTGTAACCTGGGCTCATAACCAATGTTATACATGTTCACCGTAGTCTGAATGTAGAAAAATCAACGTAAGTAATTTGTTCAATGAAACAACACCAATATCTAGTTGCGGCTGTTCAATATTTCTAAAGGTCTTCCATATCAGAGTTTGGCAGTGAATATTCGGAGAGAGTAGGAAAGCGTAGTTCTTCAGGTCTTTCATCTGACAGGTTAGCAGTAGATATTCCGACAAGAAAAAAATGGTCGCCTTTATACACGTCGGATTGAATATTCCAAGTCTTCTGATTTGTTAAACTTCTATTGGTAGACTATAAAATGAGTCAGCTCATTTTGGCTGGTTCACTAGTAAATAGGGTACACAAAGATTGTAACATATTTGAATGTCGAAGGTGTCGTAAATGGTATCCATAACTTCTTCTTCCTGGGGAGTACAGTTGCAGTCCTCCAACAGACGTTTACTGATTTGATTCAGATGTCTCTTATGATTATGTAGACCATATTTCCAATCCTCTTTTCTATCGTACCAGGTTCCCAGAAAGATGTGTTATTTTTAAACATCTTGAAGAATACTTTTTCCCCTAGCCTGTATCCTTGGTAAAATAGAGGTCAGACCTTGTTTTGTTTGTTTGGGCAGCAATTTATCAAAAACGGATCTTACTTTACGCGCAAACATTATTTCTGTCGGAGATAGTGAAGCTGGGGCGTTAACATTTGGCGTGATCCTGTAAACAAAAATGCCCGTAGAAACTTTAAAAACAGAATCGGGTTGGTCAACCTCCCCGAACGAGACTCTGCGGCGGAGCCTCGTCCGGCTTCCTCTCTGCTCAGAGGCAGGGAGTTCGACCGTCTTGCTGTCAACGATGGACAGCTCCCTTGACAGGCATAATCTCCCCGTATATATAGTAATAGGACGAGTCCATTTAGTCCATAAAGGTAGGTCCCACAACATCTATTTTAATGGGAAAGATGTTCCTATACTTCTTCGAAAGCAAAGAGTAGGATTATCAATGTCCTAGCATGAGTTTTCAATTGACGACGTTCAGTCCGTGTTGGCGTTGAAAAATACACGCATATGAATTATGAGAGTGTAGCCGACTTGTGTTGGTGATGTTCTGAAGTCTCTCTTCGATCCTTTAGTCTTTGTTGGTATTTAATTCCTTAGGCAGCAAACAGCGAAATCTGGTTCTGGTGACATCTACTTCTTCCAATTTCGACCAGCTGAGACTGATTCTGGTGACGTCCACCTCCTCCGAGGATAAGCAACTAAGTGAAGAAAAGTCGTTATCTCGACACGCGCAGAAACAAAACTGTAACGGTTTTTGTCACGTGTCGGCCTACAAAATATGAGTAGGCGTCACTCATCACTTGAACTGTTTGAACAAGGCCAGCATGCTCAATCCCTTGGCCACGGTGGCTTGTGACTTTCTGCAACACAGCTATCGACAGCCCCACCCACAGGCTCACTTCTACACAATTTCACTCACAAGGCTTGGACAAACCGTGGTATAGTTTTCAGGCACTTTTCAAAGATGCCGCACGTTGTGATCGACCCCTCCTTTCCGACAACATCAGGAAGTTTCCCTCTTGACAAAAAGACCATGCTAAAAGTCGCATGGTCAGAATGCGAACGTTCTAACCACTCAGTCACGTGCCTATATATATATATATATATATATATATATATATATATATATATATATATATATATATATATATCGAGAAAGAAAGAGAGACTAGTTTAAAAGCTGCCCTACCGGGCGGCATTATGCAATCTCCTGTAGAGGGTTCTTGATTGAGCATTCATCACAGTAGGTAGGAAAGAATAGATGTTATAGTTAACGATAAACGACAGAAGTACTTAGAATTGATCACTGCATTTGAGTATTGCATAATTATTTAAGTTTACCTTTTAAAAGTTCATCGATAATTCTTCTGCCGCCACATAATTTACAGACAATTCGATGTACGCAGGTCCTTACTTATTGTACAAACAATTATTTTTATTTCAAGGGTGACTTTCGCTGGATTTCGCAGTTAATTTCGATTATTTCCAAATTCAGTTCCATGTTATAAAATTTGTTATCGACAAAAAAATCCTCGTAAAAAATCGCAGTAATGAAAATTTGGGAATCCAAAATTTCAGGATTGCAGTTCTAATTCCAAATGGAATACGTTGGGCTATGAAATCTAAGAGTAAAGTTGAAACACGGATAATTTTATTTTGAAACACTGTTATTTGAGAACAGTATTTTTTTTCATTTAAACATGAGCTATTGAAAGTTGGAGAGTTGTGTCCCTTTAATTGTTTTTATCAGAGAAATCCAAGATGGCGGAATCCGAAAGCAGTCGAAGTAATGACAATTTGGAAATCGAAAATTTCAGTATTGCAGGTCAGGATCCAGTTCGGAATATTTTTAATTTGCTCACGGAGTCGGCCAGATTCCCAAAAAGTATATATTGAGCTATGGCTTCTAGGAGTAAATTTGAAAAAGTGTGTCGCAATCACACAATGACATTCGAATTTTTATATAGTGTGTGCGTGTGTATGTGTGTGTGTGTTTGTGTGTGTGTGTGTAATCATTTCACACCAAGCGTTAGATGAAAAGCCATTACTACGCAAGTGGTTAGTGATAATAAAAAAAAACAGAGAGGAAAATAAAAAGGATTTACTGAGACAGGAGCTAATAATTGACATAAGTTGTATTTAAATTTTTTTTCAGCTCGCAGTTGACAGGAACAGAAGAAACCGGAAGAAAAGTGCGCTAGAAGAATCTATTAGCATACAACTGCCATTCTAGTACTCAGCATATTCTCGCAATATATCTGCCCTGATGTATGCGTAAAGGCATACACGTCTATACAGGGCTATTTACATGTAAGCTCGCCTATTTAAACGCAGAAAGCATCTCGCTTCTGAAATCACAAACCTGTTCATACACTTATGAAAGTTAACAACATAAAGACATTTGTACAGATTCTTCTTCGATATGCTCTGTCGCGACGTTGGCGATGATGTCTCTCCACAATTTCCTGTCCTTTGTAGTTTAATATATATATATATATATATATTTATTATCTATCCTAAATTGTATAGCGCCATCCATTTACTCAATCTATCTAGGTATGTTATATTTTGTTTTCATGTCTCTTGTGCCTTCAATCTATCTTATTCGGTCTATGGTATTCTCAGCGTTCTTCTGTAGAACTACTTTTATGATTCTTTCAAGTCTTTCCTTCATCTGCGAGAAGATTTCCATCATTCACTGCCATATAGGAGTGATATGTAACAGTTCAGTACTCTTTTCTTTGTTTCTAAAGAAATTTTCCTGTTTCTTAATACTTTGATTAGCTTTCGGGAGGCATCTTTCGCTATCCCAATGTGCCTTCGAATTTTAGTGTCACCCTCTCTGTCCTCTGTTACAACGCTTCCTAATGATTTAAACTGATGTAATTGTTTGATTTTGATATCTCCGATTTCTAATTTGCATATTCAGTTGTTCTTTTTGTTGATCAACATACATTATGTCTTCTGGCAATTGATGATTTGGTATTTCTTCTCATCTGACTTCAGTGCCTTCTGTATGAGATCTTGCAGTGTCTGCTATCAACGTTGTATCATATGCACATCTTGTTAGAATTGTGACCACCCGTAAAGAATCCTGATCATTCTTCTTTTATGTGTTATGTCCCTTCGGGACGTAGGCGATCATGGCTCTCCACTTTCTCCTATACCTTGTAGTTCTCAATATGTATTGTTCTTTTGATACTTCTCCCAAACCCTGTTTTGTCGTCCACATTTTAAGTCCGCTAGGTATGTCACTCTAGTTATGTTGCTTTATCTTCTCTCGTTTTTCGTTTATCTGTGAGTATCAGATTCTAAAAACCCTTCTTTCTTATTACATGTCCCAGAAATTTCAGCTACCTCTTCCTGGAGTTAAATAAAAGCTTCCTCCTTGTTTGCATCGTCTTCAAAACCTCATCGTTGCTCACATGTTCTGTTCATGTTATCCTCCATCTGTAGAACTATAACTCCGTTGATTCGAGTCTCTTTTTCATATCACAGATATCACGTAGCAGTTCAGATCTCTCTTCTTTGTTACCAACGAAATCCTCCTGTCGCATAATACTCTGCCTAGCTTTTGGAATGCGTCTTTGGTCATCCCAATACGCCTTCGGATCTCAGCGTCGGACTTACGGTACTCTGTCAGAACACTTCACCGAGAACTTCTATTTCTCTTAGAATCGCCTCAAACTATATGTTGAACAAATCCAGTGAGAAAGATACACTTTTATCTTACTTTTCTATTTTTGTATATTTACAGAAGTCATTTTCTATTCTTATGCAGGCGATTTTCCTGTTGGTATAAGTTCTAGATTATTCTAAAATCTATCCCCAAATATATCAGGGATAACTAGCTTTTCTAATAGTTCTTTATGACGCAATTTACGAAATATAAAAATGCCATTATATGTCATATAAAGTTAATGTAATGTTCCCGCAATAATATTGTTATTAATAACAACAAATAAATTGAGGATAAAATTTAATTTTTAATATGTATTTCTCGTTTTTCTTTACAAACGCTGTATGTTTTAAGTGTGTTATATATCTGCTTGACTTTAGTATCTCCACTTTGCATCTTGGATTATTCCCTTTGCTGACACACATTCATTTCGTCTTCTTGCATTTGATGTTTAATCCTTTCCTCTCGTTTTCCTTCACTATCTTCTGTCGGAATTCTTCTAGCTTCCTTTCTTTGTCTGCTATCAGCACTGCGTCATATGTATATCGTATGTTGTTAAGACTGTGACCGCCAATATTACTCATCTTTAAAAGAAAGCTTTTGATCGCATCTGCATATAAATGTATGAAATTACGAGTAGGAAGTACAATGATTCCTTTTCCTATAAATGTGCAGTAATTGATCGCCCAATTTTCTTAACGCAATTTCACTCCCTCAGCCTTTGACGGTTTCCGCTGACAACTGGCTTTGAAGATGTTTGGACAAATGTCAGATTTTGGGTGGGAGATATTGCTGACTTGGGAATAAAGAGACGCTAAAAAAGCATTTCTTTATAGCTCCCTTATGCCATTCTGGTTACCGATGTAGCATCCCTGGAGGGCACAAGACTTAGCATCAAAACGATTCAAGGAAACCATCTGAGTGAAAGTCGATATGAATTAGATAGAAGCGACGGAGGAAATCAAATTAATGTCATATTTATTTTGCATACGTCACACATATGCGTTTATAATTTTTGATGGAGAAGACGTAGTGTCGGAAATTAATTTATGGGATTATACAAAATAAGGAATTATGGTAAAGAGCCTGACCTCGTGTATATATATATATATATATATATATATATATATATATATATATATATATATATATATATAGTCATTCACAGACAGAGAGTTTCGCTGTATCATAGCTCATTAGCGTGGCTAGACGTCCGATCGCTTCAAGCCGAAACCGAAATCCGACCGATGTGACATCAGTCGGATATTCTAACCCCTAGGCTATCGGCGCAATGCAGACAGAAAGGCGAATTTTTGCGTATCTATTTTTTAATAAACACATACCTATATTTATAATATATATATATAATGAATATATATAATATTTATAATATAAATATAATATATACAATATATATATATAATATATAATATATATATATTATATATAATATTATATAATATATATATATATCATATATCTTTATCACATATAAGATATACATACATAATATATATATATATATATATATATATATATATATATATATATATATATATATATATATATATATATATATATATACACACACATATATATATATATATATATATATATATATATATATATTTATATATATATGAGGAGCAACCCTTTTGTTTTCCTTTTTAAAATTATGACCAATCCGTTATAAGAGCGAATATATTTCCAGCTATAGAAATATTCATTAAATTAATTCATATTGATTCCTCTCGCTAAGTTATAATTTGAAACCAGTGCTTTACCTCGGTTTTTGAGGCTATTTAAAAATCTTTGATTGCAGCTTTTTAATGTAGGAATTCAAATATCCGTATAACTTGAAGGAATGGCCCAATACAATCTTTCCTCGACATATCCATGTACTATTAGTAACTATAAATAATTGGCTTTTCTGGTGAATTAGATTATTGCTTATTTGTCATCGTATCAAAAACTGGTGTTCTATCCATATAAAAACCAGAAACGCAAAGACTCATTTTCAAATCGGACATGCTCTCTCTACTTAAAAGTTTGGCGCTATCAATTCTTTCTATACCTATTAGTAATTTTGTTAACCATTTTCAAGTGCAAATGTAAAACAGGTAAACAATCTTGAAGTTGGAAATGGCAAATCCCTCTATATATATAGTTTATTCATTTAATGTCTTCTTACGTCAAACCTACTATTGAGAGCCCAAGGTTATGTTCTGGGAATGACGATAAACTACATCCAGCAGCAAGGCCTCTGATCAAGCGGTTTTGAGGACCGTGGAACCACCTGTTCTTCCCAGGCTCACTCTGACTGGGGGTGGTAGCACCTGTTAGTGTCCCAGCTATAGGCGAATAGTACAAATCATGATGGTGGGGCCCTTTGGCGACTAATGCTCAATTTTGGCAAATATCCGGCATCCCCTGCTATTCTATGGATACTGCGACCATATTTACTTGTCATTCCTTCTCGGATTATTCAGTCGTGTCAACTTCAAACTTTTTTAATTTTAACCCATGAAATGCTTATGACCTGACCCATTCAACGCAGCAAAGAATCCATTGACTGAAAACGGTATGTTCTTTGATGACAGAATAAAGCAATAGCTGAAATCTAGTGGGAGAACATAAAAAGTAGGAAATAATGTGATGTTACAAATTTATATGAATAAAAGACTTTAGTGACATCCTCGTCATCTTGAACGGACAGAGTATCGGATTTCGATATATTTCCGCTGACCATAGAAAGTTAGTATCTTAGACATTACATGTCTCCAGCCTGCTTGCTGGTCGAACAAGACGTTTCAATGGTTCCTATCCCGTTACAAGTTTTGAATACAGTGTTGTCCTTCTCTTAGACTGGCTGCCATCATAAGCAAAAGATCTCCGTTTACTCTGTTATTTAACGTATTTATATCACCTGTTAATCTATCAATTTTCCCTGTCTTCCTAAAAATGGTCGGTCCCTGTAGTGGTCCAGTAAGTACCTGACTCCTCCGGCTATCTTCTACCTTTACAAGAGCCACACCGAAATTGGAATACTGCTGTCATATATATGTAGGAACTACCCATTCTTCACTTTCCAATCTCAACAGAGTTCAAAAGCGTCTCTGTGACCTTGTGGTGACGAGCTATTTTTCACCCTACACAGACTTTTTCACAAACGAAACGCTCTTTCGCTATTTCCATAGAAGGTGCTCAGACGAACTACTTTCCTTGCTTCCACCAGATCTAAACTTCACGGCTAAGACCGGCCAAACCACGCACGCTGAGCGAATCACTCTCATTCCGCTACTTTGGGGAAATGACATTCATGGGGATGCTTCCACGATCGGTAGAATCTTATTTTTAAAACCTAGGCTTAAACGTTATCTTGCCCACATACCCCATAAACTCTGCCTCTTACATTGTCACACTCTACACGGAGTGGCTCTTAGGCCTTATGAAATGTGAATATCATTGTAAAAGAATAGCTACTTTCTCTTTCTTTCGTTTTAACTATCTTAAATTTTCTCTTCTTCATTTTTATATTATGATTCTCACTATATTTTTTCTCTCTCTCTCTCATTTTCTTTATATTCTTCTTTCTTTATGACTTCAGTAATAACTTTCGTATTTTCTACTATTTTCTGACTCGTTCCCTTTTTTATTTCTCTCTCTTTCTCTCGTTTTCTTTCCCTTAATTGTCTTTCTCTTCTATATTCCTCATTTCTTTCTTTCTCATATTTTTTCATTTAACTCTTTTATTTCTCGCCGTTTACTTTTATTCCCTTAATTTATTCATTTTCCTTTCTCTCTCATATTTTCGCTTTATCACTTATCTTTCTCTCCATTTCTCTCTTCTTTCCATTCTCTCTCTCTTTCTTCCTTTCTCACTCACAAAATTTCGCTTATTTTCTATATATTTTATTCTCTCTCTCTCTCTCTCTCTCTCTCTCTCGTTTGTATTCTTTCTCTTATTTGTCTTATATTCCTCTCTCTATATTTCTCTCTTTTATTTCTCCCCCACTCTCTCTCTCTATTTTCTCACATTCTTTTAAAGTATTTATCTTCCTGTCTCTCTCATAATTAGTCTTACTTTATCACTTTTATTGTTTCTCACCATCTTTTCATTCTCTTTCCCTTCATTTCCCACTCATATATTTTCTCTTATTTTCTATATCACTTTTATTTTCTTTCTCTCATTTTCCTTTCTTTCACATATTTGTCATTCATTTTCTCTCCTTTAAACACACACAAAAGCTCTCTCAGTTTCTCTCTCTCTCTCTCTCTCAGCCTCTCTCTCTCTCTCTCTGTTGTATTTTACGTTCGTTTTCTCTCTCATTACTGAACTCAAACACATTTGCGTCTCTGGTTTTTTTACAGCTTCATTAAATTTTCATTTCTCTCTCCAATTTTCTCGGCACTATTGAGAGAATATTTTCCAGTGTTAATCTGCCGACAGCAATCAATATCAGAATTAATTATGCGCTTATTGATTCCCGGCTCATGCAGAGTACCCTCCGTTTTTCATGCGCTAACGACATACAACACGTTCGGGTTTTCAACGTTGCAGTTAACGCGCCTTTTTGGCGAGCGAGTAGAACGAAAAGGAAAGACAGACGTAATACATGCAGTTATGTACTGAGTTGAATTCTTGCTGGTGGAAGTGAGGTGGCTAATGTAGATCGGCGATCTATGATATGCACCTGTGTTTTTATAACACGCGTGGCTAAGCAGGATTTGAAAATTATTTGATGGTTCAATACGTTTAACACGCACCAAAAAACATATACGCCCGTACACACACAGAGACATGCCTGAGTACAACATAATGGTCGCTGCTTAATGATGAATTCCATTTATTGACATAATAAATATAGCATTATTTCTCTTCCTTGTCATTGCACTTAATTTTCATCATATAAATTGAACACTGAAAATTTCAGATCATTATTCATTTGATAATTAGGCTTACGGCCACATCTCGTTGAAACACCAATTCTCGTACGATCACCGAAGTTAAGCAACGTCGAGCCTAGTCAGTAGCTAGAGGGGTGGGAGATTCCGGATACCAGGGAGTGTGACCTTCGATGTGCGGGTGGTGTAAAGGCTAACGGCTCGTAATTGGAAATCGGAGAGCCGAGTTCCAGTTGTTCCAGGTCTGGTTTGTTATATTCACTTACTTGATAAAGGTATAATTATTCCCCAGCTATGGGTTAATTAGTAGGACTTGTATCATTAAACGATTATTATCTCCCCACCAAAAAGATCTTAAAATCTAAAAGTATTTTCTGAGTTTAAATAAACATGGCTTTTAATAAACACGTAAAATATAACAGAACAAATTATTTAATAATTGCACGTGACTGATTTATTGATGCACGTTTGTTTATAGGAATAAAAGTTATTATTGTTAAACCTTTAACAGAATCACAAAAATTATTCGTATATGTAGTTGAATGCGCACATAAACAGTCATATATATATATATATATATATATATATATATATTTTAACAGACAAAACATCATATTTTCCTTTTAAAAGGTAACACCTCACCAGAAAAATGTTGGCAAACAGTATAATATTAACGAGAATCGCGGAATAATAGACAAACTGGGAGGAAACGGGGAACTAGGATTAAAATACAATTTAATATTAAAAAGGATAAAAAGGGTAAAAATCGCGAGAAAAAAAACAGAATTATATAATTTCAGTAATTTTAAAAAGGAGAATATAGTCTCACAGACCTCTCGGTACAGAAAGAGAATGAATAATTATGTTTTTTGTCTGTTTATAAGATCGGTGGTAAAATTCATTTATTATATATATATATAGATATGTATATAAGATATTTTTTATGTTTATACATTCTTTTTATAGATACAAATATTTATGTAAATGCTCTGTTTTTTATAATAAACAGTATTAAACAACATTTACCGGCCTGAATGTGAGAGAAATGTTCATAGAAAATATATGTTCTCTGACAGGATTCGAAACTGTATCCTATACGGAACCGTCATTTAGCCTGACGTGCTTGTAACCGATCGAGTTATCTATAAAACGAATGTATAAAGATAAAAAAATGTCTTAAAAATAATTGTCGGACTTTGTCCATTTCATAATGTGTGACGTCATTTGTTTACATTTGGATACAACCTTGCTAATCGAACGACTTTCTGTGGCTCGATCGGTTAAGAACACGTCAGGCTAAATGACGGTTCTGTAGAGGATACAGGTTCAAATCCTGTCGGAGGAGGAATATTTTCTATGAAACTTTCTCGGGCATTCAGGCCAATAAATATTGTTTAATACTGTTATAAAAAGACCATTTACTTAAATATTTGTATCTATAAAAAGAATGTATAAACATAAAAAATATCTTAAAATAATTGTAATTTCATAATATATATATATATATATACTAGAAAATCCTAAGGAGCCAGGTAAAGCTACCTACGTTTCACCTAAATGGATCTTCAGGGTAAAACTGGTTTTATATAAAAACATGTACCATTAAATAATTTCGACAAGTTTGCTTAACTTATTCTTAAAAGCACCCTCTTGTTACGGATAAGTTCTTTAGTATCCTTATTAAAGGAAGAAAGAAAATTACCATGTTGTTGCGTATTCATTTTATTTCGAGTACTTTCGACATTACCACAATGTTCTCATCAGGTTCTTGTTTTTTGTAAGACAAAAATTGTTGTGTTCATCATTTTTCTAAGACAAATTTATTGTTTTCATCTGAAGATTAAATTTTTATGTGTGAAGTGAAAAACGCTAGGTTCATGTACCTCACAATTTTAAAATATTATCATATATATATATATATATATATATATATATATATATATATATATATATATATATATATATATATATGTATATATATCATGTTTTTCGGGAAATAATTTAGAATTTTAGAACCATCTATTATTCCTGAATTAATGTATTTATACAGCGTTTGAAACAGTCGAAATCGGAAACCTATATCTATACATTCCTGTCATCGAGCTAAAAGTTAATTTATGCCTTTACGAGAAAACTTTAAAAGTTTCTAAACCAAAAAGTCATTGATTGCAGTTTCGGCATCTCCTTTACAACGGTTTTTTAAAAAAAAGTAACTGAACCTCGTCAGTTAACGAGTGCAGGGCGCATTTTGCCTAACTGAATGTGATTTTCACCCAGTTTCTAGCAGTAATCTTCACCAGTGATTCTCTGGTTAGCTTTCAGAAATCTATAATGTATTGTGCCCATGGCGTACCAACGGGAAATCATTTTTATCTTCTGTTGTAATTTTGGTCCTGAAAAGTCAAGTTGGTCATTTATTATAATCAAGTCATTATGACCAATCCTTGACAATTGTCATAAAGGATCCATTTCTCATCAGAAGTCCCGATTCGACGAAGAAATGGATCATTCGAATGACGCAGATGCAGTACTGAATGCATTACAAAACATTTAACACTTTGACTTTTAGTCAGTTGATTAAGAATCCATTTATTAGGTAAATTCAACTTCACAATTCTTGAGATCATATGATCAAATGCTGACACATTATATGATAAATATCTCTGATAATTCGACATGGTTTTTGTTTGATTATTGTTGATTGTCAGTTGCAGAGGAACGTCCTCTAGCACTTTTACGTTCAAGGCTCGTGTCATCACTGCGTAACTTCAGAAACCAGCACCGTACTGTACGATCAAAAGTGAATGCTTTATTCCATGCTCTGTTAATTTGGTCGACACTTTAAGAAACATTATGCCCAAGCTTGCTCAAAAAATAAACGTATCTTTTATTTCATTATATGCCATATGAGCATTATACAATGGTTTAAGTTACATGCTGAAAACATTGATATAAATTTGACAAAGATGACACTTTAATCATTAGGAATGAGCATTACAACATTGTATAACTATTGTAATCATATATTAGAATACAATTAAAATTTTGAGGCTAAAATCGGACATTATTGTCTTAGTAGTATATACAGGGTGTCTAAAAAATGAACTCACACTTTCCCTTGGTGCGCGTTATCAGCGTTGTCTGGACAATAATGGTCATCAATTTGAACATTTGAGAACATGATTCTTCAATTGCATTTTTCTTCTGCATTCGAAGCTATTCCATTTCACTCTATGTTCATAAATAAAGGTTTTCTCGTCATTCAAAGTGTGAGTACATTTTTGAGACACCCTGTATATATATATATATATATATATATATATATATGCAGAAATATAGTCTTAAAGTGTGCTATATTTATGGGGTAAAGTGCTCAATATCAGAGATAGAGCGTGTGTAAATATAAAAGTGGACATGGAAGTCAGCACTTAGAGGCGACAGTCTGTTTCATGCTAGTGCAATCGTCAGGCCTGACGATTGCACTAGCATGAAACAGACTGTGGCCTCTAAGTGCTGACTTCCATGTCCACTTTTATATATATATATATATATATATATATATATATATGTGTGTGTGTGTGTGTGTGTGTGTGAAGAAATATACTCTTAAGGTGTGGTATATTTATGAGATAAAGTGCTCACTATTAGAGATAGAGCGTCTGTAATTATAAAAGTGAGCATTGAAGTCAACACAGAGGCGACATGCTGTTTCATGCTAGACGCCATCGTCAGGCCTGACGATTGAGTCTAGCATGAAACAGCCTGTCGCCTCTACGTGGTGACTTCAATGTTCACTTTTATATATATATATATATATATATATATATATATATATATATATATATATATATATATATAAATATATATATATATATATGCAAACACACACACACACATATATATATATATATATTTGTGTATTTAGGCAGCAACCTTCTTTCAAGCACATTTCATTAAAAACGACTGACAAGGTGCTTTTATTTAGTTTTTTATATATTTTTTATTAGATCGCACGAGAAATTATATAAAAAACTAAATAAAAGCACCTTGTCAGTCGTTTTTAATGAAATATATATATATATATATATATATATATATATATATATATATATATATATATATATATATATATATATAATAGCACATATGACCGTCACATGACTGAATAAACCTGACGGTCGAAACCAAGGTTATCTTCGGTCATATAAGGTGTTTTTGCTCTTTATTATATTTACTTTTCATTTTCTGCAATGTCTGCTTTCTGTACCTTTGACATTTTCGCCTAATCTCCCTTCACGATGTTCTTATCCCAAGTTACTTATTTTGTGCCGGCTCTGTGTAGCCAGTGTCAATGCGTTTCTACTTATTTTTATTTTTATAGTTTTATTTCCTTTGGTTTCTGCTGTATACTCATTTCTTAACGGGTCCCGAGCAGGATTCGAAATTATATTTTCCACCGAGCATTTTTTTTTAAATTACACATATTTTACCCTCTTCGTAGGGTGTGGGCTGGATTTGTGATTACAATTTTTTTGCTTTTCTTTAAGTCATGGGCTACCAGGGATTCCTTCAGTGAATCTATTGGAAACTTTTCCAATCAATCCGAGGGCTCCAAATACAAATACAACTGGAATTGTTAATGTCCACATTTTTGAGATTTCTATTTCAAGGTGATTGTATTTTGATAGTTTTTTTGAAGATCTTCAAAGATACATTGCAGTCTGCAAGGACTGCCATGCCAATGTCGAGGCACATTTGGTCTTTGCGGTCTGTAATCACAGTGTCAGGGTGATTAGGCCTAATTTGCTTTAATTGTTTTCATTATTATTATTATTATTATTATTATTATTATTATTATTATTATTGCAACATTTACAGAAGAACGTGATTTAAGAAAATACATTGTTTAACCATCTTAGAGAATAGTTCGATAATACGTATGTCAGCCTCCTTCAGTTAATGGTTAAAGAAGAAGACATGTATAAAAAATATTAAAAATAGATTGGAATCTCGGTTCACGAATTCATTCGTTCCTGAACCCGAAATATTCGCAGATCGAAACTATTTTACTAATAGGAATCTATGTAGAGAAAACAGTCACAGTACAATAAAATTGGAAAAGAAAAGTACGACACAACACAGGAGTGTATATAAGACGGCGGTCGACTCTAAAATTATTCCGTTCCTGTGAACTCGGTTCGGCTATGTTGTTCGAGAACCGAAATTTTCTTCGATAACCGAGGCATTTTAATCTCGAATTTTCTGTTCGAAAACCGATTTGTTCGACATGTGAGACGTTCGAGAACCGAGGCTCCACTGTGTAAGTATTTGTAGAAATGTCGCTTGTCTTGAGAAAAATGGTTGAATTTGGTAATTAACCCGAGAAAGCGAATGAAACGCAGTCAGCGTGAACGGAAGGCAACCGAAAGTCGAGTCACATGATGGAGAGCGTGCTCATCTTAAGCGTTTCCGTTAGTTGATTAGTTAGCAAGCGTAATTAATCAAACAGTTTAGGATAAATCTTGTGAACCTCGCCTGTCATTCTGTTCATTCCTCCCAGAGTAGGACGTTTGTAATTTGCATATGTAATTATCTTCATAATAAGAATTCTTCTTATTATTATTACTATTATTATTATTATTATTATTTCTCTGTTGCTTTGCAGTTCCCCTTCTTTATTCTAATCCCTCTCTGTCATTTACCTTTCTCCTCCTACTCCCTATTCTAGTCAGCTCCTTGTTCTACTTCCTCTCTCTTTTTAATACTGACCAATCCAGATTCATTTTCTCATCGCCTTGTCGATCTTCTTCTTTATAAGGCAATTATTCGTCAATCCATTATCATGCAAATTCCATTTTCTATCATTAATTCATTCTTAAAGAAGTCGTTCTATATTTCCATCTGCCTTGCTTACTCTAATCCCGTTAATACTCACTTAATTCAACGGCAATTGTGTTTCCTGATCAAATGTTACCCGCTCTGCTTGGCCCACACTTCGATTTCTTTTATTATCGCCCGTCAACATCCATTACTTCAGCCGACATTTTCCATTGGGCTTCTGAATCACCCGTTTGTTGTCGTTTCTATTCCGTTCATCACATTAATCGTTCTTTCTCTCTTCTCCTCATCCATGCAGTCATCTATCTATCTATCTATCTATCTATCTATCTATCTATCTATCTATCTATCTATCTATCTATCTATCTATTCCAATCTGTTCATATCTATCTATCTATCTATGTATCTATCTATCTATCTATCTATCTATTCCAGTCTGTTCATATTTATCTATCTATCTATCTATCTATCTATCTATCTATCTATCTATCTATCTATCTATCTATTCCAATCTGTTCATATCTATCTATCTATCTATCTATCTATCTATCTATCTATCTATCTATCTATCTATCTATTCCAATCTGTTCATATCTATCTATCTATCTATCCATTCCAATCTATCTATCTATCTATCTATCTATCTATCTATCTATCTATCTATCTATCTATCTATCTTATTTGTATGCTATTTAATTGTCAGCTTTAACATCTATCTTATTTAATTTATTAAATTGTAAGTTTTAACTTCTGAGTATCTATCTATCTATCTATCTATCTATCTATCTATCTATCTATCTATCTATCTATCTACTGATTTTCTAGGCGTAGCTTAGATGTGGCATAAGGCCGAAAGTATGGGACACCCAGTGAGGATCGAAATCACTCTCCAGTCGTTACTGGTTTAGCAAGACAAGCTTGCTAACCAGGTGCCTATATATATATATATATATATATATATATATATATATATATATATATATATATATATATATATATATATATATATATATATATATATATATATATATATATACTCTTAAGGCGTGCTATATTTAGGGGATAAAGTGCTCAATATCAGAAAGAGATCGTGTGTAAATATAAAAGTGAACATTGAAGTCGACACTTAGAGGCGACAGGCTGTTTCATGCTAGACGCAAACGTCAGGCCACGAGTGTTGTTTTTTTCTCGGCTATTTATATATACGGGTCAGTGGTTTATTGTGGGTAGTCTATTTTGGTGACAACAATACATTCTGTCTTCTTGCAATTGATGTTTAGTTATTTCTTCTCGCCTTTCTTCACTACATTCTAGATGAGTTCTTGCAATTTTCTTTCCGTGTCTGCTATCAACGTTGTGTCACATGCATACCTTATGTTGTTTGAATTGGGGCCACTCCTAATGAATCCTGGTGGTGTTAAATAGCAATTTAGCAGACGATTATTTTTTAGAGAAATATATTCTTGCTCTGACTTCCCCATTTTGACATTTGTGATCAGATGCAGGAAAACAAATGAAGTCGATTGTAATTGGGGAAAATGGCGTGAGAAATATTTTGGTTTGGTTTGGCTTGTTTGTTTTACGGCGTATCAATATTGATGGGTTATTTAATGCCGCCAAAATTTTTATTGCTGGTATGTCAACAATCTATTTTTATTGCTGGTATGTCAAAAATCTATTTTTGGTAATATTTTTCCTTCAAAAAAGTATTGCTGTTAATTTTTTTTTTTAAATCTATTGTTGGTAATAATTTTTTCTTCAAATTCATTACTGGAAATAATTTTTTACGAAGTATTTTTGGTATCAAAACCTATTTTCATACTCTCATAGTGGTTTTGCCCCTGTTTGTGGGGGTAACTATTTGCCCATATCTGGGACCCTAACAGGTACTACCACCCCGAGTCAGGGCGGACCTGGAACCACTAGTAATTAAGAGGTAGTTCCACGCTCCTCAAAAACTGCTGATCAGAGGCCTTCCTGTTGGACGTAGTTTATCGTCTTACCCAGGACGGGTGTGAGAAAAGGATTTCGGGGATTCGAGATATACACATCGAAGAATGTAGACGTTTTTCTTCGTGTCTGGAACCTGCTCCCCGTTTGCGGTGGGATAGCAACCCCACTGGCTAAGTTAGAAAATATACACGTCGACTTGTTTAATAAAGTAGTAAGTTAAAATTCCCTTTTTTTCATGTCTCGCTTTTAATTGCGAACCATAAACATTTCGTTACCAAAAAACAAAAAACAAAACAAAACAAAAAAACAACTAGCGATCACCCGGCTTAGAGAAGGCAGAGAAGAGGGAGACGATCCAACAATATGAGTAAATTGACGCCGGGGGTGGGGGGGTGGGGGCGGCTATGCAACAGTAGTACTTTTAATTATGTCAGAATCGCCTTAATCTAAATAAAGTTAAATAAATCCAATGAAAAAGACACACGTTTTTCTTACATCCTTTTCTAATTTTGTATAATTACTTAATTCATTTTAAATCCCTATGCAGAAGATCAGGTCCGAGGTTGAGGCCGGCGTTCGTCGCCCGAAACGCAGAGATAAAAAAAAATTAGCTAAATATTCTTCTCTTTCTGATAGATTTTTTTTTACTCCTGTGGCAGTGGAGACTTCAGTGGTTATTGGCCCTCGTTCGATGGTGTTCCTTCGGAGGATTGGTGAGATTGCGTCTCAATTAAGGAACGAGCCACGCGAAACGGAGTGGCTCTTGCAGCGTGTCTCACTGGCGACGGTTCGAGGTAATGCTTTCTCCATCATAGCGGCTGGCAGAGGATAGAAAAAATTGTTTATAGTTACGTTGTTCTGGAATTATCATCATTGGTCGACTGAACTTGCTTTGTTTCAATGACTTTTGTTTTGTTATTATTAATTACTTTATACTCATTATTATTATTTTTTTTAAATCGGCTTGCAGAAGATTATCCTGTTACTGTAGATTCTGGATTATTCTAATATCCTTCTCAAAATACGTCAGTGTTAACAAACATTTCCAACAGCTTTATATAGCGTACTTCTCGAAATTTAAAAATGCCAATATCTGTCACATAAAGTTAATGTAATGTTTCCGTAATAATATTGTTATTAATAATGACAAATATATCGAGGATAGAACTTAATTGTCATATGTATTTGTTATGGTCCAGGTTACGACCCCAGAAGAACAACACGAACACAAGAGTAGAAATAACGAAGATACATTACACGGAATAATAATACAAGATGTGGAAGGTGTTAGTATGACTGTCAGTCTGGTTTGGAGTGAACTACTATCGGCTCGACTCGATTCGTCTATTTCTCTCTCTCTCTCTCTCTCTTGAGAGGCGTAGTATACATCGTGTTAGGAAGAGTTCATTCTGTAGTTATAGGTAATGACCCATAACAATATTTCTTGTTTTTCTTTTCAAAAACTGTATTTTTTTAAAGTGTTTTTGTGATGTCAACGTATACTTGTTGTCACTTTCGTAGGTGCACGTTGTAGTAGAGACTTTGTAATTGCAGATACAACTTACAGTACGCCGTTGAACAATCCTGGTGTCAGGCGCCTTCGAATATCACGCGCACTAATAGTACTTGCTCGATAATACTCGCTTGAATAGTAATCCGTATAGTCATCCGAAAAGCGTAATAGTATAAAGAATAGAGAACAGCAATCCGCATATTAACAGAGGATAGGCTAGAAATGACGATCGATAGTCGTTAGCTACTTCCTACATATATGTGTTCCTCTGTGGTCACGCGATCCATTTAATTCAATAAGGGAATTGCCTGTGTTGAAACACTGGCGATATATGTTCACACTCAAGTGTCGGCAGCGACACTTTATTCATATATAACAAGTATATTGATTTTTAATTTAATTTACGATTAGATTTCCCCCCGGAATTCCTGAAGTTCAAATATTTTGAATTAGACATCCTGTTGCATGATGATTAGGATTCTGGTATAGAACGACATGGTCGAGATTTCTAAGGACATTCTCAATTATTCAATATTTTGAACTTCTCTTGATTAGTGGCTATTTTACATAACATATTTGCATGTGTTACATCAGGTGTTTGGTTGGTTATTACTGGACACTAGGTGACTTCATATCACTTCAGATTTTCGTATACCTTATTTATCCTTTCAATTTTTGTGACTTTGTAAACGTTGCTAGCAGTGCTTCTCTTCCGGATGTCGGTTATTGGCTGTAATTGGCTGAACGAAATTAGTCCATATTCTTTTACGAATTTCGCTTTTCATGCAATCTTTCTCAAGTACATACTATTTTGTTTTAGTTTACTTAATAAATGCGAAACTTGAACTAAAACTTGAATCCACTTAAACGTTAAATTTTAATGACTAAATCTCTTGGGACGCATGTTGATTTTGAGCCCTAGAAAGATAAGATTTTATGAGAATATAAGATATTTTTATAAACAACTAGGGATTTTGACCAGTATAATTTTATTACACAAGGTAATGATTGTTTAAATGATTCCTTAATTCCTTTTACACGTGGTATAATAAATCCGAATTAAAACATTTTAGTGTCCTTAAATAAAGTAGCTGAATTCGTAGAATTGTTTAATACATTATAAAATAAATATTTTAGTAAAGCTTTCCGTATAATTTTATGTTTTTCATTTTTTCATATTGTCTTTTATTTTATTTTTTTATTTGTTTAAGTCACAGTGACGCCATTGTGGGATCTACTTAAAATGATATCTAATTTGAGTAAAAATGCTTATAAACGAGTTATGAAAAAATAATTGCGTTGCATTGCATCATTTGATTTTCCAAGAGAAAACCCCTAATAAAACCCCACATCTGTGCATATACACGTGCTTTTATCAAACAGATGGTTTCTTTATTATTATTATTTTTATTTTTATTTTCTTTGATATCTGGCGTTTACACATTTCTTTCCGGGTCCCGCCCAGGGACCTAAGGCTAGAAATGGTATCATGACACTTTTCACTGCAAAAAAAAATACATAGATAAAGCCCTTCGTAAAGTGTGGGCTGTACTTTTTTGTATCACTTTGAGGCATGGATTTCCAGGGATCCCTTCAATTAGTCTACTGGAATCTTTTCCAACCAATCCTAAGGCTCCAACTACAACAGGGATTGTTGATGTTTCCATGTGCCACATTTTTGAGATTTCTTTACATTTATTATTATTATTATTGTTATTGTTATCATCATCATCATCATCATCATCATCATCATCATCATCATCATCATCATTTAGTTTGATTTCTGTTGTATAAACATTTCCTTCCGCGTCCTAACCAGAGACATTATGTCAGAAATTTTTTTGTAAAACAGAAAACAAAACAAAGATCACACACATTTTACATAGATAAAGCGCTTTGTAATGTGTGAACTGTACTTGTGAGTAATCTATTTCTTTAAGTCATGGGCTACCAGGAATCCCTTCAATGACCCTATCGGAACCTTATCCAATCAATCCGAGGGTTCCAACTACAACTGGAATTTTAAATGTTCTCATTTGCCACATTGAGATTTCCACTTCAATATCCTTATATTTTGATATTTTTAAGATCTTCAACGATTAACGATTATTATTATTATTATTATTATTATTATTATTATATTGACATTTATGTTATGGTCACAATACCTATCAAATCTGCGGGAAGAGCTAAGGCAAGTAATGGTGTGTTGTTATGGCGATATTTGTTTTTCAAATTCCCATTACATCACTAGCATTACATGGACTTAATGTGTGGGCTGTAATTATCAAGACAATTTTTGTATTTCTCTTAAACTGTGATTTCAAGGGATTTTTTTCAATATCTTGTTGTGTTTCTTTTTTTATCATTCCAAACGCACCTACTATGACTGGTACTATACTTTTTTTCAATTTCCACATTTGTTTTCTAATTCTATTTCCAGGTCTTTATAGTTCGATAGTTCATTGCTTGGTATGTTAGTTCGCTGGGCAAGTCATATCAATTAGTAGGCATGATTTTCTTTTCGGATTTTTACAGTTATGTCCGGCCTATTTTCAGTCTTCCTGTTTGTAAAGTTGGTGTCATCCCATGGAATTGTGATGTCTTCTTTTGCTTTACACAGTGCTGCATTATGTTCATATCAGTGTTAACTTCTTTTCCAAAGTGTCTGTACATTGTTCAGTGTAAGTATTGCTCTACTCTATCGAGACGATTCTTATATTCATATGGGTTTCTTGATATTTCTGCATTTTGGATCCACCCTATTAGGTATGATATTTACCTGAAATTTATAATGAAAAGAAAGTGGTCTTGCACTGCAAGAATAAAACCTTCCGTTTCAGCCTTTTATCCAGATGTTCGTAACCATCGATGAGTGTTAACTTTATCGACATCAGCTTCATTAGTACGTTCTGGATATTGGCTATACAGAGGTTTGTCTTGTCAGCGTTGTTTCGTCTGTTCAAAAACTTTATCCTTGACTTTCTTTGTCAAAATTTTTGCTGCAACAGTTGGTTCTTAGATTCAGTTTTGTTTTTCTACAGAATCTACTAAATGTAAATCTCGTTTGCATTTATAACCTTTCACGATTGAATATTTAATCTTTCTGTTTTCGTGTTGTTTGGCTAATTGTATCATGCGGTCCTTTCTTGTTTCCATGCATGTTAGTAAGCTAATAGTTGTTGTTTTGTATAACAATTCTAGGTGAAGAAGACATCTTCCACCCTTCATTACGGGGTATGTACAGACGGTCACCATCAGCTGATGCTTGGTATGTTTAGAAAGGAGTTTTCTTGTCTTAGAATCCATTTGTCTGGTATCATTGAGAGTCCAGTTCAAAATATTGAAACTATATTGAACTGGGATGACAAGGCAATTAATGGCCATAATTCTGTTCTGAGTATTCAATTCATTTTTTAATATCAGTCGCACTATGGTACTCTTTTATATTATTTATAAGGTTCTTCTTGCTCTAAATATTTGATTGTTGCCCCATAGTCTAAGTTAATAAAGGAGGTGGATTGTAGTGTCCTCGTAAAATTGTGGCTTTATCAAATTTATGCAGACCGAATACCATTCCAATGTCATCACTAAAACATTTTACTGTTTCCAGGAAACCTTCCAGCTCACTGTCATTCCTAGCATACAACTTTATGTCATCCCTGTAAAATAGATGCTTTCTTTTGAGATATCTTATAGCGATATTCCGTCCTGTTAAGTTCGCTGGTTAATGCTAGATATATACAAAATAGTAAGGCAGACAAAGCAACACCTTGAAATATTCCTCTGTTGATATTTATTTCACAAGACTTATAGACTCCATTTGAGTTGAAGTGTTGTTTTCCATATCGACATACTCTGATGAAATTGATGACGACGGGTGATACCTTGTATATATTTAAAGACTATTAGTTCCGTGAATGGGTACACTAGCGAATGCATTACGGTAATCTATCTAGACACTACTGAGATATTGTATTGAAACACTTTTTCAAGATCATTATATAAATAAGTAATTGACATTTACATCTGTAAAAGCTACGTTTGAACCCTTTTTGTTCAAGAGATAGCATTTTTTTCTAAGAAGGAATGCATTTGTTTTGTCAGAATAGATGTCAACAGTTTGTAATTAGTGGGAAAACATGTAATTGGTTTGTAATTTTTATGGACATTTTGTCTAGAGGGAAGATAATTTCTTTGGTTACCCATGCCGGAATTTTCGTACGATTATTGACCATTTCTTGAAGTTCTTTGGCTAGTTTTTGTGTGCTGCATTTAGATAATAGGGCCAAAATTTAGGAATTTTATCATTTCATATTCAACATCATTTTCTTTGATTTCCTCCCATGTTTGTTCTGGTCTATTTTTCCTCTGTTTTTACCTCTTGCGTAATCCAATCTGCTTCTTTCTTATGTTCTTTAGGGCAATCGCATATTTTTCCCAGAATTCTTGGAGGGGTTGTCACTTCATTTCTTTGGTTTCGCTATTTCTCTGTAAAATCGTGGAAGAAGAATCCAAATTGTCACTGACAACAGAACGAAAACTGTGTCGCGATGTTAATATTGTTTTGAGTTGTTTTCAAAGGCATCGCCGAAAGTTTTGATACGATGGGTATCAGTGTAAGTACTCACACAATACAACGTTCTTTAAATAACAATGGATTGTATGGGAACCGACCACGAAGAATCCCTCTTAACAAACCATGTCACATTGTTGCTCGGTTTAATTTTGCCAAAACGTTCTTGGACAGAGAAAAATGCTTTATGGAACAATTACTATAGAATGATGAAAAAAAATGGGCTTTTTGGAAATAAGGATGTACAGATTTGGCACAAGAAAGGTGAGGGTTTCCTACTAAAGAACACAGTGGCAACATTAAAACATGGAGGCGGATCGATGGTGTGCTGGGGTTGTTTTAGCTCAAGGGAGACTGGACAATGAATTGAATTTTTCGTCTTATTATAAGAAGAATAATGCAATTTGCAGACTATATCAAAATTCTGGATGAAAATCAGCGCAAAATCATCTACGTCGGCGATTTACTTACCACCAAGATAATGATCCGAAATATGCTTCTAAATCAGTGACTGCATGGCTTCAGAAAAAGTTTACATTTCTGCCATGGTCTTCAATGAGTGAGACCTGACTTGAATCCTATTGAAAATCTATGGATAGAATTGAAATTCGAATTAATCCACGGTCAGCAAAAAAACCTTCAGGAATTAGAATGTGCAACCATTCAAAAATGGAAGAAATTCCCAGAAAATACTTGTTCATATCTCATCAAAAACTTTAGAAAACGATTGCAGCAAGTTATAAAGATGAGAGTTCATGCTATTAACTATTAATATTGGGAAAACTGATAATATTTATTCTATTTTTCATACTGTACGAATAATTCTGTCTTTTCCTATTTTACATAATTCACCTTCCAACTTTGTAGTAATTAACGTATTATTCTGAGGGCATTAGATTCAGAGAAATGGATAAAAATATTCAAAATTGATGGATGTACGAATAATTTCGTCGTTGATTGTGTGTGTGTATATATATATATATATATATATATATATATATATATATATATATATATATGTATACATTTATATATGTGTGTGTGTGTGTGTTTGTGTGTATGTGCGTGTATACATGTATACGCATGTGTAAGGATCGTATTGGCTGATTACCTACTTTTCTCCTTTTTTCCTCTTTTTTCGTGATGACCCCCAATATATGTCCACCTGACCTTTCATGTGGTAGCAGTTATTGCGTCTTATACTAAGTTAAATCTTAGTATGGTCAGTACCTTCTCCATATCCCTATGTTACCTCCCTGAATGCAGTAATAGTTGATGAACTCTTGAACTCTGGACATCTGAATATAACCCCACTATTTCATGGCTAAGATGTGCTGTTTATTCTTTAGTCTTCGTAGATTTGGCGATCAAGGATAAAACGCAAAATTTACAAGTTCAATGCTGACAAATACTCATACCTATTCTGCCGTCACTCGGGTCATCAAGGGCTGCTTTCCTCTGAGAGAAAACAATAATAATAATAATAATAATAATAATAATAATAATAATAATAATAATAATAACAATAATAATAATAATAATAATATTAACAATAATAATAAAAATAACAATAATATTAATAATATATTATTATTATTATTATTATTATTATTATTATTATTATTATTATTATTATTATTATTACCAGATCTAACTGGTGTTCATTAGTAGATACTAAATAACCTGAAATTCTCTCTAATCTCCAAAATTACGATTACAAATATTTTCTTTTTCTTCTGATCTCCATATCTGCCAATTTCTTCGAAAAGGTCTTTAAGGCCGTTCCAGTACTCTATCGATTATTGGATTGATCTTCACATTCTTGTTCCACATTTTCTAAGCAGCTTCCCAAGATCTTGATATGTCTCTTTTATCATTCTCTTACGCATTATTTAACAGATTCGTTTTTGTCTTGCTTTGTTTACAGCTAACTCTCGTTGCTTTGATAAATTAATCTGTTTAAATATCACAGTCTCAAAGTGGCCTTTCTCATTTTCGGTGCAAGTCTCCTTTGTTTCCTGACTATTCTCGCATTATCGTCTAAACCAAATGTTATTTATTTTATGGTTTATGATTTTTTTTATGCTTATCTTCCTATCAAAACCATCATCCACTTCTGCCTAATTTTCAATCCAAAAGATAGAATCATTTTTGCCAATTCTTCGTTGTTATCAGCTGTATGACGTACTGAGTACATAAATGATCCAGCACTTATTATTATTATTATTATTTTGCAATCTTTTATGACACAAGGCCACTAGTACAGGGCGTCTAGTGGGGATCATACCAATCACTCAATACAAAGATCAACGAGACCAAATCGCTAAACATTACCCCACAGTTGTGGTTAGCTGTGTTTATGCCGACATGAAATCACAGCTAATTTGTATAACATTCTAATATTCTCATTCCTTATTTCTTTTAATTATTGTAAAAATTATGCCTACAACGAATCCTATTTCTTTATTTATATATATATATATATATATATATATATATATATATATATATATATATATATATATATATATATATATATATATATAATTCAATACAAATTAACAAATATTACAATTTAATTAATAATATAACAGGAAAAAACTTCAATATCGCCATAACAAATGAATTTAATTTCGAAGAAAAATTCAATTTCCAAGAATTTAAAACTGAAAGAATAACGTACAATTGAAAAAACGAAGACGTAAGCAAAAGCAAAATTTAATGAACTTGCGCGTATAAAAGAACGTCAAATTAATAAATGAAGACATGTACAAAACGGTTTTAAAAGATGCGTAATAAATTGAAAGAATATGGAAATATTTAAAAAATACCAAGAAAATACCAAGAAAATTCGAAATCGGAGAAAACAATAACAAAACATTTATATTTAAGTTAAATAATTTTTTTATATAATATGATAGTGTCATATATATATATATATATATATATATATGTGTGTGTGTGTGTGTGTGTGTGTGTGTGTGTGTATACAGGGGTTGGAGAAAATAATTGGAACAGTTGCAAATTCCAATCCTATATTTCAAAGACCTATTATATTAAGAACTTTAACTAACATTTCGTAATTGCGGTTTATATCTAGTGTAAATACGTTTATTTATCTAATTTTGTCTTATTTATTTGTAGAATTTAGTAAAATGTAAGCTAAATGCGTGACCACTCCGAGTTCGACAAAAGGCAAATTGTTGGAGCTCGCATGGCAGGAGCCTCGATCACTTAGGTTGCTGAACTGTTGGGATTTTCAAATGCTACCATATCAAGAACTATGATTCAATTCGAGAAACAGGGCAAAACTTCTAGCAACCCTAGCAATTTGGGCCGGACATACAAACATACTGAGAGGGACTGACGTGCATTGAAACGCAATGGGGCCAAAAAATCATCGAACAAATGCGGCCAAAATGACTGCTGAGTTGAATAATCATCTGAATAGTTCAGTTTCTACTAAAACTTTTCGCTGTGAGCTCCATAAGACTGCATATCATGGAAGAGCCGCCGTGAGGAAAAATCTTCTCTTCACTCGCAACATTCAAAAGAGGTTGTGCAGAGATCACAGTGGCTGGTCTGTAGACCAATGGAAGCAAGTCATATTCTCAAACAAGTTCAGTTTTTCTCGTTTCCCAACTTCAGGGCGAGATTATGAGTGGAGGCAGTCCAAAGAAGCTTACAACCCTGACTGCTTTCTTCCAACAGTGAAGCATGGAGGGGGATAAGTGATAGTTTGGGCCGCCATATCATGGAAATGTCTTAGTCCAGTAGTTGCCCTGCATGGTAGAATCAACAGCAATGATTACCTGAACATTTTGGGAGATCATGTTCATCCAATGGCCAAGACTTTATTCCCTGATGGTAACTGCATCTTCTAAGACGATAATGCTACAATACATACCCCTCGAGTGGTTAAGAATTGGAATGAAGAGCATGAAAGTGAGCTAGTTACTTCCCCAATCTCCAGATATCAATATTATTGAACATTTGTGTTGCATTTTGGAGCAACAAGCGAGGAGCCGCTATCCTTCATCGTCGTGTCGTAAAGAGCTGGAGAAGATGTTAATGGAAGAATGACTGAAAATTCCTCTGGATGAAGTCAGGAAGCTATATAATTCCATTCCTAGACGTATTAAAGCTGTCTGTGAGGCTAAAGGAAGACCAACTCCATATTAAATATGTTTTCTATGAATTTAACAAGTGTTGCAATTATTTTGTCCAACGCCTATATATATATATATATATATATATATATATATATATATATATTCAAATTGACAACGGAGTCAAAAAGTGAGTACATTTTTGGACATTCTATCTATCTATCTATCTATCTATCTATCTGTCTGTATATATATATATATATATATATATATATATATATATATATATATATGTATATATATATATATGTGTGTGTGTGTGTGTGTGTGTGTGTGTGTCGTTGTCAACGTAATATGCCCTTGATTTGATCCGGGAAAAATCTCTTAAAATGACAATAACTTGCCACTGTCTCTTTCTTATTATAATAAGGAATGGCATATCAGTCTTACAGGCATAGATGGTCTCGTATTTCAGCAAGGAAGATGTAATAGTGTATTTTAGTGTATAGATGAACATCAAAGTTACTCAATAACTAATAAGTAAAAGAAAATGGAGCCGCAAAGGCCGTATTATTTTAGACTGCGGCACGCCGTTTAAAATGTTCCTGTTTTTAGAGTCCTCCCTCACTCGTGCTATAATGCGTGTATCCTCATGAGTCTGCTGATAATGGATATTGATCATGATGAGTATGATAATGACGCTAATGATTAGAAAATTATAAAAATCATTGCCTAATTTTTATATTACGATAAACGTTATATTTTTCTGTTGCTGCACTTACTTGATTGAACACCACTGATCGTTTAATAACGTGAAATTAACGTCGACTGACATAGAACATCGAAAACCACATTAAAAGAATTGTAACTCTCGTAGCTTTTCGTGCATACATTCCCTTTTCTCTGAGAAAATACTTTTTATCCCGGTCTGCTTTACTGTCATTTCACTGAGATCCTCACTGAAAGATAAGTCAAGTTTCAATTAACCTTTTTAAGAAATAAATATCTATCACTGGCACTTTTCAATGTTTATATATTTTCTTTAATTTCATTTCATCCAAAACAAGGCGGGAATTCCACTAGGGTGCAAAGGGTTACAGGGAGTGAAATCGAAACAGTGAGAAAGCTGAGAATTAAGGAAAGGGACAAAAATCAACAGGGGTCAGGAAGACAGATGATGACGATTGAGGTTGCATTTATTTTTTGTTAAGATTGTATTTATTAGGAAAGAAAAAAAAACGGGAGTTCCAAAGTGGGGAAATGCGAGAAAAGAAAGTGGTGGAGTAGAAATGGGAGTTGATTTTAGCTATTTTAACAGTAAAATGATGGGATCTAGATGCCAAAGTAGTATCATGGTTAAATTCATATAGTCGAAACACCAGGGAAAAACGCTCATCAGAGCTGTTCCCATGAAAATATTTGGAGAAAAGACAGAGATAAATCATGTCACATCGTTGAGAATGTGACTGCCATCGTGGTACCTGGTCAGGATCGATTAAATTACAGACCATTCTTTGGAATTCGTCAAGAATCTCGAAATCTGTAGCAGATGCCTCAGATTAGATATGGCAACAGTATGTCCAGATGAATCGTACATTTATGAATGTGCCAGATGGATGGTGACAAAAAAAAACGAAGCACATTTCCTTGCAGCAGATGAAGCAATTGATTCAATATAGTCGCTCGATATTTTGTCGATGTAAATCGGCGAGTCCAAGAAGGCGTAGTCGGTTGCTCTCCTGAAGTTTAACGTCAGCCATGGTGATGAAAATTAAAATAGGTTCTCTGTGGCGGTTAAATGAGAGCGGTTTTGTTTTGAAGGCGTTAAAAGTTACAAGGATTTTTTGTCCCAATTAATCCCTAATTGGAGGTCCTTTTCAAGCGCATTTGGATTTGCTACTGAGAAATTCATGTACTGGGAACTGATGTGATCGGGGAGGTCATTGATGAATATCAGAAACAGCGTAGGTCTCAGGATAGAGTCATGGAAGTCCTCTGCGTTTGTATGACATGTGCTAAATCATATTTTCGGACACGAAAATTAAACAAAGCCATTTAAGTAATTAATATATTTTTAATCCGACGTTATTTCTTATTACTATAAACCTTAATTAATCCGCTATGAAGATATGAATAGAAATCACTACTTTTTTTGTCAAGAGGTACAAATTAATATCTACCGGCCTAGATCATCGAAATTCTTAGTAAAAAAACGATGCCGCGCTGAGTGACATTATTTACATTATTCGGACGATTGTCCTCATCTTTGTCGCCATATTTATTACAACGTTTCGGCCGTTGTACGCTCCGGCCTTCTTCAGGTGGTTGGAATGTCGAACTGAACCCTTTATTTTGCTCACTGGGGTAGACTGTTCTAATTCCACGTGCCATGTTAATGGATGTCAGTTATCAGTTAAACATGGCACGTGGAACTAGAACATTCTACTTCAGTGAGCGAAATAAAGAGTTCAGTTCGACATTCCAACAACCTGAAGAAGGCCGGAGCGTACAACGACCGAAACGTAATAAATATGGCGATAACGCTGAGGACAATAGTCCGAATAATGTAAATAGTGTACATAATCCCTCATCTCAGAAATATAGACAGATACTGAAGGGCTGAAACATTGTGATAAATATGGCGACAAAAATGAAGACAATAGTCCGAAGAATGTAAATAGTGTACATAATATCTCATCTCAGAAATATAGACACGCGCTGAGTGAACTGAACCTGAATTCCCCTTTCCACTAACTAACCATGGGTACCTAAATGTTAGAGGACGAAGATCTTCGCAACAAGGAAAAGCTTTTTTTTCACGTAATTGTTTACTCGCAAAGTTTTACATATTTTTTGGATAAAAAAAAAGCGAATATTAGGACAAAAACAAATTCTTTCCCAACAAAAAATTATCATATTCTAATATCATTAATAATTCTGGTTACTTTTGAAATAGGAGTCATAAAACCATCATCGTCTTTGTTTTTTTCTGTTTTTTCTTCTAGTGATAATGATCTTTTATTAAAAAAAAAAAAAGACAACACAACTAAAATAACCTCCACAACTTCAAAACAAAATCGATCAATAATAAGAAGGAAAAGGATTTCTATTGAAAAGAAATAGCTAAAATATTATAACATAGGTACAAAACTCAGAAAGGGCGGATGAATTAAAAGGTCTGCTATATGGCCGAAGTTGTTGGAAGAAAAATGGTTGGTATTCGAGCATATGAAAACAAAGAATACGAACACTGATTTTCAAGACTGGTAAGCTTTGATTTGTTGAAGAATTAGCACAACGGGATTTTGTTTTGTAAGATGCATAAATATTAAAACTTAAAAGATATTTTGCCAATCAGGCAAAACCCAACGGAATGAGATGAATGAATTTCTCTAACAAAAAATTATCCCAAATTCCCTTAGCAGCGACAAACACCTAAAAAAATAAAAATGCGGTCATCGAACTGTCTGCTAAAACGAAACAGGTGTCGCTCACTCTTTCTCCCTTTCACGCTATAAACACTGTTTAAAAAGCGTAGCATCTACTGAAATGCGGATATCCACTATTAATACTGCCTGATGGAATTAAAAATATGTCGGATTAAAAAATAAAATCTATTAATTCTTTAGAAATCTTTTCTTTATGTTTGTAATTGGAAACAGAGTCGGTATGGCTTTAGAGAAAATCTGAACGAGTGTATGAGCTAGAAAGGCAAATAGATCCTTGCTTGACTGTGAAGCTCTCTGTAGCCGAACAGTCAAAGCACGCAGGATGAGACGGTAGTTTCTCCTGAAAACAGAACGTAGGTTCAAATCCTGCTTGATGGCACATTTTCTTCATTAATTTTTCCCGAATATGTAGACCAGTAGACGAAAGAGACACTTTAAAAAACAGAACTTGTAAGCAAATATGTATATCAACTAAATATAACGCTTGAAGTAATAAAACTATGTCGTATTAAAAATAAAATCCATTAATTCTTTATCAATTATTCTATCTCTCTCTTTGATATATATATATATATATATATATATATATATATATATATATATATATATATATATATATATATATATATATATTAAGACATTTTTTATGTTTATACGTTCTTTTTTATAGATACAAATATTTAAGAAAACGCTTTGTTGATAATAAACAGCATTAACGACATTTACCGGCCTGAATGTTGTTAATACTGTTTATTATAAACAGAGCATTTACTTAAATATTTGTATCTATAAAAAAGTACGCATAAACATAAAAATGTCTTAAAATAATTGTCGGACTTTGTCCATTTCATATATATATATATATATATATATATATATATATATATATATATATATATATATATATATATATATATCATAAAATAAAATAATTCACTTATTACATTTAAAAACACCTGGTAACATAGACATTTTCATTCACTACTCAAAATATATTTTGGAAGAAAAGTTTGTAAAGGGAAAAGTTACTTTTTTATCGCTCTTCAGCGCTCAATCGCGGACAAAAATATTAAATTGTGCGCATAAAATATAGGGGAAGAAAAATAGTACCAGTGAACCAGCACTACAAGTCAAAAATCAGATTAAATTAAGACCCAGCCTCCATTCTCCGCTAATTTGAGTTGTTATGCACAAATTATAATATTTTGTATCCTCGATTGAAATCTGAAGAACGAGGAACCGTATACAGATATCTTCCTTTTTTTAATATATTTTTCAACTCCATTCATAAATAATTATTTCCTAGCACTTCCTCCTCTTGTTTTCATATATATTTCATATTATTATGATTATATTTTTTTTAAATGATGATAAAATATAGTACCAAACATAAATGTGATGTTAGGTGACCTGCGCTAAATTTTAACATCTGGTAGATCGGGGGAGATTAAAATTTATACCAGCACAAAACCCCAGGAGCTCCCTTGTGGCAGTACCTCTCCACTGGGAGGTGCTGTTGTTTATTATCCGGCGCCTGAGACACCCCCAAAACGGTAGTGCTGAATGGGGCTTCAACAATTTTTGTACGGTGCTTTCACAATCCAGCATTAAACCCTGGCCTTGAGTCCCATTCTGTTGCGACGTGTGCGCGTGAATAAATAGCCATATTAATAGAATTAACGCGGTAACAGTCAATCTGAGACGGAAAATGTAAATGTACGCACCGGTTTTTCAACCAAATGACGATGCGATAGCCAAGTTAGCGAAGAGATCAGTGGCTATACGTTGTCCGACCAACATATCTAGAAAGACGGTGAAGCAATCGGCGAACAGCGAAAGGTATCGGAGATCACTATGAGACGTGTGATGGATGAGGTTTTCAGTAACAATTACTACGTGATGACGAAAGGGAAATCCATGTAGATTAAGATCTCCAAGTACAGGGCAATCCGATCGTAGCGTTTGCTGAACAGACAGAATCAATCTGGGTCGCCCGAAATAATTTCAACCAAGACCATATATTAAACGGGAGTAGTAACACCAGGCTATGAGCTGACCACATGATGTGTCGTTGGTGATATTACTGGGCTTCTGAGCACTGAGAGTCATGCAGCCCGTTTCCTTGGATGCGGGCATCATGGTCAATAACACTGGACAGGATATGCCTATCAAATATGTAATTCCCCATGAGAAATAAAACACATGCAACATGTGTTAAAAAAAATTCTATTATATCGATATATAGATATACAGAAAGAGAGCGATAATGGCATGCATATATATATATATATATATATATATATATATATATATATATATATATATATATATATATATGGTGCATCACAAAATAAAGGAAATTTTAGATTTGCTATATCGTGCAATGAGTAAATTGTTGCCATTTTAGATTTTTAATTTCGCGCATGCGCGTTGTTTGTTTTTGATTTTGTCGACAGTTCAGTATAAGAGGGCCAATTGAGCACCGTCTGTGAGCATCATGGCGCAATTCACTCCGCCATAAATTTGGAAACGGCATGCTGTACATTTCATTCTCAACGAAAGCTCTAATACGAACATTTCAGGGTGTGTGTGTGTCAAACTGTGGACAGTGCAGATGATTCGGAAGGAGTTGGATGAGGTGATTACGAATGTGTTTGGACTGATAACCAATGAAGGCGACGTTATGACTCCGTTCAACTTACTCAGGGTCTCAGACTCAACACGGAGGCCACAACGTGCATTGACGAGGTAGTGCTGCCTAGGTCAAGAGGGTGTATGCTGGAAGACCCTATGTCTGGCAACAGCACCCTGCCCCATGCCATACATGCAAGAGACCCTAGTCATGACTGTCAGACAATTTCTACGACCCCATCACCCATTACATATGGTCATCCAGCTTCTCAGACTGCATCCCTTTGATAATTATTATTATGTGGTACGCAGTTGATCGAGAGACCAACAGAACTACTTGTAACACCAAAGATCAACTGAAAGCAAGGATTATAGAAGCATTTACCAACTTAAACAAGGAGACCGTTCAGAAGAGTTTCAGATGATTTTAAGTCATCTTGAGGTCGTGGTTTAAGACAATGGCGATTTTATTGAATAAATTTACTCTCAAATATTTCAAGATATGTTTGTGTAATTTTCGTGGATATATACATTAAAATGAGACATCAGTATTGTTTTTTTTTATTTTGGCGTCATTTAGACGACAATTTATCCATCGCACTATGTACATGATGAACAAATAGTTATATATTTTACTGTATGAATCAACTAAAAAAATGAACTAACATATAAATGTTGTCATAGTTTGTTGTTCCAGGGTGCCGTAGTTATCACTTTATCGACGTGGGATAATGGTATTCTTTAAGAAAGAACTTTGAGACTGAAAAAGTGCCAACAAATAGTTCGATTACTAAAAATCAGTTTAAGATATTCCTGTTTGTGGGGCACCCTGTATATATATATATATATATATATATATATATATATATATATATATATATATATATATATATATATATATATATATATATATATATATATATATATATATAATATTTTTTTAAAATATGATTCCTTCCTTCGCTAACAAGAGTTCTCATGTTTCAAAAGCAAGAGCCGAGAACTTAGGTTCCTAAATTTTCGCTTGAAGATGAAGCTGAACTTAATACCTCAATTCAACTAAATTTCAATAATTATATTGAAGGTTTCGGCTCTCGCTTTTGAAACATGAGAACTTTATGCAGCGAAGGAATCATATTTTTTTAAAAAAATATTATAATATAAGCTCTACTTCTGTATGGAACACTGTATTGTTAAAAATAAAACAAAAATACTAAAGAAACACGGAGTATTTACCTAACGTTTTCTTTCCTATTTTTCTACATACCCACACCTATATATATAAATATAATATATATATATATATATATATATATATATATATATATATATATATATATATATATATATATATATATATATATATATATTCATAAACAAATAAGAAATTTATGTTTTATTCCACACTTTTATTACTTCAAAAATTATTATAGTGCATAATTCTCATTGAAAGAGACGTTCATTTTGTATTTGTTTATTAAACAGTGTCTATTAGGTATATCAACATGCGCATTCGAGAAATTTTACTAAAGGAAAATGAGTTCCCCGATAGGGATCGAACTTGTGAAATCGCGCATATATTATTCTCCCAGTTTCATAACCAAAATATAAACTCAGCAATTTCTAAAGAATTAATGAATTTATTTTTCAGTGATCGTTTGGGCCTCAGAAGACTGGCCGTCAGCAATTACTTTCAGGGACATACCTTTAAAAACGACTTGATAATTCAGAAGACTCTTTAAGTGATTCCATAGCTTGATAGCTTGTGGCGTAACCCTCTGTGCCACACCTCGTGAAGGGGCTTTGAATTATCTAACGTGATCATCCTTGAGTTGTATTTGTGTCTGTCGCCTCACTGATTCTGTGACTGATGGCAGCAAACTTTGCTATTTAAAATTCGTACTGCTTGTCACTCAAGATGTTGCCCCATTTGAGACGATCAACAATCTTCTTGCTGATTATAGCGTGAAAAAAATTACTAATGGCACGGAGAAGGCTGGTGTGTCTATAGTGAGTCGGGGAGGAGAGCTTAACCGTAATTTTGAAAAAGGGTATAAACATGACGCCTTCCACAAATTTGGGAAAGTTTTTTCTTTTTTTCTTCAAGAAGTAATTTCTAAAGAATTCGTGGGTTCTATTTCTAAATTCGACTTACCATAAATAACCCTCCCTTCCTCTTATCAGAATGGCTGATGTCCAACTCCACGAGTGCGTATCTTTGCGCCTGCTTGGTCTCACGCTTTCCACTGATCTGAGGTGGAACAACTACATTGAGTCAATAGTTTCATCTATCCCAAGGAAGGTTGGTTCTCTGTGTCACACCAGAAGGGGTTTCTCACCTGAGTCCATCCTTCAAATCTACAAATCATCCATTCGTCCTTGCATTGAATACTGCTGCCATACACCGGGGAGCACCAGACCAGACAATATCCAGAGACGGATATGCAATGTGATAGGTCCTGATCTGGCATCTCATCTACAGTTACTTTCTCATAGACATGATGTGGCTTCCCTCTGTGTTTTCTGCAAATTTTTTAATGGCAACTGCTCTGACGACCTGTTAGAATTTTGGGGTACCTTTATGTACTAGTGAGCCAACCAAAATGAGCTGACTCATTTTATAGTTGACCAATAGACGCGTTAACTAATCAGAAAGCTTAAAATATTCAATTCGACGTGTATAAAGGCAGCCATGTTTTTTTCCAAATATTCACTGCCAACTCCCGAGACCTTCGATGACTGAACAATTACGGAACAGCTGCTGCTGCTATTGGCAATATAGTCAGATCCAGTAGAGTGTCTGACTCGTGAGTGTTAATCTGTAACGTTGTTTCATTGAAGAGGTTATTTACTACGCTGGATTCTATATTCCTATGACGAACATAGTCAATATGACCTACTTTCACTGGTACCCAAACTACATGAATTTAAGCGTGTTACTAGGTTAGCATCTCGCACTCACCCTTTCACTGTCAAAATATAACCACCTCTTCTATTCAAACAGGTTCTTATCTTCTCCCTTCATCATCCTTGCTTCCCTAATAGCCATAATCTTCAAATATTCAGATGTAATGTCCATCGACATATTCTGATGCCTTGATCTTGATCCCCACCCTACTCTTTATCGATTTCTCAAACACGTCTCTTTACTCTTGTTCTCAATCTCTGTAACCCCTTGCGTGCTAGTGGCACTCTCGCCTTGCTTGGGGTGATATGCTTTAAAAAAATCCAAACGTTATTTTTAATGGATACCATATATGAATAGAAGGTGCCTTCCGGAAGGAAATTCTTTATGATATTTTCTCAGATACGCAGGCCTGTAGACGAAATAAATACTGTTTAATATAAAGAGAAAGTCTACTCTTATACGAGTAACCACTAACGATAATGATTGAAGTAGCATATATATATATATATATATATATATATATATATATATATATATATATATATATATATATATATATATATATTTATTTGAATATTATAACATAAATATGTTATAAAATCACTACAAAAATAGCCATTTTGTTTCAACACTTCTGGTGTCTTATCAAGTGATGATGTTGAATGTAAAATAAATGGTTTTAAAAGTTTCAAATTAATCAACGATCCTTAGCCAGGAGTAAACGCTGTTACATAAGCTAGAATGACCAATCAAAATACAAGTATATGGTAATTCGAAAAATTTGACAACTAAGCAAGGTTATCATATATATTAAAAGATTTATAAAATTTGAAATTAAAATTAAAAGTAAAAAATTACCTATTTAGAAATCTAAATCAAATCTCTATTAAGTTTTAAATTGTAGAATTACCGAGGAGAAAAAAATAAAAATAAAAAATACATATGCTATTTAATTTATTTTTTCATTGATATGAAGAAATATAGTCTTAAACTGTGCTATATTTCTGGGATAAAGTGCTCAATATCAGAGATAGAACGTGCGTAAATATAAAAGTGAACATGGAAGTCAGCACTTAGAGGCGACAGTCTGTTTCATGCTAGTGCAATCGTATATATATATATATATATATATATATATATATATATATAGACAGAGAGAGAGACATCTCATTTTAATCGTAATTTTTAGTGGATACTCGTATTTGAGTAGACTTTCCCTTTATTTATTAAACAGTATATTTATTACCAGCTCTAATGTTTGAGAAATCTTATTAAGGAATCGTTTTCACTCTCCGGCAGGATTTGAACATGTGTCCCTCAGGTCAGATGGATCTAAAGTTAAGCCCGGCGTCTTAACCAACTCGGCCACTTACAGCTGTCGGTTAGGCGAAGCCAAATTTCGGCGCATATCTCCACATATATAATTTATGAATAGAATCGAAATATGTATATTATTTAGCATAAATTTACACGTCAATTTCTTTGTGTGAACACGAGCCAAATGAAAAGTTTCACATACATTGATTAAAATAAATAATTATCCACTAAAGCGTAAATGCAAAACAGTTTCAAAGGGTTAATAATACCATTCAAGCAATCGACACTGGATCAAATTCCAGAGTAGTAAAACAAAAAGATATTACAAAGTTGTGATTCCGACCATTAAAGCATTCTCTCTTTATGGGCTACCGAACCAAATTCATAATTACACATTCGTTTTTTTGTTTTGTGTTCCAGCTCTCGGTTTTAGCCAATAACAATTGGACGCTAACACCATCACAATAGATGCAGCAGTTGCAACTTCTATTACTGCTTACACAACAAAATTATCATCACTAGTGTTATATCTAAAACATCAGCATCATAATCATCATTGTAATCATTATACTCATTACGTGTTTGTTTGTTTTTTATCCATCACTACTATTAAAGTTTTTTTTTTATGACTGCCGTCCCGACGTAACCATTTTCACCATTTTACCCTCATGGCTACCACAACAATTCTCTTTCCACTGTTATCATCCGTGTATCCACCATCATTGTCCTAAAAAATATCATCAATATTATCATTGGTTAAACTCATGTAACTTTTAAAAAAAGGTCCTTTTTGCACGTTTTAGAAAAGGAGGAAAACATGCGCGGCGTCAGATTGAAAACATCTTTCCATATTAAATCCTAAAATACGGGTAACTAGAAACAATCGATATGACTGGTGATGGGAATATGTTTCTTATATTAGTCCATATACCGCTGTCATATATGATCTAGTGCCCCCCGCTGTACGTCTCGAGGTCCTCGACAAAATCCAGAGACGAATATACAATGCGATAGATCCTGATCTGGCATCTCGTCTACAGTCGCTTTCTCACAGCCGTACCGCGGCTTCCCTCTGCCTCTTCTACAAGTATTTTCACGGCAACTGTTCCGCTGATCTACTTTCGCTGGTTCCCAGACTGCGAATTTAAGCGAGTTACTAGTCTGGCATCTCGGTCCTACCCTTTCACTGTCGAAACACTTAAATGTAACCGTCTCTTCTCTCGCACTTCCCGCCTGGGGAACACCCTTCCTCTTTCTTGCTTCCCTGATAACTATAATGCTCAAATATTCAAGTGTAATGTCAATCGACAACTTCTGATGCCTTGATCTTGTTCCCCGTTCTTCTCTTTATCCTTTCCTCAAACCCGCCTTTTTATTCTTATTCTCAACCTTCTGTAACCCCTTGCGTGCTAGTTGCACTCTCAACTTGGTTGGGATGGAAAATAAATAAAAATGTGTTTGCCTTTACTCCTGACTATTGCTTAAAACTCTTGCCAAATTTAATTTTTAATCTTTAAAGAAATAACTCATAAAATGGCTTATAAATACCTAACTCTTGTTGCTACAATAATATTTACCCAGCTATGGGGTAAGTAGCAGAGCAGACTCGGCTCTCTAGCTTATGTTGTCAACCACTCTAGGGGAAGGACAAATCTGTATTCTAAACCGCTGTTACGTAGTGCTAGAAAATTTACCCTGTAAAATCTGCTCGGTAAACATGGACCTTCGAGACCTCAAAAGGGGGAATTTCAAAAGAACGTTTTTTCCCATGACACCGCTTTTATTTTAATCAAAGCGGTGTCATGGGAAAGACCTTCACTCCTCGACAATGTTATTGTTTGAAAAAGCGATGATAATAATTCTAATAAAACCTAGATATATGAAAGTGAATTCATACATTTTCCTAGTTCTTGAGAATTAACAAAAATAATAAACACTATTTATTAAATTCTTTATGTATACTATTTATCTATTTGATCGCTTATTGGAATGATTGGCAAAGCATCGGCTAATTGCCAATCGATTCAAAATTAATAAAATGGTAAGTAATATGGATTTACTTATAGCTGGTTCACATATTTAGTAATGTAGTAAATATTTAGAAATTTAGAAATAAAGATTTCTACTCTATTTCTAAAGATTATATTGAATTAATCGTTAAGTCTGTTGCTAGTTTGTTCATGGTGTTGGGTTAGACCTTTTTCTACGGCAGAATCTATATTACAACTATAAGTCTACCATTCACCCTTGCATTAAATATTGTTGAACATTTGGTTTAGTTCTTCTGCTATGAATTTAGAGATTATTGATAAAATACAGCGAAGAAATCTGCAACGTTATTGGCCCTTACCTTGTACCTCAACTTCAGTAACTTTCCTACTATTGTAATGTAGCTTGCTTGTGATATTTTCAAGTTAATTGTTCTGATCAACTTTACTCTTTGTTACCTATAGACTTTATGAACCTAAGCGCAGTACTAGATTGGCGGTAAGGTCTCGTCATTTTACCGTGGAAATGGTTAGATGAAACTTTATGTTTTATGCTAACAGTTTCTTCTCTCACACTTCTCGCTTACAAAACTCCATTTTTGCTATCTGCTTCCGGCTTTCAAGTCACATTTGATCTTCAAAAATTTAAATGCAATGTCAATCGTTATCTTATGTCTTCTTAATTCCTCTTCTTTTTTTCTTAATAATGTTTTCTTTTTCTCATACTGTTTCACACACACTAACCCCTTGCGTCATACTTACTTCATTACCTTGTTTGGGGTGAGGTGATTAAAAAATAAATAAATGAAATAAAAAAAAAATGAATGAAATAGTTCGCCCCGCTCACTGTCCGCCATTAAATGCAAATTGTTATCTTTGTCATGGAATTAAAACTCTTTAAACTATCGGCTTTTCAGCTGCATGTTGTGAAAGAAGTTTCTTAAAACGAAAATTAATTTGACTTTTTCAGACATCTACAACAGACAAAAACCTGAGGAACCCTGCGATACTGCTAACTGGGATAGAATTCGATATTATTTCTTTAAATAAATATACTTATTAAAAGCAGGCGATTTTAAATTTGTGTATATTGACATTAAATATATTTTATATTTATTACATCAGTATTTTTTTAATATAATAAATCTGCTTGAGGGGTTCCAATACATGGACACTGGAAAGGAGTACTGACGACTTAGGGTGCGCAATATTTGCTTCATACCAGGCGCTTGCAAACGGACCGTAAACCAGTTTAATCATCGCTTGAATCATAATAAAAATTAATATCTTTATCATAATTGTTTTTTACATCAGGACTCCAATTAGTATTAGGGATATAGCTAATTATTATTATTATCCCCTTAATTTTTATTACATAGTGTTATTTCTAATGCTTCGATTTTGTTTTTTATTATTTAAATGTTGATAATCGCTTGATAATTGGCTTGTTGATGTCGATGATGATGATGTTAATGCCACCGCGTTTATTCATTATTCTTAATGATTGTGCTGATGGCGTTGATAGCAGTTATTGTAGCAGAACTGGTGTTGGTGTTGGTAGTGGGAGTGTACGGGCTGCTGCTGCTGCTGCTGCTGCGGCTGGCATTACGATTAGTTTTTGCACAATCACCAAACGCGCGAACATCGCTGTCATCAATGAAGCTCACTCAGCCGCCGTCATTAATATACGTTCAACATTTATTTTCATATTTTAACAATATTGCATTCTAACAATAATGTCGCTTTCATTATAAATACTAATAACGGTATGAACAATTACTGTGATGGTGTTTTACCGTACATCTCAACAGTATTACATTAGTAATCTAATGATAACAATTCTGTATAAATACCTCGATTATTATTAGCAATAACAACTATATTAACAGTGTATGGGTTTTATATATTAACTTAATATTAACAAGATTTTATATAAGTTTATTCAAAATGGTTTTATTGTTGATTGATCAGAATAATGGAAAGCATAAATATTATATATATATATATATATATAAAGAAATATAGTCTTAAAGTGTGCTATATTTATGGGATAAAGTGTTCAATATCAGAGATAGAGCGTGTGTAAATGTCGCCTCTAAGTGTTGACTTCTATGTTCACTTTTATATATATATATATATATATATATATATATATATATAGATTATACACATTTTTCGGATAGTTATCCTCATCTTATTTGTTATATTAACGACGTTTCAGCCGTTGTATGCTCTGACATTCTTCAAGTGATACCCTTTGAATTTCGAACCGACAGTCTTTATTTCATTTACCGGGTTAGATTATTTCTAGTTACACATGCCACGCCTTTTCTGGATATCTCAGTTTCAGTTATTTCCCTTTGGTTACTCAACTCCCCAAGTGTTTGTTCAACCCTGCCCTGGCCAGGTACTGAACACGCGACACTTTTGGTCAAGTTGCTGGATAACTTCAGCCATCTCTTTTAGCCACTCGGCAATATCACGTGAAGAATGCCGGAGCGTACAACACCCGAAACTTCGTGAATATGAAAATAAATATGAAAACATCAGTCCGAACAACAATGTGATTAGTGTAAACAGCTACAAAAGGACATTTTGACATTATTTTATAAGCAATTATTTTTAAAACTCCTAAGTCTAGCTAAGTCAAAATGAGCAGTTTATATGTTGAACATCAGAGGTTTATTATGGGACCGATCTCAAAAGTGTTCAATGTGCACCGCCTGTGACATGGCAGACGTCAAGTCCGTAGTTAAGCTCTTGCCAATCAAGCTTCAGCATGTCTCCGGTAACACTATCCAGTGCGGAAGTGATTCTCTGCATGAGTTCATCAACGCTGGCAGGAAGAGTGGGACAGTCCTTTCACATATCCCCATAAAAAGAAATGACACGGAGACAGGTCCGGTAACTGCGGCGGCCATTTCATCAGAAAACTGTCTTCATCACCACCACGCCCGATCCACGTCTCTGGCAGATTCTCAATGAGATAAGCTCGTACTGTCCTCTTCCATAAAATATAAAATCATGATCTCTTTCTATATATTCTGTGAAAATCTGAGGTTATTTCAACTAGAATTGCCATAATTATTGGCCTGCGAAATGCTTCGGCAGAATTGAGTCACTGTCAGTCACTGTGTGTTTATCTAAATCTAAAAATAAACACGCTAAAATTCACCTTCATCCCTGCCGTGAGCCGACGGCTTAGTGGTAGAAGATGAGCTGTAAAACAGCGAAACAGTCTGTCTGTGGATGACAAATATATATATATATATATATATTGAAATGGAAAATGTCCGACAATTATTTTAAGACATTTTTATGTTTATACATTCTTTTATAGATACAAATATTTAAGTAAATGCTCTGTTTATAATAAACAGTATTAAACAACATTTACCGGCCTGAATGCCCGAGAATTTGTAATAGAAAATAATCATCCTCCGACAGAAATCGAATCTGTATCCTATACGGAACCGTCATATAGCCTGACGTGTCTTTAACCGATTTGGCCACAGAGGAGCGTTCAGTTAGCAAGGTCGAATTTACTGCCTTTAAATGTTCACTATTTGCCCATAGCTGGGGTCCTAAGAGATGCTACCACCCTCAGTCAGGATGGACCTGGAAACAACAGCAATTAAGAGATGGTTACATGTTCCGAAAAACATCCCGATCAGAGGTCGTGCAGCCAGGTGTAGCTTATCGTCATCGCAAGGATACATTGATAGAAAGGGATATAGAATTTACTATATCACTTTTGGTAATAATACTGGGAACGAACCACCTGAATACGGATATAAAATGTATTCAGAAAATACACAGACGTAAAATGAGGCGTAAGACAGGGATGTGTTTTCTCGCCGGACTTATTCAACTTTTACAATCCTGAGAGAATTAGAATTCCCACCAGGATTCATTATTGGCACCCGCCAACTTAAAAACATGATTTGCAGATGACCCAGTGTTGATAACAGACACAGAAAGAACACTACAGGAACTCCTACAGAAGTTAATAAAGGAAAAGAAAAAGTATTGTAAGAAGACAATGAATGTTGTCAGAAAAAGGAATAACCCAAGGGGTTGTTGGGGCGCTGACGTGCTGAACTGTCCACTATTCTGGGTCTCCGAGAATGGTTTCCTTTTTTGGGCGTGTCTTGGGTGTTTCAACCTGGCGGAGACCATCCCTCTCCAGGTTACAGCACAGTCGATGTCCTCCAACTTGGTAGCTCGCCCCAGTTGCGAACACGTGGTCATTGTAGTTCATCTGCGGAACATTTTCACCGTGGCTGGCGACTTGCTTCGATGAGGTCCTTCGCCCAGTCGTGCCGTGTTATCAATACCTCACATGATTTTAGGTCACCAGTAGCAACGGTTTACCGGTGCATAACAACTTGGAGCCATCACGTGAGAGATTAAGATGAGCACTACGAATTAGAAAGGACAAAATCAACAAAGTAAAAAAAAAAAAATGTCTAAGATATGATTTAAAAGATAACTGATACTGCGAAGCGCTTAATCCGAAAGGACATTGGAATAAGAAAGTATGCATTCAAAATGCTGAGCAAAATGTTAAGAAACAGAAAGAAATAAGTAAAAACAAAGAGAAATAGACTGTAATATCGGTTCTCCTATAAGGCAGTGAATGCATATGTAGAATAGACGTGTGACAGCAGACATTTGGTTCTACAAAATGATGCCGAGGATTCTATTGACCGATCTTGTGAGTACTGGGGAAGTTTTAGAGAAAACGGAAAACAAAAATAGCACTTGCATTTAGAATCAGAAAGAAACAATTAAAAATCCAAGGATGCATGATAAGGGACGAGGGCCTGGAGAATTTAAAACTCCCAGGTCATAGTGAAGGCAAGAGAGACGGGGAAAACCAGCGAATAACCTACCTAACCAGCTTGTGTAATTGATTGGCAGAACAGGGATTAGGAGAGCCAAAAAGTATAGGGAGGGCAATGATCAACGATATTGAGAAATGGACACGACACATAGATGAAGGTTGGTTTTGGTTTATTTTAAGGCATATCAAAACCTCAATGGGTTATTTAATGCCGATTTTTTTGGATAGTTTCGTCTGAACAGAATATGTATTCATGGTAGGCAATTTTTTTTTCAGGTATAGATTACTGGCAATTTTTTTTTGCAAAAATGTATTGCTGTTATTTTTACTATAAAAATTATTTTATACTTTCATAGTGTTTTGACCCCACTTTGGGGGTTAACTATTTGCGCATAGTTGGGACACTAAGAGGTGCTACCACCCAGGGATCGGAGGGACCTGAGAACAACAGCAATTAAGAGGTGTTTCCACACTCCTCAAAACCATTCGGTCAGTGGCCTTTCTTCCGGAACATAGAAAAAATTCACTCAAGCAACAATATAAGTATAGACTGATGTAAAAAAAATTATTAGTCAAATAAAAATTTTGTCAAATAGTTTATATTATTGTCTATTTAAAAAGTGGGGGGGGGAATAATCAACAGTTCAAAAATGGAAAAACTTCAAAGAAAATATCTGCAACTATGAAACAAAATGTGTTCATAATTTATAAGTGCGCGGGGAACAGTTCTATCGGGCTGTGCAAAAAATATCATAATAACGGGAATATATATATATATATATATATATATATATATATATATATATATATATATATATAATTATGGATAAAATAACTGAAAAAAAATTGGGTGTTTTTTTTTGTGAAAGTATTTATTTCTATGTTTTTATATATATTTAATATTTCAGACCACATCGGTCCTTCCTCAGAAATTAATTGAATTACTGTATTACTGTATTTGGCAGTTTGTTTACACTTTACAGCGTTCGTCGTTAGACGCGGACGTCACGTGATGTGGAATGCAACTATGTTTGATTTTTTTAACGTAAATCTAACGATAGTATTGTAGATGTTGTTTAAAAAGGTTTTTTAAATATATATATATATATATAAAGTTCACACAATACAAAACTCAAGATCCACTCAATGTAGAGTGTTAATGAGTCAGAAAGTAAGATGATGGAATAAGACATGACAATCATGAGGTTATGGTGGATATATAACCGATAACCCTATGAAGAGTTGAAGATTGTAGTTTTTGGAGAACTATCCACAGAAGAGACTATTCAAAAAATTAACAGTTCTTGGGAATATTTACGGAGAGGAACACGATTCTTACCAAATATATGGTACCAATACTATTTTAAGTTTCATCGGGCTCTTATAAATATAGATCATAGCAGAAGGAGTCGGATACCATCTGGAGTTGTACAGATGAGCAGACCACTTCTACAGCATCTTCAGTGGTGAATAGTATATATGGGTTCCACTTTAGGTCTAGGGTGAATTTGGGTCTAAATAATTGTTCAATGGAATCATTGAGAGTGCAACCGCTTATTATGATTGTAGAACATTCAGAGTTTAATCGGTGATGATAAAATCTTATATATTTTATAATCAGTCTAGAGGTCTCGGACATTCCTATCTATCACTCCAACCATGACGGTCCGGCATTAAGTTTGGAAGGTCACTAGAGAGACATTCGGTGTCATAACATAGCTGTAAGTGGCTGCTGGGCAACCAACTCTTCTTGCACCATGATTAGGTGTCCAGAACAGTAGATCAATCGCGAGTACTTTAGTTCACAAGGTATTAAAAGTTACATCCCAGTCTTTCTCGTAAATATTAATAAAATACGATAGAAAACTGAAGAGACGTGAGGAGACTAGTTGTTGCTTGATGGCAACGAAATGTTACAGACGTTACATATCTGTTGTGGATTCCGGGATGAAATCCGGTATCAAATAATAACAAACGCCAAGAATGAATATAGGGAAATAAATGTATTAACGTAATAATACAAACTGGTAATACAGGTTAGTAGTTGCAGGAAAGCGGGTTAGTAGGAAAGTATATATATAGTCTTTGGTATCGACGTATCGCTGTATGACTTCTTACTGAGTCTACGTGCTGGGACTCTTGCTGCTACGTTGTTCTACCGACTGACTCCACTCCTACTACTTGACTTCTTGACTCTTCGGGTATTCACTGGTAGTAGTACATGTATACCTTGTGTGAGTCCATTTGTGTGAAAAGGGGAGATCCCTCAACAATATCAATGAGACATTCTTGCACAAGACAGAGTTGAGGTCATCGGGATTACCGGGGAGAGTGATTAAATATTTCTAGGGGACTCGCTCTCACTCGTTACACAGTGACAACCATTAAATAAAGATGCTATTCATGCTATTGGTTTTTTGTTTATTTTATTTTCAGTATCACTCCATGCAAAGCAGTACCGCCAGTAAAACGCAAGGGGTTACAGCGTGTGAAAGAATTAGGAATAGAAACATTAATTATGAGCAGAAAGAGAAAAGAGTAATAAGGAAGACAGTAGACAACAATTGACATTGCATTTCATTTTTTGAACATTAATGTTTCGCTTGAAAGCATGGAGCCGGAAGGGAAATACACAAGTTAACATAGAACTTACGGCTACATATAGCTAGCTCAACTTTAAATCGATGAGATTTAGATGGAAGTCAAGTACTGCGCTGCAATTCATAAAGTCTAGTTATTATAGCGAAGAGCTCGTCAGAACAATTATCATAAAAGTATTTATAAAAAAAACAAAAGAAACGATTCAGAGAGGTAACCTTCCAGCGGTGAGTAAATAACTGAAGCCGAGCCAATAGATCAGGAACAATAATGTATGGGGACACCTCGAGGCGGTGTAATGGTTAGCAAGCTTGTTCCACTAAAACAATTACTACTGAGTAGTGAGTTCGATTCTTACTGGATGCTCCCTACTTTCGGCTTTGTGCCACATCTAAGCTACGCTTAGAAAATCCCTATAATATAAATTATTCTTTGGGTTTTATCAAGGAGCTCAAAGTAAATAGCAAGGGCACCGGATGATATACGGCAGCAATAGGCAAAGCAAGGATGAATGGTAGACTTATAGATATTTAAGATAGATTCCGGAAATATAAATTGTCTCACAGGACAGGTTGAACCAACTTTCTAATTTTCTAACTTATCAGTGGATTTAATAGAGTCTTTTCACTTCATGTCATCTGAGAACGTTAGCCCGAGAAGGCGAGAACGAGTCACTTTGTCGTTTCATATGAAAGTTCAGGTGTGAGCAAACCTAATGCGTCTGTCTTTGCGGAGCATCTCTAAATCTGTAGCTTCATGATCATAACGGTAAACATCTAACAAAAGAAATATTTGTCAAAGTAGTCTCCTTCCTTGCCAGTGCAGGTAACTCATATCTTTTTTTCGGTAATCACATAGATTACGCAATTAATATTTCCGTTGTTACGCATGTCCGACCAGAAAACTTTTATATCTTATTCAAATAACTCATTTCTTTTTCTTGCAAGCTGACGAATGACATTGATACGCAATCTTCTTTTTTTCCTTTTTCTTCTTCTGCTGCTGCTCATGTCATGCTGCCCGTGCTCTCTTTCTCTGTCCTTTTTCTTATTCTTATGCTTTAGCTGTTGTAGCTTCTTCTTTTGCTGCTGCTGCTGCTGCTGCACTTTCTTTTCTCCCTCTATTTTTCTGCTGTTGCTCTTTCTGCATATTCTCGTCCTCCTCCTCATTCATCTTCTTCATTTTCTTCTTCATCATCTTCTTCGCATTCACCTTTTTATTCGCCTTCTTTTTCTTCTTTTGCTTCGGCGCTTTTCCCAACTTCTTCTTCTTATTCTTCTTCTTCTTCTTCTTCTCTTTTTTTCTTCTTCTTTTTCTTCTTCTTTTTTCTGCTGCTGCTGCTATTTTTCTTCTTCTTCGTCTCTTTTTTCTTCTGCTTTTTCTTTTTTCTGCTGCTGCTAATTCTTTTTCTTCTTTTTTTTTTCGTTTTCTTCTACTTTTTCTTCTTTTTTCTGCTGCTGCTGCTATTTTTCTTCTTCTTCGTCTCTTTTTTCTTCTGCTTTTTCTTTTTTCTGCTGCTGCTAATTCTTTTTCTTCGTTTTCTTCTACTTTTTCATTGTCTCTTTTCTCTTCTTTTTGTTCTGTTTTTCTTCTTTTTCTGCAGCTGTTGCTTATTTTTCATCATCTTCTTTGCCTCTTTTTTCTTCTTTTTCTTCTCCTTTTTCTTCTTCTTTTTCTACTGCTGCTGCTAATTTTTCTTCTTTTTCTACTACTACTACTATAAATACTACTACTTCTGCTACTACTTTTCTTCTTCTTTTTCTTTTGTTGTTGATGATGTTACTGCTCTTTCTTCTTCTTCATTCATAAATACAGGCAGATAGTTAAACAGATATAGTTTAATGGAAAACAATGGCAACTTAAAGATCCTAACCCAGTTTTCCACCATTTGCCACCGGTTGAGAGGAAGCTGCCCTAATATGTTTAATTCAAGCGATCTAAATGAAATCCCGAATATATTCTCGCCTGACTAACACGAGAAATTTATCTGTATTATTATTTTACAAGTTTTTATTTTATTTTCTGAATGACTGATAATATAACGAGTCAAATTACGACGTAAACAGATACAATTATATCAAATTATTTTAAATTAGAAATCTGAAAAATATATGAATATAAAACATTGCAAATAGACGCCATTTCAAATGTGGTATACTTCTCATGATAAAATTATGAATATTTTGTTATAATTTTCTGTTGGTGGGTTAATTTCAAATTGATGTTTGGGACAACTAAAATACTTGAATCCATTAGAAACAGAAAGTGTATCACAATGTTGTGCAAAAACACGCACATATACGGAAGTGTGTATGTGTATATTTCTAGATGTATATGGAAGAATTTATATCTGTTTTATGTTTTACTATAAAAACACACACCTTTGAAGTATATTTATGCATGAAGAATTTTTTTATGACTTCAACCGACAAAGTCTATATTTTCACATTGATTTATTTTCATATTTGCGAATAAAATACTATTACTAGGATCTCTCATAGAGTTTACAATTGTCTCTGTCATTATCAAAAATTGGATTATTGTTTGCACAGTAGGTAATATTTTATTAGCTATATCCTAACATTTTCGGAGCGACAGAATTGAAGTTAATCAAAGTATACATGATACAAATATATATATATATATATATATATATATATATATATATATATATATATATATATATATAATTCGCTTGACGAGGAAATGGAACTAATGTCTTTAATTTAATAACAAAATTAAATTCGAAGCTCTTAGCTTACATTTTTGAAACATGGTTATTACTGTGTAGTGAAAAAACGTACTTTAAATCAGTTAATTTATATATATATATATATATATATATATATATATATATATATATTGTCATGCACAGGCAGACTGCTTCGCTGTAGCGCAGCTCACCATTGTGGCTAGATTTCCGGTTGCTTCTAGCTAGAATCGAAACCCGACTCAATTGGCGTCAGTCGGGGATTCTACCACTAAGCCGTTGGCTCAGGGATGAAGGTGAATTTAAGCGTATTTATTTTTAGATAAACACACAGTGACTGAGAGAACTCGATTCGATTTACCGAAGAGTCTCTCATTATTAGCCGTAATAGTCACTGTTTACAAACCCACATTTCCTCCCCAGAGAGCTCAACCGAAATAAATTTTTCAGGAGCATATATATATATATATATATATATATATATATATATATATATATATATATATATATATAT
>OZ038487.1:104797411-104802411 GCA_964036315.1 Acanthosepion esculentum | reverse complement strand
AAACAAACATTGCTATTAGTTAAAGAGGACAGGAATGTGTGGAGAGCCATTATCGCACATCTTTTGGAGAGACACGGCAGATGAAAAAAAAACAGACTTGTTGTTCTTTGTATTTAATAAAACAGTCGCCTGTAAATAGAACAAGCCAGCAAAATCGAAAGAAAAGACATACATTTACAAATGATAAATGAATTTCCTTATCGCTGATTTATTCATTATTTAATGACGTGCTGACAAATAACCCGAAAAAGAAATTTCAGTTATTTTTATTCAATGGATGCAAATCAAGATGTGTATGCACCGTTAAGTGTGCATATTAATATAGACGAGCTGGTGAGCAGATATGTAAGAAAATATGCAGCGAATACGAAGGAGACAGAATTCAAACACACACGCGCACAGACACGCAAACACACACACACACACACACATGAGAAATATTGAATACATGAAGCAACAAGTGATCATATAGAGAGAAAACCTCAGTGAAATAGCCAATGAACATCGTGATATGGAAGGCGTCAGTAAATATTTTACGTCTGGATATATGTACACATCGATGTTTATGCGAGCAAAGGATTGTGCGTCTCTATCGATATCTATCTATCTATCTATCTATCTATCTATCTATCTTCTACTCATTTCCTTCTATCTATCTATCTATCTATCTTCTTACCTCCTTCTATCTATCTATCTATCTATCTATCTATCAGTCAATCTGTCTGTCGCGCTGTCTGTTTGTCTATCTATCTATCTATCTATCTATCTATCTATCTATCTATCTATCTATCTATCTATCTATTTATCTTCTTACCTCCTTCTATCTATCTATCTATCTATCTATCAGTCAATCTGTCTGTCGGTCTGTCTGTTTGTCTATCTAACTATCTATCTATCTATCTATCTATCTACTACTCATTTCCTTCTATCTATCTATCTATCTATCTATCTATCTATCTTCTTATCTCCTATCTATCTATCTATCTATCTTTCTATCTATCTATAAGTCAATCTGTCTGTCGGTCTGTCTATCTATCTATCTATCTATCTATCTATCTATCTATCTATCTATCTATCTATTTATATATCTATCTTCTTACCTCCTTTTATCTATCTATCTATCTATCTATCTATCTATCTGTCAATCTGTCTGTCGGTCTGTCTGTCTATCTATTTATCTATCTATCTTCTACACATCTCCTTCGTTCTATCTATCTATCTATCTATCTATCTATCTATATGTCTGTCTGTCTGTCTGTCTCTCTGACTCTCTCTCTCTCTCTCTATATATATATATATATATATATGCGTGTGTGCGTTTGTGTGCGTTTGTGTGTGTGTGTAGATTTATAAAAAACAGTGTCGGATTGATTGATAGATGAAATGACAATCAATCCATCTTTGCCTGTCAAAGTGAGCGGGCCTATGTCTACTGAGGCAGTTGCAACAGTCCTCCAATGAGGAAAACTATTGTTCGATTCTATGAAAATGTCAGGGATTCACATTACGAAGATTACAAGCTGACCTCTAAAATGTAACCGTCTAGTTCGGCGTTAATCTCGGGTACTTGTAAAGACTTATCCCAAACAAATGAATATATATATATATGTGTGTGTGTGTGTGTGTGTGTGTGTGTGTGTGTGTGTGTGTGTGCAAAAGTAAATATGTCTACTTTTTTCAATGTTTCACTATATATATGCATGTGTTTTTGAGTACGCTGCTGTGTGCTTAAAGCACTTTAAATTACGAGTGTTTCAAATTCCTATAATAATTGCACATACTTGCATATTTCCATCAAAACAAGAAAAAGGCCCGGAAACATACAACAACAAAATTCATGAAACAGAGTGTATGAATTACCATATTAATTCTCTGCAAAAATAATTTCAAATAAAAGTTCTCAATCCTATCCTGAGATTTAAAAAAAAGAAATTGATGATATATATATATATATATATATATATATATATATATATATATATATATAAGAAAAAAGACAATAGGAAAACTGTATGTGGTTTAAGTCGACGCATTTCGTCTACTGCGGACTTGCAAAAAATCATTTTATATATATATATATATATATATATATATATTATATGATACATATATATAATATTATAAAATATGATATATATATATATATATATTATATGATATATATATATGTATATATAATATTGTATATATATATATATATATATATATATATATATATATATATATATATATATATATATATATATATTATAAAAGACGAATAATATGAAGTATTTACGCACATACAGAGATTCACACAGACATTCACAGAAAAATCCTTCTCCAACAGGCGTCTACCAAACAAATTCGTTTATAAGCTTTTCAAATTTTATATATATATATATATATATATATATATATATGTATGTATGTATAAACATAATTCACACTGCTTCAAAAAAAAGTAGGCATCTACTCAAACATGGATATCCACTAACAATTACGTTTATAACAATGAAAAATAATGTGGTTTACAAATAAAATCTATTAATTCTTTACGAATATATGTAATAAGTATATTTCTATATAGCTTTGTGTATGTGTCTATTTCCGTGCGCATGCGTGTGTTTGCTTGTTTCCTTCATCGATTTTGCGGCTTTCTGCCAATATTTGGTCAAGCCCGAGTAAAAGCCAGTATTTAAAATGCTAGTTTTCTGAAGGAAACAGGATTTTTTTAATTAGAAAGTTCTTTCTTTTAATTAGAAAGTTCTTTCAACAGAATCGCAACCTATCGCCTCAACAAAACATCAAAATATATGGTGAAATACAAACATACAAAATAATGAATTTTACAAATATATAAGGATCATGTTATATTTATGAGAGGCAAATCTATATAATACAAAATGCCTGCATCGATATTTTAAACGTTTTTCTCTCTAAAATATTCCTAGTCGGTTATACTATCAGAACTGACATCATATGAACTGCGCGTGTGGAATTTTGCTCTATGTCCTGATATAGAAGATGCCTTTTATTTTTCAAAGTGATTTTATTGCAAATATTTAAATGCACTTTGTACACTGACTCACTGTAAGAAGATAAATATTAGACAGTTATATGACGTTGAATAAAATCCATCAAGATATGAGCGATCAATACCCTCCACAATTTCTGTCATTTCTAGCCCGAGTAAATTTTGTCTTTTCGCTAAAGTATCTATCTATCTATCTATCTATCTATCTATCTATCTCTCTCTCTCTCTCTCTCTCTCTCTCTCTCTCTATATATATATATATATATATATATATATATATATATATATATATATATATATATATATATATATATATATAAAAAAGTGAACATAGAAGTCAACACTTAGAGGCGACAGTCTGTTTCATGCTAGATGCAATCGTCAGGCCACCTTGATTGAATCTAACATGAAACAGACTGTGGCCTCTAAGTGTTGACTTCAATATTCACTTTTATATTTACACATGCTCTATCTCAGAGATTGAGCACGCTATCCCATAAATATAGCACATTTTAAGACTATATTTCTTTATACATATATATATATATGTGTGTGTGTGTGTGTGCGTGTGTGTGTGTGTGTATATATATATATATATATATATATATATATATATATATATATAGATATATTTATATATATTTATAGATCCCTAACTCTCACACATATATATCCCATAGAAACTTATATATATATACATATATATATATATATATATATATATACATATATTTCTCTTTCTCTCACACACATATATCCCACGCAAATATATATACATATATATATATATATATATATATATATGTATGTATATATATATATATTTATATATATATATATATATATATATATATATATATATATATAACACGCATATATATGTATACGCGACACACACGCACAAACTCACACATACACACACACATATATATATAAATATATATATATATATATCTGTGCGTGTGTGTATATATATATATATATATAAATATATATATATATGTATATATATATATATATATGTTACACGCGCGCACACACACATACACACACACATATATCCTGCAACTCACGTGCACACAAACCTACACACACACACATATATGTGTGTGTATACATATACATATATATATATTGACAGATAGATAGATAGATAGATAGATATGCGAAACTCACGCACAAACACACAAATATATACATATATAACAAGTGGTTTGTCCTCTGAAGTTTTATTAAATTTTTACTACTTCCGGCTCAACTGCTTTATGTCAGAATTAGAATTGTGAAAATGTTTTCGTCGAGTACTTTCGACTGTCACTGCAGTCGTTATCGAGCATTTCATGTTTAGTTTGATTATGAAAATGTATTTGGTTAATTCCCCACACCACCGTTTGCGGGAACCAATTTCAATTATCTTAAAGGTGACGTCATTTACAAAAATCAAACTAAATTACTACACTGATTTGTTTTTCATGTAAAAATCAAGTTTGATCGTTATCAATGACGTCACCTTTAAGTGACATGAAATTGGTCCCAGTCAAATAGGGAACACAAAAATTAGAAAAAAAAATCATACGCACACACACGCACACACAAACCAACACATTTATATATATATATATATATATATATATATATATATATATATATATATATATATATATCTGATTCTTTTAGCTAAGTGCATCTGGTGACGAAAGACCAATATCATATATATTTCGATTCCCTCCTCTTCTGGCGGAAAACTTTTAAGTAACACGTTCAAATTTACACAAAACTCCATAGTGACTTTATTTCAATAATAATAATACACAAAAACATACGGAAGACGAACTGTGACATGAGCAGGCAGAAAAATGTACGCGATACTTGAAAAGAAAGAAACTCACAGCATAATAAGGATGAAAAATATTCGATAATGCCTAACGATGGCTTTCTGTCATAGATCAATTTATAAATACTCGAAAATGATATGAAATATAAA
>OZ038487.1:104784911-104787411 GCA_964036315.1 Acanthosepion esculentum | reverse complement strand
AAGAAGTGTCGTCAAGCTTTTCAAGGTTGTCTGATGTTATATGGACTGCAGATCCTTTTTCTCTGATAACCCCTTCATATATGACAGGCAGACTGTTTTCTGAGTGTTGTTGTCCTCCACCTCTTCTTGATATTCCAACCACCTGAAGAAGGCCGGAGTGTACAACGGCCGAAACGTTGTAAAAAATATGGCGACAAAGACGAGGACAATAGTCCGAATAATGTAAATAATGTACATAATACCTCATCTCAGAAATATAGACAGAAACCGTAGAATGGGTGACTGGGACAACTGGCGCCTCATAAACAGCTGCTTCGAGTAAACTGAACTCGACAGCCCAGGAAGTCAGTACACCTAGAAGAAGGAAAACCCTGATTTTAAACCTCCACTGCTTTGCGATCATATTCTAAACGCGGAAATGGATATAGAACATAAAACCCGTAGCTGGGCCCCGAAAGCGGTTGACTGACAACTTTTCAGGGACCATGCAGACTGGGAAGCGCACAGACCCCATATATCATAAACTGTCTAGAAGAAAAACCCTGAATTCAAACCAAGTGCTGCTTTGTAGGTCTTGCTTCTTTAACTTCTGAGAGAGGGGACTTGGTTTCCTCAACATTTTCGGTGCAATAGAAACCGTCAATCCATTGCACCATTCTGCTTTGACTGTCAATATAAACCACAACTGTGAGAGGGAGGAGAGTAGTGACCCCAGAGGCGCAAAATGCGTTAAATTAATGAATGAATGAATGAATGACCACTGTATGGAGGATCCTACAGTTATCTGAACAGAAAGAGATTTCGGAGATTCTTTTTAGTTCACTTTGCGCTAATACCCTTGAAATAGGCATGAATACATCTTACATCAGCTCTAGGTTAAAGTGTAAGGAAGACTGGGTAACCTAGCCTTAAGCTGACCATCTAGGAGAAGCCCATCTCTGAATTCAAACTCAGTTTGAAGAAATATACTTTACATGGGACTATATTTTGCAAGATACACCTTACGTTAGAGGACTCGCAACGACCAGTGTACAGCGACTGTCAAAAACGCTATCCGCCTTATGTGTGCTGAAATACATCTAGTTTTTTTTTATTATGCAAGCTCCGAGAATAACACTTGAAGTGCAAGAACAACTTTTACATATGCATGTGATTGATATCAAACGTTTAGCTCTGAATTAGAAAAACATACACACACGTGGATATAAATCATTGAGCCTTATATGCCGATATGTAAAGAACCATTTTAATTTAAGTCTAGTCCAAATTTCTTTTACCGATAATAGACTATTACCTAAATGCATTTCATTATCAGATTAAGTCGATGATTAACTAAAAAATTACTTAGATATGGTTATAAATAATTAAATTATGGAGATGTTCTAAACGTAGCTTATATGTGGCACAAGGCCGAAATTATGAGGCACGCAGTGAGGATCGAACTCACCAGTCAGTTGTAATTCTTCTAACGATACAAGCTTGCTAACAATTACAACACGTTGAGGGACCACAAATGATTTTCTAAGCGTAGCTTAGATGTGTCACGAGGCCGAAAGTATAGGGCACCCAGTGAGGGTAGACAGGCCCGCTAACAATTATACCACGTAGAAGTGCTCCCAAATAATTAAATTATGATTCAAAAACAAAATAATGTTAAAATTTAAATCGATAGTGCGATGCATTAAGTGTAGCTTCGGTGTGGCACAAGAAAGGATGTATGGTGGTACCCGGTCAGGATCGAACTCACCATTCACTCGAAAATGGTCTGGCAAGACAACCTTGTTAACCATTGCACAAGGCCGAAGTGCGTATGAAAACGCTATATAATAATAGATGAACCCTCAATTGAAAACTGTTTCATTTAAAAAATGTTCCTGACAAATTATATATATTATCATATATACATATGTGTGTATAATTATATACACGTGTATATGAACTTAAACACACGCACGCACACACACACGCCCCCCCCCCACACACATATATATATATATATATATATATATATATATATATATATATATACATAAATATTAAATTGAACATTGAAGACAACACTTAGAGGTGACAGGCGGTTTCATGCTAGACGCAATCGTCAGGCCACGAGACTTTATATATATATATATATATATATATATATATATGTACATATATATATATATATATATATATATATATATATATATATATATATATTTAAATAAAAACAGACCACTTTAAGGTTCGTAAACTAAATATATATATATAAATATATATATATATATATATATATATATATATATATATATATATATATATATATATATATATGGAAATATATACATACATTTTGCATATTTATATACTTTTCTTACTGTAAACGTTATTTTTAGTGTATACTCGTATTTGAAATAAAAGCACTGTTTTTATTTGGGGGGGGGGTATCTATTTTAAATAGTGTATATTATGATTACCGGGGCAACAAACTCGAGAAAAATGAATAAAAGTTAAGAACACT
>OZ038487.1:104747307-104777307 GCA_964036315.1 Acanthosepion esculentum | reverse complement strand
CCCTGTTTGCTATCACGGCTTTACGAATTTTACCGCAGTATTAGGTTATAAACGAGGTCTCATCATTTTACAGTTGAATTTACTAGATATAATTCTAAGTAGTATGTTAACAGTTTATTCCTACGCTTATGAAACACTTTCGAATTCTTGCATCGCAGTCAAGATTTAAAATGCAATGTCAATCGCAGTCGTTTGTCGTTTAACCCCTAATCTTTTACTCTTGACTCACCTGAATAATGTTTGTCTTTCGCCTTAGTGACTTTATTTCCTTTCTTAGGGAAAAACGATTAAAAACAAATTCTTCTACTGAGTTTTATTTTAAATTAGATTGCGGGGTGGAGGGAGAAAGAGAGAGAGAAAGATAGAGAGAGAACAGAGCCTACCAATATTGTGCACGGAACGTGAAGAATATTTTCAATAACTGATGTGTGTATATATATATATATATATATATATATATATATATATATATATATATATATATATATATATATATATATATATATGAAGAAATATAGTTTTAAGGTGTGCTACATTTATGGGATAATGTTCTCAATATCAGACACAGAAAAAACAACAAAAATTCCAATATGAGCTCTAGTAAAAAAAACATGCAATGATAACAGCAAAATTTGCAATATGATCACTGGTAAAAAAAAACTGTTTGCTGAAGACATTAGCTTTATACTACCCAGAAATTCATACACAGATCTCCTCAAGGTACAGTGGATAAAGGCGTCAGTTAGATCCAGTGACAGGATCCGAAGAGTGTGAGTTCAATACCCGGTTAAGGTGATGGAGAACTTTGAAAGGGGAATTAAAAGATAACTGACATCCATTAGACATTGCACGTGGAACTAGAACAGTCTACTCCAGTGAGCGAAATAAAGGGTTCAGTTCGACATTCCAACCACCTGAAGAAGGCCGGAGCGTACAACGGCGGAAACGTTGTGAAAAACATGGCGACAAGGATGAGGACAATAGTCCGAATAATGTAAATAGTGTACATAATACCATATCTCAGAAATATAGACAGATATTATCAGAGATAGAGCATATGTAAATATAAAACTAAACATTGAAGTCAGCACTCAGCCTGTCGATAGCGTCTAGCATGAAACAGCCTATCGCCTATGAGATTTGACTTCAATGTTCACACACACACACACACACACACACACACACACACACACATATATATATATATTTGTGTATTTAGGCAGCAATCCTTCATTCATGCACATTTCATTGTATACGACTGACACGGTGCTTTTATTTAGTTTTTTATACAATTTCTCATGCGATCTAAAAATGTTTTTCTTTTCGGATGATAAATTATATAAAAACTGTCCGAAGGTTCTTTTTATCCGAGCGCTTTCGGATATACATTTAGCCATTTTCAAGGATTATATTTTAATTGTTAGAATTAGAAACTTTCGTAAATAATTATATAGGCCACACTACAACATGTTTAACACGCAGACTAACTCTACACCTTTCTGACAATAGCTCAAATAGATCTCATTTAAATATTCATGGAGACATACCGGACACATTTCGGAACATACTTGTCGACAACACTAATATAATAGCATCATCCACATGCAAAAAAAAGGCTAAAAATAATGGAAGACTTATTAATAAAAACAAACAAACCAACACTTAATAATATTAACTTTGAACATGGACATAATATCTTGACCGTGTTTTGAAACAAAAAAAATGAAACATTTTATAAAACATACATATAACAAACTATTTCTACTTCTAACAGTTAAAATATAATCCTTGAAAATGGCTAAATGTATAGCCGAAAGCGCTCGGATAAAAAGAACATTCGGAGAGTTTTTATATAATTTATCATCCGAAAAGAAAAACATTATTAGATCGCATGAGAAATTGTACAAAAAACTAAATAGAAGCACCTTGTCAGTCGTTTTTAATGAAATGTGCATATATATATATATATATATATATATATATATATATATATATATATATTACAATGAAAAGTAAATTAGAAAAGTTAATGATATAAAATGGCGAAATCACTTTGCTAACAAACTTTTAAAAATGCATTAACCCACTAACTACTCGATGAATGCTATAATCCTTGTTTTTCAACACTATAAACTGTATTAGGTTTTCCATAAATATGCACGTATTCGAAGTGATTTCACCATTTTATATCATTAACTTCATTAATTTGCTTTTTGTATGAATGATTCATTGTGATATAAATTAAACAGCACCAAAATATTGATATATATACGAACAATTACGATGAAAATAATTATAGAAAAGAAACAAGAACTGTATTTTTCTGAAGTTAATGTGAAATAGATACACTATGTTCTAAAACTAACTTTATATTTCTTACATTGATTTATTTATTTTGTGAGAAGCTGTAATTCTTCGGGTGAGACGAACTGTACAGCGTCCATAATTTTATGCTAATGTTCATGTTGTTGGTAATTTCTGTCTTCCAATGTAAACCATTCTATCGAGCATGCTCCATAAGTTTTTAACCAGGCTAATGAGTATCTCTGAAGTGCATTTTATTAAGATATTCATTAGTTTTCGTCGCCAAATCTGACGAAGGAATGCAGTTCGAGAAAATAAAATCATTGTTTTAGAAAGCCTTGATCTTTTTAACACAGTTAGGAATATGCTATGATTTCGTAACTTCACATTTGATCTCAAACTAAAAGCATCGGACCGCCTGCTTTTGCTGAGGCCCGAACCAGAGTGGGCGGTTTCCATCTGTCTCCACCATCGAGGTTAGCCTGGCAGTAATCGGTAAAAAGTAAAAAATTAAAATTCTTTTTTTCATGTCATTCGCCTTTTCAGTATCGTTATTATTAATCGTGGCCTAGTGATCGACCTCTCAGTACTTACTTTAGGATTATTTTAGAACATGATATACTATTTTTGTTTCGATAGTTTCTCGCTGATATATGATTTCTAATTGTCCAAGTTTAACAAAGACGGATTTCTAGGCCGTTTTTCTTGATATGGGACACCGAGGTACCTAACATGAAGTACTGTAGTCCTTTTCAGAAGAAGCTGACTAAATTATAATTATTTTCCACCCCGCAAACTATCTCTCACAGACGAGATGTAGCAATTGTCTCGCTACTCTATCGCTACTTCCATCGACAGTGCTAAGACAAACTATATTCCTTTGTTCCCCGAGTTCTAACCTTCACGGCTAGTACCCGCCATGCCACTCGCATTGTAGCTAACCACCTTCATTCTTTATGTATTCCATGGGTGAGAAGTAAGAACTGCTTAGTCCTGGGATCACTGCTAGGTTTAATCCACTCCCACTTAACCTGTTCAAGTCTTGGGTTAACTGTTCCCCACTTATCCATGCAAACTTTGTTTCTTACTCTGTAAATCCATTGATTCTCTAGAAATATATATATAAATTTCATAAATCTTGTAAGATATTGCTCCAATTATTGGACCAATTATTCATGTCACGTCAACGAAAAAATCATTTACAATAATAGAAATTGTGACTTGCTACATTACGACAACATTCAGAAATCTAGCGTCGCATTACTGTATGTTTCAAAAATTTTTAACTCTTAATAATAGTACACATCTTTAATAAAACATCTTTCGAAAAGTATCAAATCATTTTCCTCTTAGAATTTTACACGAAATTACCTGGAACTGAATAAAAAAATGACATCAGTTTCTGAGGATGGTAAATGTTTCTACCGAAAGTACTTGCAAGCAATACTGACCGAATATCTAATCTATTGTATAATTAATACAAATAAGCTTCGTGTCGTTCAACGAGTGGTCAGTGAGTTCATGCCTTCTTAATCTGTTAGCGAAATGAGTTCGCCATTAATTACATTAATTTATTCTTTGAATGACTATTGTACTATATATATATATATATATATATATATATATATATATATATATATGTGTGTGTGTGTGTGTGTGTATATATATATATATATATATATACGTATATATATATATATATATATATATATAATATATATATATATATATATATATATATATATATATATATATATATATATATATATATATATATGGGGGTGTTTGTGTTGTGGTAGGATCCACCTAATTTGCATAGTAGAGTTGGTACCGGGAAGAGAGGGGAGGAATCAGGAGATTCAACCAGAGACTCTGCCCGACTGCGGCTCAGTCAACACATTCTTAGGAACGGTCTTCCCAGGAATATACAAAATACTATATGTAAATATTGTGTACACTTTCTTGTTTCAATACATTTTGTTCTACGTACATTTTGTGTTGCATTATTATTCCATGCATTAGTCAAGTTTCAACAGTTTGTGAGAGAGAAATTAATTCTACCTATTTTGATACATTGTCATTTTGTTTTTGTACCACATTTATGTAATTTTAAATGTGTTCCAACTATGCAATTTCTATTTTCTTTACAAATATAATGTTGCTATATAGGGTCTGGTGCCACCTTTGTCCATATCGATGTCCTAGACAAAATCCAGAGACGAATATGCAATGTTATAGGTCCTGACCTGGCATCCGACTACAGTCATTTTCTCACAGACGTACTGTGGCTTCCTGGTGTCTTTTCTACAAATATTTTCATGGCAACTGCTCTGACGAGCTAATTTCGCTGGTACCCCAACTGCATTAAATTAAGCGTGCTACTACACTGGCATCTCGGTCCCACCCTTTCATTGTCGAAACAGTTAAATGTAACCGCCTCTTCTACTCCAACAACTTTTTCTCTAGCACTTTCCGTCAGTGGATCTCCCTACTTGCTTCCTTGTTAGCTCTAATCTGCAAATATTCAACCGCGGAGTAATTGAGGTATCGGAGAGCCGAGTTCGAATTCCAGTCAAATCAATTATATTCACTTACGTGCTGATACCCTCGGGAAAGGTATGAATACTCTTCTTCTCCCTCCAGCTATGAGTAAACAGCAGGACAGTCTGGGTTCTATAGCCTTGGATCGCAACTGGTCTACTGCAGACAGAAATGGCAACCTACAACGAGAAAAAAATCTGCCTCGTCAGTCATGTATCGAAAGATACATGATCGGCTAAGCGTGTATCATGCATGGCACATAACTGCCCGGATGTCAATCGACATCGTCTAAAGCCTTAATCCTGATCCCCGTCCTTCTCTATATCCTTTTCTCAAACTCCCCTCTTTACTCTTGCTCTCAGTCTCTGTAACACCTTGCGTACTAGTGACACTCTCGCCTTGCATGGGGTGAAATACTTAAAAAAAAAACTATTTATATCACATATAATAATAGGAATTGTTTAACAGATTTTTCATTCATTTTTGAATACCTATTTTCTTACATATATTCACATTTGTTTCTTGTTTATTAATTATATCTTTATATATTTTTTTAAAATCCCCAACACTCTTCATTTTCCTAACTTGCATAATAATTATTTGTCGTATTTCGCAGTCGTAACATCTAACGCGTCATTTTTTTATTTTATTTTGCATGATGACAATAATTAATTTGGTGTGAAAACGCTGAAAATTAATAGGCGTAACTCGCAAAATATTATCAAATACCCCAGATTTTTCCTCTAGATTTGTAAATATATTTTTCGACCATTAATTTTTTTTCTTTGGTTCGGTTGTATACACATTTGCTTCCGGGTCCCAACCAGAGATCTAAGGTCAGTAATGGCTTCCAGACATTTTCCACCAATCATTTCTGTCAAAATTAGTATTATTTCTTTTTACCGGTTCTAGGTCAAACTAAGGATGTGATTTTTGTTGTTTCCACTTAATTAAACGAAAGACGACTATAAACAAACAAACAAAATACATAAATAAAAATAAAGAACTTAAATGACCAAAACTCTTGGCGGGATCTGGGCTCTACTTGTTAGAACTGTTTTTTGAATTTCCTGAAGAGATGAACCAGGGATTTTATAGATATGTTCTTGAGTTACTCTATTGATCAGTCCCAAAACTCCAACGACAACAGAAACAGTTTTTACTTTTAAGTGTCATATTATTTTTTTCCATTTAAATCTCCAGGTTTTTGTATTTGCATATTTTTCAATAACCTTTCCAACGATGTTTTTGTCACGTGGTACGCCCATGTCAAAATGTGCAAACTTTTTTCTGTCTTTGATAACAATGTCTTATTATTTTGATAATAATGACAAAGAAATATTCTTTTTCTTCTTCTTCTTCTTATACTTCTTCTTCTTCTTCTTCTTCTTCTTCTTCTTCTTCTTCTTCTTCTTATTATTATTATTATTATTATTATTATTATTATTATTATTATTATTATTTTTATTTTTATTTCCTTTGATATCTGGCGTTTACACATTTCTTTCCGGGTCCCGCCCAGGGACCTACGGTTAGAAATGGCATCATGACACTTTCCACTGCAAAATAAATAAATAAATAATAATAAATATTAATTACATAGATAAAGTCCTTCGTAAACTGTGGGCTGTACTTGTCAGAACAATTTTTTGTATCTCTTTGAGGCATGGACTTCCAGGGATCCCTTTAATCAGCCTACTGGAATCTTTTCCAACCAGTCCAAGGGCTCCAACTACAACAGGGATTGTTGATGTTCCCATGTGCCACATTTTTGAGATTTCTATTTCAAGGTCCTTGTATTTTGACAGTTTTTCGAATATCTTCAAAGATACATTGCAGTCTTCTTTTTCTTCTTCTTCTTCTTCTTCTTCTTCTTCTTCTTCTTCTTCTTCTTCTTCTTCTTCTTATTATTATTATTATTATTATTATTATTATTATTATTATTTGTCATGCCTTAAAAGAAACTGTATAAAATTTATTTAAAAAGTGTCATCATTTGATGAGTTTCCGAAATAATTTTGCGATAAATGTTTCACACTCTCGGTTTCAAGTGGAGCAAAAAACGGAAAAAGGTGCCGGAAAGATGTGCAGATAATATCATAGCTCCATCCATATCTATCCACATATTTATATATTTATGTATAATCTATGTGCTTCGTCTCTGTGCGCCTGCGTTAAAGTAAGTGAGAGCGAGAGAGAGAGAGAGAGAGAGAGAGAGAGAGAGAGAGAGAGAGAGAGAGAGAGAGAGAGAGAGAGAGAGAGAGAGAGAGAGAAGATCGGATAGGGAGGAAAGTGGGTAGAGTAAGAGAGAGGGAGATAGGGAGAGTGAGGGAGTCAGGAAGCGGAAAAAGAGAAGGAACAACAAAGAGAGAATATAGATAATTTTTGAAAGCTCGATATTAAATCATTTGCATGCACTGTGTATTATTTCTCTCTCTCTCACTCATTCACTCTCCCTTGCTATATATATATATATATATATATATATATATATATATATATATAATTCAATAATTTCACTTCAAGCAAGGTAATAAAGCCACTAAGAAGGAAGGATTTACTAAGTATGAAAGAATACGAGAAAAAAATTAAGGAAAGAGAATAAAAGAACAGAAATTAAGGAAGACAAAAAACTTAAATTTTTGAATCTCAAAATTAAAGTACAGCTAACTCATTACGAAGTGCTTTTTTTACGAATGTTTTACGAAAATAATCAGTGGAAAAAGTCAGGAAGGGATTTTTTACCTTAGAACTCTGCTTGGAACAGGGAATGAAGTGTGTATACAACAAAATCAAAGGTAATAATAATAATAATAATAATAATAATAATAATAATAATATGTATGTGCGTGTGAGTATGAGTGTGTGCTTGTGCGTATGCTGGTATGTACCAAATGCAAGTGCCATTTCCGTTAATTCCCCACCACTGGGCACGTCACACTTATAGACTTTCAACTAATTTTCTCAACGGCACGATTATTTTATATCAACTTTTATTAAACTTAAAAAATATTCCCGGCGGAACGTTTATTTGAACCGTAATGCTTATTTATTCAACGTGAAAAGTTCCAACTAACATCATATATACCAGCATATATATCTGACGATCTGCCTAAGTGAAACCTTGGTAGGTTTGTCTGGCTCATTAGGTTTGACTAGGTTTGCTCTACGTTTGTATCGAGCTCTTTAGTTAGTTGTTTACTCGTATCGGTTTTTTTTCTTTGGGCCTTGAACCTGTATCTGTGCGATCATTTTCGACAGACTTTCATGTTCCTGGCTCTTTCTTTTTTTAAAACCTTTTTTTCCCTTCGAGATTGATTTGGCTATTGTTAAATCAAGAATTCGAAGGTTTTTCGACACGAGTATAGTTACCTATATATATATATATATATATATATATATATATATATATATATATATATATATATATATATATATATGAAAATTATTTCAAGCATTCATGGGCTTCCGATCCTTATCTAAGATTAATTAATGATGTAATTTTCGGTTATGATCGATGTCATCACGATTCTTCTGTTAAGCTTGGAGAGTAATTATATATTGTTATTGCTCAACGTAGATTCCAATAGTGTTATACAATTCCAGTGACATATTTTAATCATTTCTAAGATACCACAGTGCAGAGTTTAATCTAACAACAGAAAAAAATTGCTGTTACACGACTTGGAAAATGTTGCTGTTACCCTCGTCACAAATATATATATATATATATATATATATATATATATATATATATATATATATATATATATATATATATATATATATATATATATATATATAGTTACACTCGTTCCTTATTAAACATTGGGCTCCTTTTGACGCCTCATTCGAATAAACGCTGACCAAGCGTAGCAGAGTTCGTATTCATCCGAACGGGCAAATAGTAGGCTTTTCACTGTGGATTTGTATACCCAAAAGATAGTGCGATCCAGTTTGTTTTAAGAGGTTCCTTCTCCTACACTGGTTGCCACCTAAGACTATAGGATCCTCTCTGTCCTGCTATTAGCTTGGGAAAAGAGACGGATTCATACATTTCCGAAGGGCATTATCACGTAAATGGATGTAATGAACTAAACTGAAATTCGAACTCCGGTCCCGAATTCCTCAGTCTGAGCATTGCTCCACACTGTTTGTTTGTTTCTTTCTTTCTTTCTTTCTTTCTTTCTTTCTAATCTAATCTTATGTATCTATCTATCTATCTATCTATCTATTGTAATCTAATCCAATCTATCTATCTAATGTAATCTAATCCAATCTATCTATCTAATGTAATCTAATCCAATCTATATATCTATATAATCTAATCTAATCCTATCTATCTATCTATCTATCTATCTATCTATCTATCTAATCTAATCTAATCTAATCTAATCTAATCTAATCTAATCTATCTATCTATCTATCTATCTAATCTAATCTATCTATGTATTTGGGAGATGATATATAAATTTCTGTATATTAGAATAACGTTGGGCCATATATAATCTGTAATATCTGACACAAGTAATATATAAGAGAGTCGTCGCGGAATATGAATAAAATTATGTGAAAAGAAAAGAGATATTTTACAAAACAACATGCATATTACTTTAATCAGCCACGCCATTTACATTATGGCAAACCAACCTCATTCCCTCCGAACTCCATCGGTGAGATGTAAGTTCCACTTTGAACACCTTCTTCGCGCGAATTGCTGCTTTGTGGAACAGACACCCAAGAGGGTGTTTCCCCAATCACTATAATCTTAACCGGTTCAGGGCTAGATTTAACCGTTATCTTCATCTTCTATCCGTATGAATTAGCCCTCAACATACTCCTCTATAACTCGAGTGGCCCCTGGTCCTTGTAGAGGGGGAATCTTATAACAAAAAATGTAAGACAAAATAGCTCTCAGTATTAAGTCAGATCACAATTTCGACTGAAAAACTGATATTTCAATTAAAATAGAAAGCGAGTTACTAATGCAGAAATATGAAAGAGTTGAACTAATTGCTAAATCACCATCGGATAACATGCATTCAGGAACTTGCAACATTTCACCTTTCTTGGCAGATCTTCTATTATCACAAGGTAGCATACTGAAAATACACGATGAAAGCAGAAAAAAAACGTTTGGAAACTGAATGAAATTGGCTCGACAGTGTGTCTAGTCTCGTTTGAAGAAACAGTAAATCTTTAATAGCTACTTAAAAGTGAAAATTTAAAAATTTAGCTTTCCCACATCTTCAGCGTTTGCCATCGGTACATAATTATAACCGACACTCAAATTTATATCCACCTCTCATGCTACACATATATAATTCCATCAAGACATTACTTTAGTCCGATGGAGTCCCTGTACAGAATGAACCGACATTGAATTTTCCACACACACACACACACACACACACACATACATATATATATATATATATATATATATATATATATATATATATATATATATATATATATATATGTATATTTATATATATATATATACATATATATATATATATTATATATATTATATATATATATATATTATATATATATATATACACACACACACATATATATACACACACGCATATATATATATACACACACACGCATATATATATAAATATATATATATATATATATATATATATATATATATATATATATATATATATATATATATATACATATATATATATATATATGGATGAAAATCCGATTGAATGATAAATCTTGTCAATTTTCTATTCTTGAGATTTTTTTCAAATAACCAGCGGATTCAGAATATATATATATATATATATATATATATATATATATATATATATATATATATATATTGTCATCCACAGACAGACTGTTTCGCTGTATCACAGCTCATCAGTGTGGCTAGACGTACGGTTGCCTTTGGCCAGAATCGAAAACCGGCTGAAAAATAATAATCAGACCTACATATTCAAAAAGAACTTTTGAATTTATAGGTCCGATGATTTGTATCGCGATTACGATTCCAATGTAATAAATTATAACCATGGAATATTAGTGTTTGAGCCTTTTATATTATATTCTTACTCTGTACATTCTGAACATTGAGTTCTACCTGGGAATTTATATTTATATACATATATATATATATATATATATATATATTATGAAATGTACTAAGTCCGACAATTATTTTAATATATTTTCTTCTTATACTTTATTTCTAGAGAGAAAATATTTCAGTAAATGCTATGTTTATAATAAGCAGTATTAACAACTGGTTCGATTCCTACCGGAGGATGCAGATTTTCTATGAAATTTCTCGAACATTCAGGCCGGTAAATGCTGTTTATTATAAAACAGAGCATTTACTTAAATATTTTCGTCTATATAAATAATGCATAACAACAATATGTTTGTGTGTGTGTCTTTCGTTTTTCTTATACACGATGCAAAACTTATCTTTTTAAATATTCTTCAACCGTATACCGAAATGTTCTTTTTAACCCGTTAGATATGTCATTCATATTAATAACATATTTACCCGCCGATACACTTATATACTTTTTTTCACATAAATTTTGATGATCCTACGAAATAAAACTGAGCCACTGAATCAGTTGTACTCTCATTATTTTTATTTTGATTCATGTCATGTCTCAGTTAAATTAGCGATACCGAATAAAATTACAAATTAACTTCAATAATTTACATGTCCAGAGGTATCAGCAAAATGCAGATATATATGTATATACAGTTTTTAAATTTAACTGCGCCCCACCGAAAATCAAACCGCCCAAAAAATAAACCAGAATACGTTCGTATTCAAAAGTCACCGACCCTCAAATTGTATGATGCATTAAAAAAAATACTAGTAACAAATATAATAATATTCAGATTATAATCTAAATATTATTATATAGTCAGTCTCGGATTTTTAGGCGAAAAAAAACAGACATTGCTTGCAAAAACTCCTAAATATACATGCGAACATATCTGGATCATATCTAGAAATTTTCTTCTGGAAATTATATAGACTGCATATTCACAACAACGATTATAAGAAAATTCCTCTTCAGTTTTGATCATCATCACCAAAATGATTATTATGATTACTACTATATCGTATAGCCTATCCGTGTGCAGTCACGTCATTATGTTAATAGAAAAGCCAGTAGCGTTATCGGTAATTAATAATGTATCCAGCTTGAAGGAGAGGTCTCCTTGTTATAATTGCACATACATTAACTCAATACGCGGCGACTGACTGAGAAACTGTCGACGCCCGCCCGCCCGCATGCCTGCCTGCCTGCCTGCCTGGTTGCTTTCTTTTCCGAAGTGTTGATGCTGAAGATAATTGTTATTTCGCAATAACGTAAAAAGTATCAAATTCATGAAAAAAAGTTAAGTTCATGCCTTCAATTTCCGATCTCTAAAATGCAAACGTGCTTTTATTCAATATTTTTGCTTAGACATAAGGGAATTTGTGCATGTATATTTTTAAAGCGGGAGAAGGTTGTTTGTCGTAGTGGTTTTATGGAGGCACAGACGCGGACTATTTTTCCTGGCGGATGTGTATAGTAACGAATCAAAGTGAATAGTCTGACGCTCAGAAATAAATTAACTTGTTGCGCTTCGAGAATGGAAAAATTTACAAGTTAGCCGAGATCGATACGCTGAGGTACACGCATGCACATATGTTTCTTGTCTTTCTTTTTTTAAGTATATAAATGTGAAAATAGGTGCGCGTAGTTTAGCCCGTTGATAGAATGATGACAGTCTATATTATTTTATTTATCTGTTTGAGTTTATTTCATTTTTTTTTTCATATGGCGTACAGAAAATAATCAAGCGCCCAAGAAAAGAAAAAGCGGAAACAATCGCTCAACAGCATTCGTATATATCACGTGACGCGAGAAGACAAATAATTTCATTCCAGATACATACACACACACACACACACGCACACGCACGAGGGTACACACACACACACACACACACACACACACATACACACATATATATATATATATACATGCACACACAAACATATACACATGCACACACGCATACATACACATACACACACATATATATGCAAATGTAAAAGAACGAAAAGAATATAAATTCAAACGTTCATGACATTAATTTAAAAAAGGGCTCAATACACGAAGTAAAGCAGTCTATATATATATATATATATATATATATATATATATATATATATATATATATATATATATATATATATATATATAGACTGCTTTACTTCGTGTATTGATATATACACACAGACATATATATATATACATATATATATGTATATATACATGTATATATATATATATATATATACATGTATATATATATATATATATATATATATATATATATATATATATATATATATATATATATATATATATATATATATATATATATATATATATATATATATATATATATATATATATATATGCGTATGGGGCACTTTGACATGGTGTCATGCTAGTAGTGGGTTCAATCCTCACAAGTTTCTCCTTACTTTCGGCTCTGTGCGCTTATCTAAGCTTCGCATAGTAAATTGCTACATGTATGTGTATGAGGCAGTACGACGGGGTGTTATGATTAGCAATCTTGTCTCATTATCTGATTTCCCACTGAAGTATTGAGTTCGATCCTCACACTGTGCTCCATTTTTTTTCAGCCTTACATCGCATCTAAGTTAGACTTAGTAAATAGTTATCTATGTGTATGGAACATACTTAGACGTTGTGGAAATGGTAATTCAGCTTCTCATCGCTAGAACGTATTAAGATTGAATAGTGAGTTCAATTCACACTGGGTTCCCAGTACTTTCGGCTGTGTTCGTATCTAATCTCAACTTAGTAAATTGATATACATGAGGGCACTTTCATCTGAGGTTATGGTTAGCTAGTTTGTCTCGCTAGATTAATTACAACTGGGTAGTGAGTTCGTTTCACACGGGTTGCTCCAATTCAACCTTGTGCCACATCACAGTTACGACTATATCTGTCCTCGTAAATGTTTATATCGAAGTTTACATGTATATCTACACTAATACGTCAACTGTTTTCTAAGTGGTTTTCGAATATATATAGGGTCCGGTATGTCTCCATGAGTATTAAAATGAGCCCTAATTGAGCTATGGCATACCAGACCCTATTCGCAACATACTTGTTGATAATACAAATATAATAACATAGTCTACATGTAAAAAAGGCTAAAAATAATGGGAACCTTATTAATAAAAATAAAAAAACAATATTCAATGATATCAACTATGAACATGGACACAATATGTTGACTGTGTTTTGAAAATAAAATATTCTACAATACTAAATATACATAAACACTCAATTTCCAGTTAATAATTAATATAACTCATGCTTGAAAATGGCTAAATTTATAACCCAAATCTCTCTGAAAAATATAACATTTGGACAGTTTTTGTATAATTTATCTTCTGAAAAAAAATATTATAAGATCATATGAGAAATTATATAAAAAAAATTATCAAAGCTCCTTGTCTGTCATATTTAATGAAGCCTGCATGAAAGAAGGATTTGCTGCCTAAATATACAACAATAAAAATGAATACATATCGTTCGTTTCACACTCCTCCCCACTTTTTTTTAGTAAGAGTAATCCCTTGTTTCCTGTTTAGGATTGTTTTTTCGGTTCTCCTTCAACATCTATACATCTACCATCTCCGTCTGAACGTGCTTACGGCCAAATCACGTTGATCCACCGGTTCCCGTACGATCATCAAAGTTAAGTACCTGGTCTGTAGCTAGATCGGTCACCGCTTGGGTGCTGTAAACTTGGATGTGCACGTGTTGTAATCGATAATGGCTCAGAATTTATAATCAGATGCGGGTTTCGATTACCGTTGGGTTCGCTATATTCACTTACGCGAAAATACCCTTGAGAAAGACATGAACCAACCTTTTCTCTCCCAGCGATGGGTTAATTAGTAAAATCTGTATTACTAAAGTTTTTTAAAAAATTATTGCAAACTAAAAATATTTTCTGTCTTTAAATAACCTGCTAAGGGTTGATAAGCCGTAAAAAACGAATCAACCAATCAAATCCGTCTGAAATCTGAGAGTTTAAAAATTATTTTTTTTTATCCTCAATCGGAGTAGAGAGATATCATCCATTTCATACTCCTCCCCGTTCTTTTGTACAGGCGAGGAGTCTAATAAGTTTTTTGGTGTTAAGATGAAATTCATCAAGGAATGTGCCGTAGCTTTTGTTAAGCAGAGTAATTTTGATGTTTTTCAAGATGATCTTCAGGGCTGAATTACTAAGACAAATTTATTCTAACTGTTATTGAAGTGTAGATAACAAACATATAATGCCATTTCATATTTCTACCCATTTCCGGACAGCTTCCTTATATTGATACGCTTGTTTTGTCAAAAATTCTATGGCTATAACGGATAAATTAAAATGTTGAACTAATTACAGAGCGCGTTCGTGCGTGTTTTTAAAAATCACCAACACAACGGAATGCAATTTTTAGTGCAGTTACAATAAGATTGTCTTTGTAATTCACCCTTGCAGATAATCAAGGAAAAGATTGAATGTTCCCGTGTTCACAAAAAGGTACGACATCTTCCTCAAGAAAGTGATTAAACAATAGGAAAGGATCGTTATAAAAAATAAATTGACGCAATATGTCTATATTATTCAGTGAAACATCTTTTTCGTTTGATAGGGGTGAGAAGAGGTTCCTGGTGTCCCACAAAACTTTCAAACATTTCCGCACAAACTCATTGTCCCCCAATAGAAATTTCAAGGAGTTTTCTCCTACATTTGTTGTAAAACGCTTGGATCCATCTCTCTGTATCAGACAACAGTGTCCACATTTCATATCCACACGCACCCACACCCACACCCACACATACATATATACATATACACACACATGTGTGTGTGGGAGGGGGACATATAGGTTTAGCTATTATTTACTAAATGTACCGTAGTTTTAGCTCAAAGCAGCAACTGCGGTTAACACAATGTGGATCAAATCCATTTTCTAGTTGTAATAGCCAACCGGACCAGTTCGTTAACCATTGCCTGTCACTAGCATGCATTGTTGATGCATTAGTTCCTTGTTAGGCAGTACTTATCTTAAAATTCATAACGTTTAATAAATGACTAATCAGCTTTTATACGTATATATATATATATATATATATATATATATATATATATATATATATATATATATATATATATATATATATATTTCCAGGTTAGGGCCAAGGAAGAACAACACGGACACAAGAGTAGAAATAACGAAGATATATTACACGGAATAATAATACAAGATGTGGAAGGTGTTAGTATGACTGTCAGTCTGGTTTGGAGTGAACTACTATCGGCTCGACTCGATTCGTCTCTCTCTCTCTCTTGAGAGGCGTAGTATACATAGTGTTAGGAAGAGTTCATTCTGTAGTTATAGGTAAGGACTCATAACAATTTCATTGTTCATTTATTAAGTTACATAATTAATTAGCAGTTAATCAGCAAGACTGTATATATGCGAATATATAAAACTCTACAGCCAACTCTCAACTCTGAGCACCATGAAAATAAGGCAATGCTATGCGTGTAGAAAGGATCCTCGGATTATCATTCATTTACTATAATGAAACATTTAATGCATATGTATACGTCCAGCCGCAGCAAAGTGTCCATAAAAGTTTAGTCGAAAAAAGACCTCATCATTATCAATTGTTTTCTACTCTAGAACAAAGCAAGGCCTCATACAGAAAAAAAAAGAAAAAGAATTTGGTTAGTCTGTTATATCGCATAGCCTATATTCACCTGAACTTGCATTAACTGATAATTACTATTTGAGAAAATTTTCTCTAATGCAAACACTAGTTATTCGAAAACTTTTCACATAAAAGTCTGTAGAATTTTACACAAAATGTATCAAAGTGATGCTTGATAAGTACCAACAAGTCAGTGCAAATGAAGAGGAGTATATAATTGAATAAAATATAATTTTACTTTACTTTCTAAATAAGGAAGTCGATAAATAAAAGAGGAAAATATTCATTACTTATGAGTTAACCTAATAAATAAAATATAAAATAAGAATTTTGTTATCTATTTAATTCTTATAATTCTTTTCTAAAATTCTTGTTCAGTGCAGGAACATTTTGAATTTAATAGTAACAAAATTACATGTACGCTTCACAAAATATTTAATATCATAAATTATTTGGTCAATGTCTTTAAGCCTAAGATTAATTCCAAAAATAATTCCTTCTCTCAAAACGTCAGAGGATAATTTTGGTGCCATGTCAGGAGAGTTTTAACTTTCCGCCAATAATTTTGTTTTTGCGTCATTACCAATAACAGCGGAACGGTACTTTCTAAATGTGGCGTCTGAGATGTAACTTCACACGAAGCTGAATTGTGTCAACTAATTCTTTAACGTGAAAAAAAATCACCTATTGGCAATCAGCGACGCCTGCTGAACGATCACAGACCCCAACCTGTGGAAGTAATCACTGGTTAATGCGTTTTACTAGTCGTGATACTATGTGTGGGTCAAACCATGTTCTAGCCGATAAGTGATTAACTAATCTTAAAGCCTTATTCCAACAATAAAAAACGGTAAATCAGTGTTCTGTAACTGAAAACCCAATTTACCAACAGTGTTATTGGACTTTCTATATCTGTTTAGTTTCTGTGGAAATAGACAGAAAACATTACTTTCGGAGAGATACATTTCACAGACTTTCTCTGTTCGTGGAATGTGCGTGTACGCATGTGTGTGTGCACAAACACACACATTAACATAAAATAGAACGAAAGCGCAACAATACACAACTGACGTCATACTAACGGCAAAAAAAAAGATTTTTTATATAAACGTACAAATCAGAAACACATCTATGATAAACTCGAAACAAAATTTTCCTGAAAGTTCGAGATATCTATCTTTAACACCAAATATATGTACTCAAATATTTTCTGGCAGAATCAAAGAGCTTGGAATTAAACCAGTGAAACCACATCTTCTGCCATAGCTAATTAATATATATATATATATATATATATATATATATATATATATATATATATATATGAGTATTTGTATTACAATTATTATTTTAACTATTTTGTTTTCTCACTAATATATATATATATATATATATATATATATATATACATATATGTGTGTGTGTGTGTGTGTGTGTGTGTGTGTGTGTGTGTGTGAAGGTATGCAGAAAAATAGGAAAGAACACGTTAAGTAAATAATCCGGAGTTCCTTAATATTTTTGCTTTTATTTTTAAAAAGACAGTGCTCCATGCAGAAGTAGAGCTTATATATATATATATATATATATATATATATATATATATATATATATATATATATATATATATATATATATATATATATGGTGGACTCTCTTATAAATGATGGTCAGCAGTGGATGGTGCTTCTCGCTTTACACTTAAGCGTGCTAACAGAGGCTATTGTGGAGAAAATCAGGTAACGGAAAGATATATTTCATTTGTGCTTTCTTAAGTGTGATAACAGCCCAGCCTTGCTGCGGGCGATAAAGCCACAACGACAGATGATTTTTTTAAAGCAGGATTTTGATGGCTTCTCTGCTTCAGAATTTGACGAAGCTGATCACGGTGCGTACTGTCTTCAAAACACTTTAACTTAATGAAACATGTCTTACGCCACTCCTTTCGGTTTCATCCTTGGGCTTCCCAGGTTTTCGGATCAAATTTGCGACGTTTCAAGTTGTCTTTCAATTTTTCCTAGTAGCGTAAGAGTGGACGTTCAATTACAAGTTTGAAAATTGGTAGTTGTCCATACAGCACCTTTTGGAATCCTATACTCATCCATACTCACAACATGACCAGCCCACCTAAGTTGTATCTTTGTTAGAATGGTTTCAATGCCTGTGATGTTATTACATTTATTCAGTATTGAACTATTCTTGACCTTTTCAAAGCATTTTATATCATATATGGCACGGAGACAGCGCATGTGAAAGGCACCAAGTTGATTTATGTGCTTGCGGTACAGGGTCCAGGTTTCTGCATCATAGATAAAGGTTGAGAGAACGATTGATTTGTATGTGTCGATCTTTGCTGTGAGATGTTACAGTTTTTGTGTACCATTATATACTAGTGAGCAAACCCATATGACTTGACTCACTTTATAGTTCCCCAAAAGAAGGTTAACCAATCAGGCCACGTGAAATATTCAATCCGTCGTGTATAAAGGCGGCCATTTTGATTACTCTCTCCGAATAACCAGTGCCAACATGTCAGGCAAAAGAACAGAAGAAAGAACTACGCTCTGCTACTTTATCGGGATATCCAATACTAACCTGAACTACGCTTCACTACTGCCAACCTCTGGATTCTATACTCAAAGACTACCGTTATCATGAACAACATGAAAGACACGCCTTTGGTGTTCCATAACCTATGTTTAAGATTATCGAATGCTGTGCTGGCTTTGGTTATTCTGGATTGGATATCTCTGTCCATTTTCTCATCAGAAGAGACTGTCCAAGATATGTGAACGCCTCAAGAGTTTTTAATGCAGTACCATCAACGAATACGGAAGGATTTGTGAGAGATGGATTGCTTGGTACATTAGCTCAGTATGCTTTATGTTGATAGTAAGTCCAAACGCTTTCGGTATTTCAGAGAATTTATCAAAGAAGGTTTGAATGTCTTCCAGACGTTTTGCTAATAGAGCGCCATCATCTGCAAAGAGTAAATTGCGTACCAGCTGCAAACCAAGTTTCGATTGTCCCTTAAAATGTCGGTGATTGTATAGACCTCCACCTGTTCTGAAATCAACAATGATTCCTTCACTTAAGTCAGACATTGCTTTTCAAACATAGCAGAAAAGTAACGTGCAAAGACAAGCGGAGCAAGAACATATAATATAATTATACCGGGTGTAACAGCAAACTTTTCCAAATCTTGTAACAGCAAATTTATCCAATTGTTAGATTAAGATCTGAACCGTTGTATTTTACAAATGATTAAAGATATCTCACTGGAATTCTCCGAGGTTTGTATAACACTACTCGACTCTACTTTAAGCAACTAGAATGCATAATTACTCTCCAAGCTTAACAGGAGAATCGTCATGAAATCGATCATAAACGAAAATGACATGTTTATCATTAATTAATCATAGCTAAGGAACGGGAGTTCATGAAAGATTGAAACAAATTCATATATATATATATATATATATATATATATATATATATATATATATATATATATATATATATATTATTCCAGGATCATTTTCCAAATTATCCAAGATGATCTTCGCCCTCTAACATTCTAACCATCTGTCCTGGAGGAACAACATTCCTTATACGTTTCACTGCTCATTGGACTGTCAGAGGCGAAACCCCTCTTTCACATGTCAAATGTCTTATGGATTGAGTTGGATTTTTTCTAATTGATCTCTTTAGCTCTAAGTTGAAATGATGTTCTCTCTTCCTGTTGTCACTTCTGATCCAGTTTTCCAGTCTAATGTTCCTTTTTAAACTTATTCACCGTTCACTTGATGGTTCTTGAAGGAACTTTCAAGATGGAAACCAGAATATGAATGTTTGTACCATTACTGAAGGCCTGAAAGATCTTTTATCTCTCACCATTGCTCAGTTGAGAAGACAGTAGGGCTGACACAAAACGATTTTAATCTGTTCTCTTGCTAGCTGAAATACTCAAAGGGTTTTTCAGTGACTTTTACGACAAATGGTGTCAAGATGGCTAAACGTCTTATCTGAAAACCTACAAAAAAGTCAATTAGTTTAGTGTTTTTTTTTAATATTAAATATTTTTTGCATGGACAGTTATACTGTTAAACCTTTTGGACAATTTTACTGTTACATTTTTTCAGTGATTCATACGACAAATGTAATCAAGATGGCTAAACGTCTTGTCTGATAACCTCCAAAAAACTCAATTAGCTTAGTGTTTTTTAGATATTAAACGTTATGTCGGATGGACAATTATGCTGTGAAAAGATTTGGGCAGTTTTGCTGTTACACCCGGTATTTCATAGTTTCTATGTTATGCTATATTTATCTGCTAAAGTACTCAATATAAGGGGTAGAGAATATAAAAGTGAGCCTTGCAGTCAACATCCAGAGGTGAAAACGCAATGGTCAGACAATATATATATATATATATATATATATATATATATATATATATATATATATATATGTCTGTATATATTGATGTAATAGGAAAGAACAGTTATATTGATGATCCAAAGTTTTTTTAAGCATTTTTGTTTTTATTTAATACATTGCTCGATACAAAAGTAGGAATTAAAATTATAATTATTTGCTTAAAAATTTGATTCCATCGCGACACAAAAATTACTGTTTCGAAACTGAAACTCAAATGTCAAAGTTTAATTTAAATATTAAACCTTAACTCCAGATGAGAGTTTCATTATCAAGCGATGTTTGGAATCCAATTAAGAAGACAAAAGATAACGATTAGCACTGCATTTAAAGTTTTATGCTCAAAGTTGCATGTAAACCAATAAGCTGGGAAGGTACAAGAAAAAATGTGAGGGAAGAATCTGATATCATATAACTTCCGGTTACATCTAACCATTTCAACATTAAAATGATGAGACCTAGATGCCAATCTAGCATTGAGCTTAAAAATTTATAACATCTAACTATCAAAGAATAAATATGATCAGAACAATTACGTTGAAAATATTTATAGAAATTACACACTGAAACAACGTTACGGCGATGGGAAAGTGACTGAAGTCGAGATGCCAATCCAGGACTAATAACACAACAGAATCGACTTTTGATTTTATCAAGAATTTCTAAATTCATAGAGAAGAACCAGACTAGATAGGAGAGTAATATTCATCTGTCATATTGAATTTAAGAAAGTGACTGAAGACGAAATACGAGATCAAAACCGATATTGACCAATAATTGCTGCCCAAATATATATATATATATATATATATATATATATATATATATATATATATATATGTATATATATATATATATATATATATATATATAGGGTATACTGAAAGTCGGGAATCTACTATCCTCTACCTTAATAACAAATTAAGAGAGGAGTGATCAAAATTAACGATAAAAAACAAATAAAAACTGCAGATAAATTTCATGTCTTCAGATACAGACATTCACTTCTGTAGTTCACTGCTTCTGACAAGCAGGGACTATTTTCCCTCCTCATGATGGGCTTGCTGGCCGGAACTAAATATAAAACCCAGTGTGTCTGAAAATTTTAATTTTTTAAATATTTATTATTGTTCGAAACATATATATATATATATATATATATATATATATATATATATATATATATATATATATATATATATAATATCACGCCTCCTATATATCGAATTTGACAATTTAGTCTAAATGAATAGCATAGTTGAGGCAACATTATGCCACGATATATATATATATATATATATATATATATATATATATATATATATATATATATATATATATATATATATATCGTGGCATAATGTTGCCTCAACTATGCTATTCATTTAGACTAAATTGTCAAATTCGATATATAGGAGGCGTGATATTATATAGCTGTTCAGTACTATGTGATTTTAATGAAATTTTCCCTTTTTCTTAATAATTTATATTATTAATTTTGTGGTGTTTTCTCGAATGCGCAGGCCGGTAAATGGAATGGACACTGTTTAAAATAAAAATGAAATTGCGGTTTCTACTTCAAATACGAGTATCCACTAGAATAACGTAATACAAATTTCGGATTGATATAAATCTATTAATTCGTAATCAAATATGAATATAGACATATCATTATTGGGATTTTCAGTTATACAGACCTCACGAGATTGTAAGTTTTAATGTTAGCATATATAAGTATGCGTTAAAAAATAGTATATTTATGTAATCAATGTAATCATTCGTTTCGAAGGACATAATATTGACTGGAGAAATTGCAAATCTCTATAAGTACTGAACATCATTATATCTGATTAAATCATCTTTATATACGTGTGTGTGTACATATGTACGTGTAATAGGACAATAGTACTCTCATTAAACAAATTTTCATAGCATTAAACCTCAGCCGCTGAAGATGGCATCAGTATTGAGAATGGAGAAAAATTAGTGTGTCGTCATAGCACTCCTTCAGGATTTTCGCACACATACACACACACACACACAGTCACACACACACACACATATATATATATATATATATATATATATATATATATATATAATTTCCTTTGTTCCATTTAAACTTTATTTAAAAAAAAACTATATTGTAAATTTTTGTAACTTTGTATAATATTTATGCATTACACCCTAATCTTTATTCGGTAAAAATTTCATTGCTAATCATGCATTACTTTTTAAGTAATACACATGTTTATGTCTTTGTTGTTTCCGTTCCTTATATTATGGCCGCTACTGTATACATATATATATATATATATATATATATATATATATATATATATATATATATATATATATATATATATATATATATATGGGGAGATAGAAATAGAGAGAGAACAAGAGTCCAATAACGAGGTTAAATAACCGATGTCATGGCGTCAGTGAAGACTCCCTTTTTTGATCAAGGACTATGAAGACCCATTTAATGTAGTGTGTACTCTCCAGTGCGTTTACTGGGATGTTTTTCCATCAGATCCAACCAATGAAATGGGATCTGATGCCATATTCCTCTTCGTTTTGTATCACCGTTTCTTCATTTATTCCTTCCATAAATTTGATACTCTAACATGGGAATAAAACCGGAGAAGTTGATTATATAGCGCCAGACCTTTCTGGGTTTAACATTCAGTCGTTATTCTGATAAATAATTTAATCGTCTTTCTTAGCTTCGTTGAATATGGTTTCACTGGAAGAATTGTTTCACAGAAAGAATTAACCCCAGGCTATCTGATATTTCTCCCACTGAAACCATATTCAACGAAGTTAAGAAAGACTATGATACAGCTGTAAAAGCTAGTAGATTCCCGGCAACACTCATAGTCTCACTACACAGCACAAAAAAGTCAACAGGAAGCGAAACCTGATATGGTTTAACACACTATACAGCAAATACATAAAGAAAACATAGGAAAAATATTTATTAAGCTCATATGCAAACACTTCTTCGCATCAAGCACTCTCCACAAGATATTCAGCAAAAATACAGTAAGAATCAGCTATAGTTGCAGCACTGACACAAATAATAAAATGATACAGCAGGAAAACACTCAAGAAGCCACCCGAACAAATTAAACACACGTGTAACTGCAGAATAAAGAACGAATGCCCCATAAACGGCAATTGCTTGCAGAACAATCTAATATACAAAGCCACTGTAAACTCAGCACATAACGAAAAAATATAGATAGGAGTTACTAAAGGAACTTGGAAACAAAGAAACCAAGCACACAAATCATCCTTTACAAAAAGTAAATACGCAAACAGCACAATGCTTTCTAAACATATCTGAGAGACTAAAAAAAAAAAATCACACCAAAAATATACTGGATAATAAGGAAAAGAACATCAGCATACAACAATTTCAAAAACTATAAATTTTATCTGGAGGGAAAATAGCTATAATTAGTTTCCCAGACCAAAACAAACGACTAAATAAAAGATCAGAACCCATCTCAGACAAGAAAATATATTTTTACTATGTTACTTAAAAATAAAAAAATAAAAATTTACAAAAATAAATGAAAATAAATAAATCAGTAAAATAAATAATGAAAAAATGGAAAATAAATTAATCCAAACAAATAAATAATTAAATAAAATAAGTAAATAATAAACAAATTAACAAACCATATATGCCCAGATAAACACCAAAAAAACACAGTAACAACAACCAACAATAAAATAATCAATAATAAAAAGAAAGTTAACGAACGACACTATTACAAGTCCCCAAAACTGCATTCGGATCCATAATTACTCCCATTCAAAATCCGCAAGAATTATTTAAAACCATTAACACTCAGCAAAATAACCATTAGAATAATACAATAGATTATTCACGATGAAATATAGAATCCAGCGCAGTATGTAATCTGTTCAATGAAACAACGTTAAAGTAACATTCACGAGTCAGAAACAAGAATTGGATCTGACTATATTTCCAATAGTAGCAGCAGCTGTTCCGTAATTATTCAGTCTTCGAAGGTCTCGAGGGTTGGCATTGAGTATTCGGAGAAAAAAAAACATGGCTACTTCATACACGTTGAATTGAACATTTTGAGCTTTCTGATTGGTTAACACTTGTATTGGTCAACTATAAAATGAGTCAGCTCATTTTGGTTGGCTCACTAGTATATAACGTACCCAAAAACTCTAACACAATAGACTTCCTAGAATACATCACTGACCACTATATATAAACAGTCGAGCAAAAAACACAGCACACATGGACTGCCACTTGTATTTTCTCTTAGTGTCTGCCTGTTTAAGTCTTGGATAGACTACTTTTTTATTTCAAAAACTGCTCAAAGATGGTTTTAAGTTATTTTGGTTACATTGATTTTACATTGACTGTATCTGTTGTGATTTTTGCATTTTATTTATTTTTATTTTCAGTTTTCTTTTACTCACTCCCAGGAATGAACTGATTTGACTTCTTTTTTTTTTTTCATTTTTCTCGTGTAACGTCCTTTTACTGGTTGCGCTAGTGTTTTTGATTTATTTTTCTATTTTTGCTTTTAATTTTTATCTAAGTTTTTTTTCATTATTCTTAACAAAAAGTTTTTTTTCAATTTTATTTCCCAGTTTAAATTTTGTTTTACGCTAGACTTTCGGCCAAATTTATTTTTATTTTTCGGTTCATTCTTCCCATTTTGTTTTCTTCATAGGCGAGGCTTCTTTTTGGTACGCGTGCTTTTATTTTTTTTTTCAAATTTTCCTTGATTTTTAAATAGTTTTCATTTTTTTGATATTTTTATTTGTTTAATTTAAAAGACCCACCTTTTGCGCTATTATATTGTTCGTACCCTTGAAGTAAATTTCTTTTATTTTTACTAGTTAAGTCTCTTTTGAAATTTTCCTCGTCTACTGGTAAACCAGGTTTTTAGTCTTCCGTTTTATTTTTTTCATTGTTACTGTTTGTACGTCAAACTAGCTTCATTTTATTTTCCCCACATTCCGTTAAATATTTTAATTTGTGTCTTAATTCGTTCTTTACTGTTTCTGTTTCTTTTTTTAAAAAACAAACACAATACATAGCTGGTGTACTAACAAAATTGTCCAAATGGGTTTAGCAGCATAATTTTACATCGAAAACGTTTTTTAATATTTAAAAATATACTAACCTAATTGAGTTTTTTTTATAGGTTTTCAGAAAATACGTTTAGCCATGGTGATACAATTTGTTGTAAAAGTCACTGAAAAACACTTTGAGTTATTCAGCTAGAAAGAGAACAGTTTAAAATCGGTTTGTGTCTGCCCTACTGTCTTCACAAATGAGCAATGGTGAGAGGAAAAAGATCATTCAAGCCTTCAGTAATGGTACCAACACTCATACTCTGGCTTCCACCTTCAAAGTCTATTCAAGAACCATTAAGAGAACAGTGAATAATTTTAAAAAAGATGGAACAATAGAGAGGAAAACTTGATCAGGAAGTCACAACAGGAAGAGCTAAATTGTTAAATTGTTTTTTTTTAAATTTTCTTGTTTTGGCTATAAAAGAACAAAACACAAATATGGTCACAAGCTTTAAAAAAATGTTGATTCGAAATAAAAGCAACCGCCGGATAAAGAAGTTTAAAAAAAACCGCCAAAAACAGGAGAATTTTACCATCGGCAACAAAAAGAAAAGTGAACAGAGTAAGGTGACCGCAAAATGGCCCAAATTTCGAAAACAAAAAAAATACATTAACCGAAAATAAGACAACCCAGAACGAAACGGGCAAGAACAACGATATGAACAACAACAGCAAAGATAATGTAGCGGCAGGGGATTTGACCTCTTGCTGGAAGTCCCCGCCGAAGTTTATAATCGACATTACGGAGTTTCTGGAGAGAGACAAGAGTTATGGATATTTATCAAAAAAGATGGACTCTTGTTAGACTTACTAGGAAATACAGAGTGTTGAGAAAAAATTGTGTCTGTCTTTTTGGACGAGAAGCGTTCGCGTAAAATTTCTCGCTCTACTAAAGACACCTTGATAAAACCGTTAACGTCCCTTTGGTTTAAACCTCAAAGAATAATCAAGTGTAAAGGTTACTTCATATAGGACACACTGTTACCCACGCCTGCTGACTGTGAAGACGCCTACAGTGGAGATTTCATAACCAAATATCTCATAATCCGCAGAGAATATGATAGAAAGCGAAGGGCCAAACTATCAATATGCTAGGTCCATCTTTCAGTCTTAGGAGAACACTAGGCCGCCTACTAGTCACAGTATGATCACATACTAAGTGCTATCTCTGATGACCTGAACGGAGGACGAAGTTTTGAGTTAATGATGGATCGTAAAGCCTTCATCCCCGTTCCAAAATGCCTGGCTGTTAATGGTTAGAAAATGCCGGTCATTGTAACCGGCTCTAAACCAACTTATTGGAAGCGTGCAGAGACAAGGTCATCTCCCCTCTTCTCGCTCACTGAAAAATGCCTCTGGACTTTGGGTCCCGCCGACCAAATCAACTTCTGGTCGAATCTAAAATTTCCGTCTCACCTGTGATGGTCATGCCAACGATTGGGAACGGTGTGGTAAAATCTTCGGTTGGCTCCAATGTGCGGCCACCATTTCCCGAAAAGCATTTGCCTGACGGCTGCGAGTTTGCGGAGAAAGAAAAGTGGGAATTGCAGGGAAGCTCCGAACAGTGGGACCTCAGTTCCCGGAAGCCCCACGGGTAAAGACACGTACATTCTCACTCCCTCTATCTGTTCCAAGGGCGATGCAACATCGAAAGATGAGAGCGATGAATATAAGGTACGAGCCAAGTTTTGAAAAAAAAATCTCTGAAGTCTAAAAGAACACAGCAATCTCCAGAAGCGCGCCCCATTTTCTTAGGACCGTCCTCCCTTTAGTCAAACAATATATCACAGCTCCACCGCAAGTCACAAAATCTTTATCACCCACTCTATCCTAAATGACCACCCTCAAAATAGTTCCCATTTTAAAATCCACGCCAAAAAAGACTACACCCGCTAAAACTCCCAAGGCCATCCCCTGCTCATACTCCGATCAAATTACCAAAAATCAAGACAACACAAAGAATTCCATCGGCGGAATCAAATAAAAAACGTATATTGTCTAATAGTTTTGTTCTCTATTCATCATGTTTTGATGGACGCTAGATAGTCCTATGGGTAAAAGAGAAACTCGGATGAGTTTCACCACCGAATATGTGATCGAGCGGCGCTATATCGAGTCTAATTCGCTACGTCTTCGTCACCGAGACCCGTTGGTACAGTTGGCGTGACGTTTGCCTGATAGTGTCACTTCTCGGTAGTAGATGCGCACTGCTGATGAGTACCAAATATAGGACGAAATGACCGTCCAGTGATTTCTGCATCCTGATGAGGTTTTTTCTAGACTCGATGAATTACTTAATTATAATTATCTCAAATACTCCTTATTTCTATCACTTATATATATATACATGTCTATATATATATATATATATATATATATATATATATATATATATATATATATATATGTAATTTACACAAATCCAGTTAGTAAAATTCAAGATGCTACTGGATGTGAAAGAGAAAACAGAAAACATTATGATGCAATGAGAACAATAGAATATTAAAAATGAAGTCAGTAGATAACGATTGACATTGCATGTAAATTTGAAATATTAAAGTTGCCCGGAAAGCATGAAGTCAGAAGAGATTTCCACAATCGAGAAGTGAGAGAAATAAAAAACTGTTCGCATATAAGTTACAGTTATTTTTAGCCAACTCAACTGTATATTCATGTGATGTTTTTGTCAATCTAGTACTGCGTTTAAAATTATAAATCTAGGTATCATAGCGGAAAATTGCCCTGCAATTATAAATTTTAAAAAAGGCACAGAGACGCAATTTTACGGCGTTGGAAAAGCCGAGAGTCCAGGTTAAGACCAATAATATTGCATCTTTGGATTTTATCGCGAATCTTTAAATAAATAGCAGGAGCACCTGATCATACGTGGCTGCAATATTCTAAGCATTGGCAAAGGTAGACTTATAGATATGAAAGATAGATTCCGGAGGGAAAACCTGTCTAGCACGACACAGTGAACCAACTTTCTTAACTGCTGACCTAGCAATGGATTCAATATTGTTTTCCACTTCATGTCAGCCGAGAATGTTAACCCGAGAATGTGCAACAGTTCAATCTGCTTGTTGTTAGCATCAGCAGAAGGCAGAAATAGCTTACTCAGATTATCAACAGAGAGCAGTTTAGTTTTAGAGGCGGTAAAATTAACAAGCCATTCGTTGCTCCAATTAACAACGTCATTTTAAGGTCTTTTTTGCATTAGCCGCCACTTTGACCTTGATCAAACTTAGTATTGAGATAGGAGTAAATGTTTGTGCAATCAGTACATATACTAAATTGAGAAAGGGCCCCTCGATGCGGTACAATGTTTAGAAAGCGTGTCTCGCGACAACAAGTACGACTGGGTAGTGAGTTCGATCCTCAATAGGTGGCCCATACTTTCGGCCTTGTGCCACATTTAAGCTACGCTTGGAAAATCACTTCTTTGGGCATCTCGACGTGATGTAATGGCTAGAAAGATTGTCTTGCTAGATCAGTTAACGCTGATTATTGAGTTCGATCCTCACTGGGTGCCCCATACTTTCGGCCTTGTGCCACGTCTAAGCCGCGCTTAGAAAACGACTCTATTATGGCACCTCGAGGCGGTGTATGGTTAGCAAGCTTGTCTCGTTAGAACAATTACGACTGGGTAGTGAGATCGATCCTCACTGGGTGCCCCTTACTTTCGGCCTTGTGCCACATCTAAGCTACGCTTGGAAAATTACTACACTAAATTGAAAGCTGATATCATCAGGACGTTCGTTAATGAAAATTAAAAACAACG
>OZ038487.1:104639807-104742307 GCA_964036315.1 Acanthosepion esculentum | reverse complement strand
AAAAATAAATAAATATATTACTTTCACGACAACATTGTCAGGGAGACTTACGCTACATATGTCGGATTCAAGCTCTATTGCACAACATTTAAAGAAACATTCCTGTTCACATTCACAAATTATAAAAATATTAATTGACAATAAAAGTATATTCTGCCGTCAAAATAAAATAAAATACTTCAGGCCCTCTATATTAGAAAAATACAACCAACAATAAATAGAGTTAGTTATGAGTATAGCAACACTGTTTTAAAATGTTTATGATAACGATTTTTTTTTAATTACTTAAATTGTAATTATTAATAATTGCAATTATATAAATTAAAATTATCTCCCTTAGATAAAATCATGATAAAACGTAATAGCATTAACAGATAATTTTTAAATTAATTTATAAGAGAACGCGTTTCATGCGTATTTACAAAAAATCACAAATATCGATATGATTAATTTTTTGTTTTAGCATTTTAACCCTGAAGATGATATCGATCTGAAAGAAATTGGGAAAATAAAAGAAATGACAAAACTCCAGCGTCTTCCTTAATGCATTTAATATCAACACTACGTCGGCCAGAGAATTCGAGAGAATTAAAATAAAATAGATAGGCATATGTCCAGATTATTGAACCAAACATGCTCGAATGAAGATATGCTGCCAAAATATACACACACATAATATAAACATATACCATATATTTAATCAGTGAATTGATAATATTTATGCTCTGAAAATTTACATTGAGTACTCTTTTGTAAAAATAAAAATATCAATAAGAACACCGGATTATATATCTTACTGTTCTTTCTTTTTATTATTATTATAATATATATATATATATATATATATATATATATATATATATATATATATATATATATATATATATATCTCATCCGGATTGAACGCGTCACAAAAACTTTTATTACAGTTTGTTATGCTATTCTTCTAAATAAATTATACAAAATTATATACCGTTATATATATATATATATATATATATATATATATATATATATATATATATATATATATATATATATATATATTATAATAATAATAAAAAGAAAGAACAGTAAGATATATAATCCGGTGTTCTTATTGATATATATATATATATATATATATATATATATATATATATATATATATATATATATATATATATATATATATTGATTTATATATGTATATATAGAGATAGATAGATAGATAGATAATGCGAAGGAGAGCAATACGGTATTCGTACATCTGAATAAACACGACATGTCTTTTAGCGGTTTCACGACTGAAGCAAAAAGCAATTTTAGACGTGAAACTACATGTAACAATTCAATATTTTTCTATATCCACACTGTTCATATTTTAAATCGCCCTATCCACAATATGGAACAATATTTCTATATTCATTAATTTCTGAACTATATAAATATGCTTTATTCAAATGATTTTTCAGAATGAAAAAAAATTCACTAAAAATGCCTGAAAAATGTTATCATTTAAACACTCTTATATTTTTTTCTTATTCGATAGCGATCGTATGTTAATGCCCTTTTCTTTTATTACTAGCAAGTAAATTTTGCTTGGAGCGTATTTTAGTTCACTAATTACCAAGTCACATCCGCTGACTTGCAACAGGGCTATAAGTTGTCATTCGTTACCATCCATAAGCTTTGACTACGTCGTTTATAAAATTGTTAATGTCTCAAATATATAAAATCGTAGAAGAAATAAAAACAAATGTCGTCCAATAAAATGTTAAATGATTCCCCTTCAAAATCACAAGTTTATCCATGAGATAAAAATAATCTTTTTAAATCTTTTTGAGAGTCATTTAAATATTCATGATTGGACGGCTCATAGTGTCTTATAAGCTTCGGAGTGTTTCTTCCATGTTGATCTTCAATGAATAATAGTCGCAACCATTATACAATATAAAATGAGTTGGTTGTGCCATTATGCGAAGACATTTTATCCTTCGTTATTTGTTTCCTGGTAAAAAGTTCTGGAATAATCAAAATGTCTTTAGACTGAACGGGCTGTCATATTTAATGTCTAGCATAGCAGGGTTGAACGGTGATTTTGTAAGTTTAGTTTGGATGTAGAACAATACGGAAAGTATGGGACACACAGTGAGCATCGGAGTGTGGCATGAGGTGAATCATTTTAAAAGATTCGTTACTGCAATATCTGCTAAGTTCCTCAAAATAACAATTGGACGTATAGAGTTTTTTTTTGTATCTGAACATCTTGGAAAAGATTTTATTTTCTCTATCTTCGGTAATTATTTCATCGTTCTGTTAGACAAATACTTCTTGCTTTTTTCGGCTCTCTGTCCCTTAAAGATTTGAGTGATCATGGAGATCCAAAACTTCTTATCATTTCTTGCCTTTAACAACGTTTGTTTTTTTCTGTGGACAAATGGGTCACAAGGCATCCCAATGTAGGAACAGAAAATTTACTAGTAAGATAAGAGCTACTAAAATGCACGACGAAGACAATATTAACATAAGAAAATACGTGGAACTTGAAATTTTAAATAAAAAGATAAAATTACAACTAGATACAGGTTCGGATCTAACGATAATTAACTCACAGATATCTAGAAAGCTTAATAGACCGACCATGATACATACGCAAAAAAATTGCTAAGTCAGTTACAGGAAAGCGTATAAAATTCAAAGGAGAAGTGATCTTAAATGTGAAATTCCACGGAAAAACTAAAAAAACTCAAGATATTCGTAATGAAAGATACAGAAAATCTGGTGGGCACAGACTGGATACAAAAGTTCGACGTATGGGATTTACCTATCAGTTCTTTTTGTAAAAAGATAAAGTGCGAACCATCAGAAGCGACAAAGTTAAAGGAAGAATTACATAATCAATGTCCCGAAGTATTTTCGAGCGGTTTGGGACGAGGTAACAAGTTTGCCGCTAGAATTGAATTAAAAGAAAATGTCCAACCAGCAGTAAAAAAGAAGCGAAACGTGCCGTTTGCCCGCAGAATACGGTCTGTGTGTGATAAGTTATTGCCGAACAAGAACAAAAACCGGCATACACCTATAGTACTCAAGAGATCATTTGAACCTGGTACAATAATCAACAGACTAGGAAATGTTATGTATACAGTACAAGGCGAAAAGTCTACCCACAGAAGACATATTGATCAAATACAAAATGAGATTTAAAGACCTCAGGAAGACACAGAAATTAGAAAGTCAAACAGAAAGAGAAAATCTACCGAATCTCTGATTATCGACCATAAGAAAAAAAATATTAACTCCCCCCAAAAGGGATCTAAGGAGGGGGTGTTGAGGGGTCTCCCCTTTTTACACAAATGGACTCGCCCAGGGTATACATATATTACTGCCAGTGAATACCCGAACAGTCAAGGAGTAGTAGTCGGTCGAGTCGGTCAGTAGAATAACGTAGCGGCAAGAGTCACAGTCACGAGCACTTAGACTCAGCAAGTAGTCATACAGCGATACGTCGATATCAAAGACTGTATATATATTTTGCTACTAACCCGCATTCCTGGAACTACTAACCTGTATTACCAGTTTGTATTATTACGTTAATACATTTATTTCCTATATTCATTCTTGGTGTTTGTTATTATTTGATACCGGATTTCATCCCGGAATCCACAACATATATAAACGCGTTTATCTACATGTTTGAATGTGATATCCTATCACACACACACACACACACACACACACACACACACACACACACACACACACACACATATATATATATATGTGTGTGTGTGTATGTATGTATGTATGTGTGTGTATATATATATAGATATATATGTGTGTGTGTATGTATGCGCGATGGTGCATAAAAAATTCAGATTGAGTATATCTGTAAAAGGACAATATAAACAAAGACAAAAAAAAAACTTATCTTAGCCAGAGCGTTTCGTCCTCTGAGGGAATTTTCAGAACAATAGTAAGGTTTTTATTTTGTGACTAGTATTTATATACCAGAATAAAAATATGTTTGGTTTTGCATAAATTTTTATTAAAAGAGTTGTCATAAATATTCATCAGATTTTCGCAAATGTCAGGCAAATTCATGGACGTGTGGTGATAAAATTCAACGCCTAATCTTGTATATCAATACTTGTCACAAAATAAAATGCATATATTATTTTTTTTAATCATTTCACTCCAAGCAACGCGGAATGCCATTGGTACGCAGAGGATTACAGAGAGTGAGTATGGAAGAAAAGACAGCGTAAAAGGAACCGAGGAAAGGATTAATGATGAATGGGGTTCAAGATGATAGAAAATGGCGTTTGACGTTGCATTTATATTTTTGAAGATTTTAGTTTTCAGGCAAGCAGGAATTCCACAGGTGGAAAGTGCGAGAAAAGAATTTGTTGGTGTAGAAGTGGTGGTTACATTTAACTAATTCAACAGCAAAAGGGTAGGACCTATATGACGATCTAGTAGCACACTTAAACTGATGTAGTCCGGGAACGAGTGAAAAAAAACTCGGCAGAGAAGTTGCCATAAAAATATTTGTAGATAAGAGAGAGGGGCGCAATCACGTCGGCGGGAAATAGACTGAAGTCGATATGTGAAGTCAGGATCTCTTAAATTGCAGATCTTTCTTAGGATTTTGTCAAGAACCTTGAGATGAGTAGCAGGTGCTCCAGCCCAGATAAGGCAACAATATTCAATGCACGGGTGAATGGAAGATTTTTAAATGCGCAAGATGGACTCTGATGAGAAAAAAAAACTTCTGGCACGTTACAGTGAGCCAACTTTTCTTGCAGTAGATGCAGCTACAGATACGACGTAGTCGTTCCTCGTCAAGTCAATTGAAAACGTGAGGCCAAGAAGCCGCAGTATGACGCTCTCCATAAGTCTAGCATCAACCATGCTGATGGCAGGTAGGAAAGATTCTCGGTGGTGATTGAATGAGAGCAGAAGTTAAGTTTACTGTTTTTTTCAGAAGATGGTAAGTAACTGGTGAATTACCAGTTACTTACCATCGCCTGAAGAAGTAGAATCAAAGTATTGAAACATGGAAGCTTTTGTGTAGCGATTTCAATATGTTTTTATTATAATCTTTTATAATAAAAATAATAATAATATATTGCGCTATATTGCACTGAACACTTTTTTAAAAAGCAAATGTTACGAACAGTGGAATTTTACTCCATCTCTTCTTTCTCTCATTTGTGTGTGATATATATATATATATATATATATATATATATATATATATATATATATATATATATATATATATATATATATATAGTATAGGATTGGTGTATACGGAATAAATTCCAATAACCTACAAATACTATTCTTAAAAGAGTGATCAATACAGAGTAGAGCAAATATAATTAATTATTCGAAAATTATAACATAAATATGTTATAAAATCCCTACAAAAATAGCCATTTTGTTTCAACACTTATGGCGTCTTATCAAGTGATGATGCTGAATGTAGAATAAAGGGTTTTAATCAATCAAACAAACTTGATTTGAACCTTTTAAAACCCTTTATTCTGCATTCAGCATTATCACTTGATAAGACGCCATAAGTGTTGAAACAAAATGGCTATTTTTGTAGTTTATTTTGTAACATTTATGTTATAATTTTCGAATAAATTATTATATATAAATATATATATATATATATAGTTGCCTGACGATTGCACTAGCATGAAACAGACTGTCGCCTCTAAGTGTTGACCTCTATGTTCACTTTTATATTTACACACGCTCTATCTCTGATATTGAGCACTTTATCCCATAAATATAGCACACTTTAAGACTATATTTCTTCATATTTATATACATACATATATATATATATATATATATATATATATATATATATATATATATATATATATATGTATATATATATATACACACGCACTCACATACACACACACATATAGGCGGTAACCTTTCTTTTAAAAATGTTTCGTTGAAAATGAGACATAAGGAGAAATTTGTGATATTTTTATTTAAGTTTTCCAGCACTCTTACATTTTTTTGAGGTTGCTTGGAGTAATGGAGTGCAAAACGTGTCCGTATTGTCCATTGTCCCAAGCGCTTTCAGTCAGTTCTTAAGCCATTTTCAAAGGAATTTGTTTTCAGGGGTCGTTATTTTGTCTCCATTTTTGACGGTTTAATATGTATTTTTGTGTTGATTCGACACTAGTAGGAGCGTTTTACGTGAATACTAAAGGATGTTATTTTAAATAAAAAAACACAACATGTCTAAATTGTTTAATCAGACAAGTTTTAATGAAAGTTTGCTACCAAAATATACAGAATATAGACATACATACATATATGCATATATATATATATATATATATATATATATATATATATATATATATATATATATGAAAGTGAGCATTGAAGTAAACACTTAGAGGCAAAAGCTGTTTCATGCTAGATGCAATCGTCACGCCACGAAAAAAAAACACTCGTGGCTAGACGATTGCGTCTAGCATGAAACAGCCTGTCGCCTCTAAGTGTTGACTTCTATGTTCACTTTTATATTTACACACACTCTCTGATACCGAGCACTTTTTTTCATAAATATAGCACACCTTAAGACTATATATATATATTTGTCATCCACAGACAGACTGTTTCGCAGCTCATCAGTGTGGCTAGACGTCCGGTTGCCTCTAGCTAAGATCGAAACCCGACTGAATTTGCGTCAGTCGGAACTTCTACCACTAAGCCGTCGGCTCACGGCAGGGATGAAGGTGAATTTTAGCGTGTTTATATATATATATATAGGAGGTTTGGGGTTAAAAAGAAATCTGATGTCTTTCGAGGAGTAGATTAATTTTAAACTTATTAATTATTATTATCGACAAGGATTTGGGCAGCGAATACATGCCGATGCGAGATATCACGAAATGATTTCTCGCTAAGTAGGAAAAAGAAGAGAAAAACTATTATTGTGCAAATGGCAGATGATTTTAGTGACGGTGAAGAATGAGATGTTTTTCAACACCGTACACTGGTCCTCATTACAGACTGGCTGGGTGATTGATGGCCAATCAGAATAGACATTATCACTAATGTTCATCGTAGAAAATGACTTTCAGGGAGAGTATCTCACCTGACCTGATTGATTTCGCGTTCACTAGGATTACAGTCCACGCATAAACTGGGGATGTATTCGTACCAGAATACACTGTAGGAAATGATGTAAACAGTGGAAAATGTCCCGATTTTGGCACTGTTTTTTTGGGGGAGATATTAAGTTATATAATTCACATGAAAATAACTTTATTGTCAATCATATAACTGAAGATTCTTTGAATACCCGTTATATTTATTCATGGCAACAATAATATATCACATTTCCTAGTCTGATGTCTTTCGAGGAGTGTATTAATTTCAAACTTATTAATTATTATTATCGACAAGGATTTGGGCAGCAAATACATGCCGATGCGAGATATCACGAAATGATTTCTCGATGAGTAGAAAAAATAATACAGCGCATCATTTCTGATCAGAGGCCTTGCTGCTGAACGTAGTTTATCATTTTACCCAGAACGCTGATGTAGTCTTACCAAAACGATGAAGTGTATTTAAACCCACACACATATACACACACACACACACACACACACACACACACACACACACACACACACACACACACACACACACACACACACACAGATGTTTTAGTTTACATGACGTGACCTTGAGTGAGTTGAAAATGATTCCGTCAGACCTTTTAACCAGCGATGGAAGTGGCATCATTTACTATTTTATGCGACGTTCCGTACTGAATTTTTGTGTGGGAAAGTATTTAAGAACGCGAAGAATTATTCACTAATTTGTCTTAGCTACCAAATCTATCATATGTCAACCACACCGAGTATTTATGTGATTTTGAAAATGCACATGCATCAGAGAACCGTCTGTTAACTTCCGGGTGCCAGATTTGAAACCAAAACTTTTAGATATTTCGTAGATTCTACATCTGATCTCGCTAAATCTAACCAATTCTAGGTATATCCTGTTTCATTTTTAAAATAATACAGCGCATCATTTCTCTTCATGTCCACTTTACTTGTCCCATCGGATTGAAAACACAATTACTATGAAAAAAAATATCAGGAACCAGCGTTTTATTCTACTAGGTTTTTTTTTTGTAAAATAGTATCGTGAATTAAAATTGGAATCGAAAGATATTCCCTCTGAGTAACTAAAAGATTCATGTCAAAATTCCCTGAAGGTCACCCGGATGTCAAGCTCACGATAAAAGCTTGAGGACACAACGACCTGTAATAATCAACAAGGACATTTACAAGAGGAACCTGAAACTCACGGGCATTGGCAGAGATAACTGGTAACAGATAACATACGACCGCAGGCGCTAGGGTCTAGGAGAAAGAGTCATTAAGAGCGGCAAAAAGCGAAACAGCTGGAGGTCAGATGACAACTCGAGAAGCAGACGGAGCAAGTTTAGATCTCACCGCATTCCAGTTTCGTCTACCTAATCTACAGAAGGAAATGCCGTGCAAAGACAGGAATGCTAAGCGCCCGTCGATGCTCGCAGCAGGACATAATTTCGACCAAACAGTGCGCTGCCAAGACTACGACTCTCTATGCAACTACTACAACTACTACTTTGCATTTAATTCCTCAGATTAAAGTTGGGCGGAAAGCATGGAGCCGGAAGGGAGTTCCACAAGCAAGACGTGCGAGAGAATGAACTGTTAGCATAGAATTTATGGCTATATCAAGCCAGCTCAACTGTAAATTGATGAGATCTCTGAGCCTACTTTCAAAAAACCTAGTTACCATAGCTTAGAGGTCATTCGAACAATTACCATTTAAACATAGAAAAGACAGAGAGGCAACCTTACGGCGGTGGAGAAGTGAATGGAGCTGAGCCCTCAGACCAGAACCAATAATAATGCGGATTCTTCACTGGATCTTATCAAGTAGCCCAAGCTAAATAGCAGGGGCACCGGGCCATTTGTGGCAGCAATATTCTAAGCATGGACGAATGGTAGACGTATATATATATATATATATATATATATATATATATATATATATATATATGTATATATATATATATATATATATATATATATATATATATATATATATATATGTATGTATATATATATATATGTATGTATATATATATATATGTATATATATATATATATGTATATATGTATATATATATATATGTATAAATGTATGTATATATATATATGTATATATATATATGTATGTATATATATATATATGTGTATATATATATATGTATATATATGTATATATATATATGTATGTATATATATATATATATGTATGTATATATATATATATATATATATATATATATATATATATATATATATATATATATATATATATATGTATGTATGTATGTATTGTTAAATAATATGGACAAGTCCTGTCCAACAATTTTTTTATTAAATCTTTCAAATTTACGGATATTGAATAAACTGTTTTTCTCCATAGTGTACAGTATATTGAAGTTTATTTGGTTTGGTTTGGTTTGGTTTATTTTTTTTTACGGCATATTAACCTCCATGGTTTATTTAATGCTGACAAAATCTTTTATTTCTGGTAATATTTTGTTTTGTCAAAAATCTGTTTCTGGTAATATTTTTCCTTCAAAACTCTATTGCTGGTAATAGTTTTTCAAAAACTATTGCTGGTAATAGTTAACTATTTGCCCATAGCTGGGACCCTAACTGGAACACCAGCAATTAAGAGGTGTTTTTGCTCCTCAAAACCTCCTGATCAGAGGCCTTGCTGCTGAACGTAGTTTATCGTTTTACCCAGGACGCTGATGTAGTTTAACGTCTTACCCAGAACGATGAAGTGTATTTAAACCCACACACATATACACACATACACACACACATACACACACCCACACACACACAGATGTTTATTTTACATGACGTGACCTTGAGTGAGTTGAAATTGATTCCATCAGACGTTTTAAATGTATTCCTTAAACGTGAGAAAGCTGGAAATTAAAACCAATTGTGTAACTACACACAGAACTATCCTTGAAAAGTAATGGAATATCATTCGAAAGTGCTTGGACCGAAAAACAAATAATACAAAATAAAAATTAATATTATATTTGTCAAATTTACCGATAAGCAAAAATAAAAAATGATAGACTGAATTTGTTCATATTACTTTACTAAATACGTTTCAGATAATTCTTAGCTGCCAAAACACACCTTATATATATATGTATATACGAGGCTCATTCAAAGAATATGGTGAATATTTCGGTATAAGGACTTCTAATACAGATAGAAGCTTACTTTTTTTTCAATGTAGTCTCCCAGCACTGTCACACACTTTTACCATCTGTGCACAAGCTTCCGTATTCCCTCAGCGTAAAAATCTTTGGACTGATGTCTCAGCCAGTCGCTCACAACACTTTTAACTTCATCGTCACTTTTAAACTTCGTGCCTCTCGTGAACGTTTTCAAAGTACCAAACTGGTGAAAGTCTGAAGGGGCAAGGTCTGAGCTGTAAGGGGGATGAGGGAGCAGTTCCCAGCACAGCTCGTTGATGGTCTGCACCGTTTGGGCTGCTGTGTGAGGCCTTGCGTTGTCATGATGCAAGATGACTCCTTCTGACTGATGACCCCTGCGTTTGTCCCAACAGATAAGCTCAAAGTCATTGCAATGTTATCCACTGTCACCCTTCTGTCAGACTGAATGAGGTCATCGACTGATTCGATCACCTCAGGAGACCTCACTTCTGTAGGCCTCCCAGGTCTGTCTTCATCCTCAACACTGCTCCGTCCTTCTTTAAACAATTTAGCCCACTTGTAGACATTTTTGGCTGAAACATGTGGCACCATACACAGTTGACATTCTCCTTTAAATTTCAACTGGTTTGCACCCTTCAGAAACCAAAAACTTGATAACTGACTGCTGTTCGATCCTGGAGCATGTTTCTTGGTCGGCCATCTTTTTTTAATCTGCAAAAAAATTAAATACATGTGAAAAAGAGGTAAAATAAAAAAAAATAAAAAAAGAGAAAGCTTCTATCTGTATTAGAAGTACTTATACCGAAAAATTCACCTTATTTATTGAATGACCCTCGTATATATATATATATATAACACAAAAGCAACCATTGACTGGTTCAACAGCATAAATACCAAACAAAATTGCCACTTCCTACAATTAGACATAAAAGAATTTTACCCACCCATAACAGAACGTAAGTTAGACAAGGCCATCAACTTAGCTCAGGAACAAATAATTATAAAACCAAACGAAATCGACATCATTAAGCACTCCCGTAAATCATTATTATTTCACCATGAAGAAGCATGGATAAAGAAAGATGGGATATTTGACACTACAATGGGAAGCTTTGACGGTGCAGAGACATGCGAAATCGTAGGTATTTACTTACTACACGAACTAAGCAAAATAATAGATAGAAATGACACAGGGCTCTACAGGGATGACGGTCTCATAATCTTAAGAAACTGCAACAAACAAAATACAGATAAAACTAGAAAAGCAATAATTAAAATTTTAAAAAATAACGGATTCGAGATAGATATAAAAACTAATCTAAACGAAGTAGATTTTCTAGATTTTACCTTCAACCTAAGAAAAGGCACACACAAACCATACAGATAACCGAATGATAAACCACAGTACATACACATATACTCCAACCACCCGCCTTCTATAATCAAACAGATACCAAAATCGATTAACCGCAGGCTTTCCGACAATTCTTCCGATGAATCTATATTTAACAAAGCTAAGAAAGACTACGAAACAGCCCTAAAAGATAGCGGACTACCAGCAACACTCACATACTCACCACAGAACACAAAAAAGACCAACAGGAAAAGAAATATCATATGGTTCAACCCACCGTACAGCAAAAACGTAAAAACAAACATAGGACAAATATTCTTCAAACTTTTACAGAAACACTTCCCGGAATCAAGCACCTTACACAAAATATTCAACAAAAACACAGTAAAAATCAGCTACAGTTGCACCGAGAACATGGCACAAATAATAAAAAAGCACAACAGAAAAATTATTAACAAACCACACGAACAAATTAAACCCACGTTCAACTGCAGAATAAAAAACGAATGTCCCTTAAACGGTAATTGTTTACAAAACAACGTAATCTACCAAGCCACGATAAAACCAGCAAATAATGAAGAAAAAGTATACATAGGAGTAACCGAAGGACCATGGAAACAAAGAAATTATGTACACAAAATGTCTTTCACAAATACTAAATATGCGAACAGCACAATGCATTCTAAGTATATCTGGGAAATAAAAAACAAAACACACACCACACCAAAAATATCTTAGAAAATAAGGAAAAAATCATCAGCCTACAACAACCTATCAAAAACTTGCAAACTTTGCTTGGAGGAAAAGATAGCTATCATTACCTTCCCAAATCAAAATAAATTATTAAATAAAAGATCCGAGCTAATCTCAAAATGCAGACATGAAAACAAATTTTTACTACGTAACTTAAAATAGAAAAATAAATAAATATATAAACAAACAAAACAACAATAAAATAAGCAAAATAAATTACTCCAAACAAATTACAAAACCACACCTGTTAGAATATGCGGATTAAAATCAAAACAAAAGAACGGACGAAAGTTATAACTGTTATATAACGATAAAAAATAAAACAATTGATAAAGGTTATAATATACTACGTTACTTAAAAATCGAAAGCCAAAAATATATAGTGTAACAAATAAATAACAACAAGTATAATAAATTGATCTAAATACATCCAAATATATAAATAAACTAACAACCGATTACGATAAACTAGCCGTTTAGAAAAAACAAATAACGATATTCAACCCAAATACATAAATTAAAATCTGTTCCGACCAAAATAATAGTAAGAACAAACCACAACATCCCACCCCAAAATTCAACTAATAGATTTAATCAATGACAAATAAACAAATATATAAGATAAAAAATAAAAATGAAAATAAATAAAAACAAGCAAAACAATTTGACCCAAATAAATAAGCAAACAAGCGACTTCCGGTAAATGTCCGCCATAATAGACTACCAACAATAAGCTATATAAACAAATTTAAACTACGTTAACAAAAAACACCGATCAAAATAAAAAATAAATATATAAGATAAAAAATAAAAATAAAATTAAAAAAAAAACAAACAAGAAAACAAACAAAATAATTTGACATAAATAAATAAACAAATAAGCGACTTCCGGTAAAAGCAACCGCCAAAATAGACTACGCATAATGCACCACTGACCCTTACATATATAAATAGCCGAGAAAAATAACAGCACTAGTCGCCTGACGATTGCACTAGCATGAAACACACTGTCGCCTCTGTGCTGACTTCCATGTCCGCTTTTATATTTACACACGCTCTATCTCCGATGCTGAGCACTTTATCCAATAAATATAGCACACTTTAAGACTATATTTCTTCATATATATATATATATATATATATATATATATATTATATATATATATATATATATATAACCTATAATTCGATGTTGAACATCAGCCCTTATTAATTCAACTATCACCACTGAGGTAGCATTTAGCTATGACTTATTAATATTAGTCCTATCTCTGACAGAACATTTCGACATGTTCTGTTACTGTCTGATATTTGTTCGCGCCTCTAAGCACGGATTTGTGGAAGCCCTGTATCGCGGTTTGCATTCCAATGGCTTCCTTCTGTGAATAATGGGCAGATATTACAGTTTGCGTTTCGATTCACACCTTTCTTTCCCCACTTTGCTACGCACATCAACGTATGTGCAGCAAAGACAATCATTCTCGCTTTCTTTCAACACGCTCATTTACACGCATGCGCGCCGCTGTCCACGGACGCATGGCTTTTGCGAAGGTATAGACGAATCGAATTATATAGGCGGAAGTAGAAACAGACAGCACTGATTTCTTTCATTGCGTTTCCTTCTTCATTTGTTTTTTCCAACACAAGAAAGAAGATGATTAAAAACAGCTCTCGCGTCCACAGAATAACAAGTTCACAAAATGAAGCCAAGGACGTGTAGAAATATACGACTGTCGACATTTATTTCTTCCTCACTTCTTGCTGTGCTACTTAAACAAAATAATGATACACGCAAATCTCAATGAAATAATGTTAGTTATGGAAATATATGATATGGGTGAATGAATGATGAATGAAAAAGGAATGATGAATGAAAAGGAAAAACAGAATGACTTCTTTCCGCATATATTTAAATTTGTTATATACTATTTTTCTAAAAGTTGCAACAAAAGCGACCAGTTGAGACAAGATCAGGAATGAGGCAATAAGAGATATGGTAGGAGCAATAACAATCATACAACACATCGGACGACAAGTGGATCAAGTGGTTCGGACACCTCACTTGTATGGAGAGCGAGAGGCAGATCAAGAAGACGCTGGAGTGTCTCAGTGGGAGTAACTCTCAGAGCCCACGATATATTTCTCCTCCAAGTCACTCGCCTTGCCGCTGACAGACGACTGTGTCTCCCCACAACATCTAACAGCACAAGCGGGAAAAAACACCCGCGCAAAGCAGGGCGATAAAGCCACAAAAACACAAGGGTTTACTGAGTGTTTAAGAGTAGAAGAAAAGTAGTATTAAGGAGAGATAACAATAAATGAATAGGGGTCAAAGCGAGAGAAAATGACGATTAAAATTTGAAGATCAATGTTTACTGGAAACCGGAAGAGATTTTCAAAAGCAAGTTTTTTTTTAATCGGTTTCACCACAAGCAATTCAGTAAATCCACTCAGACACAAGGGGTCATTGGGTGCGGAAGAATTATTAACAGAAACATTAAAAATGAGCAGGAAGAGAAAAGAGTAATTAGGAATAGCGTAGATAGCGATTAGCATTGCATCTAAATCTTTGCAGATTATACTTGGCTGGAAATTATGGAGCGAGAAGAAAATTCCACGAGAAAGAAGTTCGAGAAAATAAACTATCATATAATTTACGGCTACATCTAGCCAACTAATTGTAAACAGATGTACGGCAATGCTCTTATATTAAAAAATTCTACGTACCATAGCGAAGAGTGATTTTTATTCTGCTATGTACAGAAATGTGGCACAAGGCCACATTGGGAAAAATGCGGTCTTCTTATGTCTTAATGTTAAACTTAGCTAGGCACATCACTGGCCCACACATACAATAGTACTCCTTACACCACAACAACGCATTCTTACTTACCTTTCTTACTACATCCACCATAATATCACAATGTCTCTAGGAAAGTCCTACCTAGTCCCTATATGCACAATTCATTGTATGTGACGGGAGGGGAAAAACAACTAACTTAAAATCTAACCCCAATGAATATTTACAAAAAGGACAAAACCATAGCGAATAAATCATCCGAACAATTAGCATGAAAGTATTTATAGAAAAGACGCAGAGATGCAGCATTACGCCGGTGGGAAAGTCACTGATGCCGAGCAGCCAGGTCAGGACCGATTTTATTGCTGATTTTCTTTGGATTTTATCAGGTACGAGAGGAGAAACGTTCAGCATAGAACTTGTGGTTACATCTAGCAATTTCAACAGTAACATGATGAGCCCTAGCTACCAGTATAATACTACGCTTGAATTCGTATAGTCGATGTGCCAATGCAAAAGTTATTTATAGAGAAGGTACACTGAAAGTACGTTACGGTCTTGTAAAATGACTGAAGCCGTGATGCAATGTCGGATCCAGGAATAATGTAGATTCTTATTTTGATTTCATCAATAATTTCTAAATGAATAGCAGAATCAGCATACCACATTTGACAAAGATTCATATTCAATGTATGGTCGTTTTCTAAGCATATCACCATAAGCAAGGTGTGGGTGCCACTAGCACGCAAGGGGTTAAAGTGGGTGTTTGAGGAAAGGATATAGAGAAGGACGGGGATCAAGATCAAGGCATCAAAAGATGTCGATTGATATTACATATGAATATTTGAAGATTATAGCTAACAAGGAAGCAAGTAAGGGGAAAAGAGTTGCACTGTCTGGAAGTGCGAGAGAAGAAGCTGTTGGAATAGAAGAGATGGCTGCATTTAACCGTTTCGACAATGAAAGGGTGGCACTGAGTTGCCAACCTAGTAGCACGCAGTTTGGGTACAAGTGAAAGTAGCTCGTCAGAATAGTTACCATGAAAATATTTGTAGAAAAGACAGAGAGAAGCCACAGCACGTCTGTGAGAGTGTGACTCTAGACGAAATGCCAGATTAGAACCTATCGCATTGCATATCCGTCTCTGGATTTTATCGAGGACCTCGAGATGAACAGCGGCAACAGTATTCAATGGAAGGGAGAATTGTTGATTTGTAGATTTGATGGATGGACTCAGGCGAGAATGAAAAGCTGGAGCGATACAGAGAACGAACTTTAGAGACGGATATATTTAACAGTTTCGACAGTGAAACGGTGGGACTGAGTTGCCAACCTAGTAGCACGTTTAAATTCATGCAGTCTGGGAACTAGCGAAAGTAGCTCGTCGGAGCAGTTACCGTGAAAGTATTTGTAGAAAAGGCAAAGGGAAGCGACGGCACGTCTGTAAGAGAGAGCCTGTAAGCAAGATGCCAGATCAGGACCAATCACATTGCATATCCGTCGCTGGATTTTTTCGAGAATCTTGAGACGAACAGCGGGGGCTCCAGACCATATATAGCAGCAGTATTCCATGTAAAAGTGCGAATATTTGAGAGAACCAACTTTCCTTGCGGTAGATGAAGCTATTGATTCAATGTATTTGTTCCATCTCAGGTCAATGGACAACTTGAGAGCAAGCAGACAAAGGGAGGCGCTCGCGTGGAGTTGGGCAGCCATCCTGATGGGAGACTGGGTGGGTTCTCTATGCTGGGAAAATGAGAGCACTTATAATGGTGTAAAATAAATTCTGGCGGTGATAATAGTCTAGAACATCACAGTGAAACAAACTTTTCTTGCAGCAGCCCAAGTAAGTGATTCAATATAGTTGTTCCACTTGATGTCTATAGAAGACTTTAACCCGAGTTGCAATGTGCCCTGGAGATTAGCTCATGATGGCTGTCAAAGAAAGAAACTCTAATACCAGTGTAACATCAGTTTTAGTTAATTCACCTTGATAACACTACAAATTTTTGTTCTCTCTGCTGAGGCCAGGGTTTGAATTCACAACACTTTGGGTCAAATCCCTTTTTGGCTGAATCAAACAACGCTTTTATCAACCGGGTCTTGTACCGCCAAAACTGAAATATTCAAAGGCATGGTATGTGGAATTTGAACAATCAACCTGCGTGGACTAAATAAAGTGTTTGAAAGTCCAGCAAATATCACCTGAAGAAGTCCGGAGACTACAATGGCCGAAACCTTGTGAGTCTGACAGTAGTAATGAGAACAACAAAGTAAATAGTGTAAATAGTTTGAGATCCATTAATGCACTTTTTTAATCATCTTGTCAAAATTACAAAAACTCTACAATCGCAAAAACTTGATAACCCTTCCATTAAAGCAATGTCTAAATGGTATCCGTGTCACATACGAAATTATATTCAGATTAAAAATTGATATTAACCAACCGATGTTGATTAGGATCATTGATTTTATGACGTTTCAACCATTGTTGTGTTCTTATTCAGACTGTGAAAGTCCTTTGTTGTATCCCAATCTTTCCATCTTTGCCGTTCATGGGGAGGAAGGTGCCATACGCCTAGCGTATTGGCCGAATGCGTGCTGGTAGGCGCTTACGGAACCTAGTGTTCCCAAGCGGTCAATCATTTGGGAATTGATCAGTCGTAACGCTGCTTAAGTTCGGCTATCGAACTTGAACAGCTGGTTCAACTTGATATGTCCATAAGCTTTGTTGGGTTGTCGAATGTTAAATTTATTATAAAAGACACAGTGACTATCGAACTTAATAAAAATGGCCAACCAGAATACAATCACTAACCATGACTGCAAGACGATCGCCACCGCTTTTTCTAAAAATAATTTAAGCATATTTTTAAATGTCATGTCCGTTCAGGACGTCGTCGGCTTTAGTTCACATATTCATTGTTGTTGTTATGTCTGAAATATCATGATTTCTTGGAAAAGCTATATGAATGCTTATCTACAGTGTAACCCGGATATAAGAGACCCGGATATAAGAGAAACCCGGATGTAAGATATATTTTATCTGGTCCCAAATTAGAGCCTGTGTTAATGTATATATAATAGACCAAACCCGGATATAAGAGAAACTCGGATATAAGAGACTTCTTATCCGGTCCCGACAAATCTCTTATATCCGGGTTACACTGTATTACCTTCTCGGTGGTGAATTCAGAATAGCGTTTCTGACTTCACTACTTAAGGGATCATGACAGTCCATAGATTTGTTTCCATGACTTCTTACGAATGATAGAAGAAAGATTTCCCATTGCCATTTGAACGGTTTTGAATTCAGAAGAGTATTTCTGCGTTCAGGATGTTCATGGATCTCCATTGTACCCTTTTATTTAATATCTGTGAATTCGGAAATATAAAAAATAGTTTCCTATTGTCTCCTCCACGGTTTCGGATTTAGAAGAAAGTTTCAGTGTTCAGGATATAGTGGAATTTGTCGCTGCATAGATTTATTTTCTGGATTATATTTCAATTGTATTGGCTTCGTTGGAAAGAAGAATGACTATTTGATATTGACTTTCATTTTCTAAATTATTTCATAACTGAAATGGTTTCTTAAGAAAAAAAATAGTCGAGTAGTTTTCTGTTGTCCTCTCCGCGATTTTGAAATCGGATTATATCTTCTCCCAGACTGACTGTCAACCAAATACTAGAGAGGCAAGCCTAGCCCGCTATTTAACCCATAGATGTCAAAAGAAGAAACAGATACATGCCGTTGCCTAGGATATTAATGCAAAGTGAACAAATCTGTACACTGTTGCTTCCGCGGCGATAATATTCCCACTAGTCATATAATTTTAATAAAATGCATGACTTTAGAATAATTAGTATTTTAACGTATAGGAGAAAGTTAACGTACTTAAAATAATCAAATTAAGTGAGGAAAATCAGTTGCATATTCTTGATTATTGTAGTGATTTTCATGCGTGGTTTCCAATAAATTAAGTTATATTTGTTTAATACATTCTTGAGGTTCTTAGCCTTTATTCCAGCCATTAGGTTTATAAACATCAATATGTATCGTTAAAGATTATTGTTGAGAAATCAGGTTTTTCTTCTTCTATTTTTTTAACGACTGTTTTTATTTTTATTTTTTTCATTATCTTCAGCATCTTTTCTCTATGTTTACATTCGTAAGAAAGATTGTTCCAAATTTTTTCTCGTTGGTCAATAAGAAGTTCCTGCTTATTTTACACATTTAAATTTTCACACTTTTTGTGATATTTAAAAAAATATTTTTTCTTGTTGTAAGCTTATCAATGATTTCAATATATTTATCATTATTCCACGATCCATTCAACTCTTTTATTAAGTTCCATCATTACTTTCCAGTCATCCAAACTCTTCAGAATATCTTTTTTCTCTTTTGCGATTTTATCTTCAGTCCGACCGATAGCAATCGATATATCTCTTTATTTGAAATTAAAAAAAAATATTAATAACAATAGTATCATACATGCCTGTATATATATATATATATATATATTTATATATATATATATATATAAATATATATATATATATATATATATATATATATATAATATATATAATATATATATATATATATATATAATATATATAATATATATATATATAATATATATAATATATATAATATATATATATATATAATATATATAATATATATATATATATATATATATAATATATATAATATATATATATATAATATATATAATATATATATATATATATATATATATATATATATATATATATATATATATATATATATATATATAATTTCTTTTGTAAAATGACATTCTACAAATGGTGACCTCTATTTGCCATACACTATTGCCAAAGATTTCTTATGTTTTTCATTTTCCGAACTTTTGTGCGCTTCGAGGCTTCCCAGGTGGCTTTCTTTTAAGCGCTGGACTTGTGGCCCTGAAATGTTCAACTCATTTTCCGTCCGCAATAGTATCATTCCAACGTGACATGAAAAAAAGCGCGAAAAACTCAATGTGTTACAAATACAGATAACAATCTTAGAAAGCAATCGTTTCAAAAGCAAACGCACGATGTACACCGGTCTAAGCAAGAATGGCAACTGATTCTATCTCAAAAAGAAATGGTTGAACATTAGATATAAGGAAACCTAATTGCAACCTGGCTAAATTCATTTGTACCCCAAAGGTTAGAGTTTAAAATATGGGAAGTATTTTTGCCGCATCATGTATAAAATTTACTTAATAAATACCGAACCATTTGGCCAACCCAATAAATTAACAAACTTATTTGGTATAAATTATTGTAAATATTTTTTAAAAAGTGTATTACAAGTCAACATTCACATTATATATTTATTATATGAATACATCCTAAAATTACGGCGAGATTTATTGGGAAAATATTGAATGGGATTATGAAATCTGATATATGTTATATTTGACACATGGGCGGGAAAGACGTTAGTCAGGTGTTGAACTGATACATATTAAAATAATCATTTTCATAGAGTTGCAGGTTTTTTAATGTATCAACGTCATCACGAAATATTGTGGCCATGATTATAGAAAGTTCTTCTGGACTGTGAATTCGAGAGGAGCTGATATCAACAAGGGAAGATATACGAAAGAAAAGAAGGTAAACGGGGGAAAAAGCATGTAGTGGTACAAATCTGCATTATTTAAATTGTTCGGACTGTTGTCCTTATATTTATTACTATATCCTAGGACGCTCCAGCATTCTTTAGAATTTCGAACATAACCCTTTATTTCGTCCACCGGGGAAGATTGTTCTAGTTTCACGTGCCATGCCTCTTCCTGATATCCCAGTTATGTATCCTTTAATTCAGCTGTCCAAGGCTGTGTTCACCATTACAGTAGCCAGGTACTGAACCACTGGTTCTAACAAACGCTTTTATCCACTGAGCGATGTGTCCTTGTGGACATCAATGGATGAATGTTTGGGACTTATAAGCTTAAGACTCACCTGAAGAAGGCCGGAGGCGTACAAAGGCCGAGATGTCGAGAATATTGCAATAAAGATGAGGACAATAGTCCGAACAATGTAAATAATTACGATACCTCATCTCAGAAATATAGACCGATATTGATACAAGTATGTTGGATCAATAAAGATACATCACACAAACACACCCACACGTGTGTGTGTGTGTGCACGTGTGTGTGCGTTTTTATATATATATATATATATATATATATATATATATATATATATATATATATATATATATATATATATATATATATATATATATATATATTTGTGTATTTAGGCAGCACTCCTTCTTTCATGCACATTTCATTAAAAACGACTGACAAGGTGCTTTTATTTAGTTTTTTATATAATTTCTCGTGCGATCTAATAATATTTTCTTTTCAAAAGCGCTCGGATAAAAATAACATTCGGACAGATTTTATATAATTTATCCTCTGAAAAGAAAAACATTATTAAATCGCACGAGAAATTATATAAAAAACTAAAAATCACCTTGTCAGTCGTTTTTAATGAAATGTGCATATATATATATATATATATATATATATATATATATATATATATATATATATATATATATATATATGCAGAAATATAGTCTTAAAGTGTGCTATATTTATGGGATAAAGTACTCAATATCAGAGATAGAGCGTGTGTAAATATAAAAGTGGACATGGAAGTCAGCACTTAGAGGCGACAGTCTGTTTCATGCTAGTGCAATCGTCAGGCGACGATTGCACTAGCATGAAACAGACTGTCGCTTCTAAGTGCTGACTTCCATGTCCACTTTTATATTTATATATATATATATATATATATATATATATATATATATATATATATATATATATATATATATATATACTCACTCGCCGGGTACGCTTGCGAGGAGAGGAAGATGAAGACTTATCTCATATATATATATATATATAGATAGATATAGGAGGAAAGCAGAGACACGAACGAGGAGAGGTGAAACGGAGGTTTACCGTCGGAAAAGCGTGCTCGACGTAGAGAGAACAAGGCGACATCGTGGGAGACCGTATTTACCTGCATTTGTTGCAATCAGGCCTGTCATATATTGATGGGCGCAGATCCAAGATTTCATTTATAAAATGACGGATCAAACTTTTCAGTGATGTTCATGCTCGTTCAACATGTCGACAGACATCAAGTAATGATAATTCCCTACACATCCATTCTTGACTAAAGCTTATTGTATATCATTCTTTTTCATCAATCATGAAAATCGTAAATAGATATTAATGTTAACTGTTTCACACTTCTACTTTTTTATTCTTCCTATTTCTTCTTTCCTTTTAATCTGACATTTGAAAATCGAAACTAAGCCCTTAATAGATTTGTGGTTAAGAGTGACAAAAACAACCTGAAAAACAAACAATCAAACATCCGTTTAAATATTTCGTGCTCTGAAGAGAAAAAAATATCCTGCCTAGGAATTTTAATTTGATTCTTCCAGTGATTCATTTTTTTATTATCTGATAACAGTTTCACATTTTCCCACGTATCTGCTCAGTAAAATATCTGGCTGGCAGAGTTCAATTCGCGAGGCGTGTTTCAGTGGCACCCGTATAATGAAATAACCAGATTAAATCATTGCGGAACAACTTTGCAATTGAAGATATCGATATTAGGAAGATTTCTTTTTCAAGTGTAAGGGTTATTAATTAAGTTTCGCTTAGGTTGATGCAGAGATCAGATGTTATTTAGAGTACAGAGGTGAACTTTTTTTTCTAAGCATTTCACTTCAAGCAAGGCGGGATTGCCAATAGTACACAAGTGGTTACAGAGAGTGAAAGTAAGAGAAAAGATTGGGTTTAGGGGGATTAAGGAAACGATACAAAGAAGAATGGGGATCAAGGCATTTAATTTTCTGAAGATTATAGTCATCAGCGAAGCAAATAAGAGGAAAGGAGTTTCACTGTCAGGAAGGGCGAGTGTAGAAGCTGTTGAAGAAGAAGAAGCAGTTATATTTAGCAGTTTCAACAGTAAAAGAGTGGGACCGAAATGCCAACCTAGTAGCGCGCTTAAATACATGCAGTCAAAACACAAGCGAAAATAGCACGTCAGAGAAGCTGCCATGAAAATAATTGTAGAAAATACAGGGGGAAGCCACATCACATCTGTGAAAAAGTGACTGGAGTCGAGATGCCATGTCAGGACCGATCACACTGCATATCCGGCTTTGGACTTTGTCGAGAACCTGGAATTGAAACAGCGGGGCCGCCAGACCATATATGGCAACAGTTTATTGGTCAGTGAAATACTGTGGCAGCTGATCAGTTACTAAATGTCAGTGATCTAGTGCCTTCTGTGTGATTGGTCGGAAGCTATTTATTTAACTTTACGAAATAATGATATCATTTGCTCTTACAAGTTACGTGCCTGAATATTCTCTCTCTCTCTCTCACACACACACAGACGCATACCCCCACCATATATATATATAGATATATACACACACACATTATATATATATATATATATATATATATATATATATATATATATATATATATATAAACTAAATACAAAAATAATTAAATCTACCTTGTTTAAAAGAAAGATTGCTGCCCATATATATATATATATATATATATATATATATATATATATATATATATATATATAGTTTTAAGGTGTGCTATATTTATGGGATAAAGTGCTCAATATCAGAAAAGAACGTATGTAAATATAAATATAAAAGTGAACATTGAAGTCAACACTCAGAGGCGACAGGCTGTTCCATGCTAGACGCAATCGCCAGGCCGCCTATTATACATATTCGATTTTATAACTACTTTCCACCGAGAAAAAGCTATTAACGAAACTTCGTTTTCGAGGGTGGAAATAATTTTAACACAGTTTTGAAAATTTGCATATCTGGTTTACTTTAGAATGCCAAAGGAATAATAAAATGCATTGGCAGATTATAAAAAGACTCTCGTCATTATGTTAAGCCACGTGTCTCCTATTTAAACATTGGGCACCTCGAGGCGGTGTAATGGTTAGCAAGCTTGTCTCGCTAAAACAATTACGACTGAGTAGTGAGTTCGATCCTCATTGGGAGCCCCTTTCTTCCGGCCTTGTGCCACATCTAAGCTTTGAGCAGCTAATTAAATTAGTGCAGCGGGAGCTAGTGGGGGCGGTTATCGGGAATAGGTGGTGGGAGAAACTTAAGGATAGAATTAGGTCTTTCACCACTGATTTCAGCAAACGGCTCGCTCTAGATAAAGCTGACAAGGTGGAGACACTTAAGTCTAATTTTTCCCGGGCGGAGGCTGGGGGGGGATCCCCTAGAGATAGCCCTAGCTAGGGAGGCCCTGCAGCGTTCGAATAGCGATCGCTACATGGGTCAGGTAATTAGGCATAAGTTAAGTAAGATATCTAACGAAGCTGTGAACCTGGGCGCAGATCTGCGTCGGGAAGAAGTCCGTCGAGGTGGTGATCGTTGCATTCGTCAAGTCAAAACCCCGGAGGGGCGTACTCTGCGGTCGACTGACGACATGTGCGAGGCGTTTCGGCGGCATTTCGAGAGCCGCTTTACCAAGGAGCCTGGTCTCCGTGAGGAGGAGTTTCGCAGCTATTTGGCTGACTTTCCTCGGCTTGAGCCGACTGAAGCAGCTAGCTGCGAGGGAGAGATCACGGAGGGCGAAGTCTACGAGGCACTGAAGAAGGTCGGCAGAGGCAAGTCGCCCGGTCTGGATGGTTTGCCTTATGAATTGTACTTGAGGCTGTCGCACATCTTTGTTCCGATTTTGACAGCAGTGTTCAACAACTGGTTTCGGTCGGGGTCCATCCCCAATCGCATTTCCAGGGGTGTGATCACTCTGTTGAAAAAGGGCAAGGGTGTTGGGGGGAAACTAGATGATTATAGGCCCATAACTCTGCTAAACACAGAGTTAAAGATTATGGCCAAGATCCTGCAGGAGCGTTTGCAGTCAGTTGCCGAGTCTCTGTTGGGACCTGAGCAGACTTGTTCTGTGAGGGGCCGAACAATTCAGAGCAACCTGCATTTGATCCGCACGATCCTAGAGGGCGTAAAAGACGACGAAGAAGCCGCGCTGATCAATTTGGATCAGTCCAAGGCATTTGATAGGGTCGACCATCGCTACCTTGCTACTGTCCTGCAGGCCGCCGGATTCGCACCCGACTTCTGCCGCTGGATTAGCCTCCTGTATCGCTCCCCCAGTGCTGTGGTACAGGTGAACGGAAAGTTGTCGGGCGCTTTTGTTCTGTCCAGGTCGGTTCGTCAGGGTTGTCCGCTGTCGCCTCTCCTTTATGCTTTGGCGTTGGAGCCTCTCCTGCGCCGGCTGAAGGACGAGGCGTGCAGTCCGGTCCTACATGGGATCGCCGTTCCTGGAGGGGCTCGAGCCAGGGTTTCCGCGTACGCCGATGACGTATCCGCTTTCGTGTCGTCCCTTAACGATATTGAGGCGGTGCAGAAGGCGCTTGATCGGTACGAGAAGGTGACAGGGGCCAAGATAAACCGCGACAAGTCTTCCGGCTTGCGGTTAGGTGCCTGGAAGGGGCGTGATCTTCCAGGCCGCTTCGGTTGGACGGACGGTCCTGTCCGCATTCTTGGAGTGTGGTTTGGACCCGACCTCCAGCTGAAGAAAAATTGGTCTGAAGTACTAGCAAAGGTCGTTTCTGCCGGTAAGACTTGGAATCGACGGAGGTTGTCCGTAAAGGGCAGGGCGGAGGTGTGTGTTACATACATTTTCCCCCTGATTCTTTATCGCTTGTCAGTACTTCCTCTCTGTAAGGCCCAGAAGAAGGCGCTCGAGCAAGCGCTATCCTCCATTTTATGGAGGGGACGCGCGAACAGGGTCGACAGACGAGTCTGCACTAAACGTCCGTGTCATGGGGGGCTGGGAATGCCACACTTGCAGAGTCACATCCGTGCCTCTCGGTTGGCTTTCCTACGCCGCGCATTGACTGGAAGAGATCCGATTCTGGAGGGGATTGTTAGGGACGCCTTCCCTAGCCTTACAATCAATCCCCCCATCTCGAAGGCCGAGCGCCATTGTAGGTCTCGAGATGAATCGCTTTTCCTCAGCGAGTGTCGGTCAGCCTTGAGGGCTATTCCGCGGTCCAGTGACCTTTCACGGCCTAGGAAGGTCTTCTATCGGGGATTAGTGGAGGGTCGCGCGAAGGATCCTCTACGTGATACGCTCGACTGTTCGGAGGAGGAGTATCGCTCCTACTGGTCTTGGGCGCCAGCGGCGGATTATCTCAGTAACCCTGAGTTTTCGCTTACCTGGCGATTGGCTCGGAATCGGCTGCCTCTCAACGACAAGGCTTTCATATGGGGCTTGGCGGACTTGCCAGACTGTGAACGGTGTGGCCTTGGATTAGAAGAAACGGCTTCGCACGCCTTCTACCATTGCTCCCGGGTCCGCCCCTTATGGGACCATGTCGGCGAGCTGACGGCTCGTCTCGCTCCCGAAGAACTCGTGTCCATTGATCGTGCATACGCGTGTGACAATGTGTCGCCCCCGTATTCCGGGGTGAAACGAATGGTGTTTCTGATGCTGCTAGCCACGGCCCGAATGGTGATTTGGACGACGCGCATGGAGGAAGTCTTGCGAGGGAATCAGCTTTCTTATCAGGATCTGATCCGATTCTTTGAGCACCAGCTCAAGATGAAGATTAGAACTGATAGAAAACGATTGCATTCGACAGTCTTTAGCGAAAGGTGGGTAAAAGCGGCGAGCTTGGTTCGTTTGAACGGGGCTAGCCTTGATTTTCTTTTCTAGGTCAACCAAAGTTACATCGGGGTGGTTTCCTGTGGAACCCTCCCCTTGGTTAGGTTAGACAAGCTTAAGTGTACCTAGTTAATGTGAGTAAGTGTTGTTCCCGGCCTGTTTCCCGGCTATCTTTTCAGTTATGATCCAAGTCGAGATTCCCAACCTCCCCAGTTTGTTTTTAACCCCCCAATTTTATCTCGACTGGCTCAGCCTTTTATTTCCCCACGCCCGTGTTATTTTTCTCCTTCCCACTCCCTTAGCGAGAGTGCTTCTTGATTTTGCCTTATCGGCAGAATACAGCGGCCTCTCTATTTTGAGGGTTGGACGGGCCCTACTAACACGAATTATGTTTAGTTTAAATATTTGTTGAATTTTTAGTTTGTTATTGGGTTCATATCCCTCCCCACTTTCATCTTTTCATTATTAGAATTTTAATGTATTTTATTATCATCCAAATTTTTATGGTGTGGGGCGCGTTTTTTGTAGGTTCCCCTGGTGTGGATGTGGTATCATGGTGGATGAAGGTTTAAATGGCGACGGATGAGTTCTTGTGGTGAATGAGATAATTGTAATGTATGAATGGGTCGCGAATCTGATTAGCTAGGTATAGGATAGTAAGTAATGACCAGCCTTTACCCCTCCCCTTTTTCGGCCTTGTGCCACAATTTGTACTTTTTGTGCAAATAAATCATGTCTCCTATTTAAACATTTGGTATTTACTTGACCCCCCCCACTGAGTCACGTTGTGACACAAGGTCGGTTTTTAACGTGGGGACCCGAGTGTTTTCACCCGGGCCGCTGGTCTTGGCTTGTCAGAGCTGGTCTAAGCTAGTCATAGCTGGTCTTAGCTTGGTCAAGCTGGTCATAGCTAGTCTTGGCTTGTCGTAGCTGCTCCAGGCCGGAGCCGCTCCAAGCTAGTCGTAGCCGTGATACTACCAGCGAAGGGACGAATCCCTACACCAGGTAAGTATCAAGTGAGACTCTCAGCCAAAAGGCCGACAAAGCGAGCGATCTGAGAACAGATACTACACCTTGATCCTGGCTCCAGAGCCGAGCAGCCTCTCGTATTTAAAGATTTTGTTATAGAATACAGTTACTGCAAAATACATAGAAACTCTCCCTTAATGAAAATGAAAAAAATGCAAATTTCTGCCTATAAACTGGAGGGAAAATCTATGTTCCCATTGCAAGAGAACTGCTGAGGTCCCGAGCAGTTGCGAGAAATTATTTAAAGAACCCTGAATCATATGACACAAAACGTTCAGGTCGTCCGCCGAAAATTACAAACGCAGCCAGACGTCGACTTTTTCGAGAAGTTTCTAAAGGACAATCAAGCTTAAGAGATCTGAGAAAATATGAAGTATTCGTTAACTTCTCCATGAATCGCCAAATCTTGTGAATCGAAACAGGAAGACAGCCCCTGCTTTAACTGTTAAACACCAGAAGATGCGTGTAGATTGGGTAAAGAAAAAAGTAAATGGACAAAGGAGAAATGGGAAACCGTGGTGTTTTATGATGAGAAAAAATTTAATTTGGATGAACCCGACGGCTACCAGTGTTATTGGCATGATTTAAAAAAAGGAAAAGCAGCTGTTTTCATAAATACCATTTGGAGGAGGATCTGCTATGGTTTGGGAAGCTTTCCCTGCATCTGGAAAGGCTGATTTAGTCATGATGGAATGGAAACAAAACTCTGCTCGATATATGAATGTGTTGGAAAAATAGTCTTGTCCAATTTCTGAATCGTCTAAACACTAATAATGTCAATTTTTCAACAGGAAAACACAGCCATACACACTTCTAGTCTCATGAAAGACTGGTTTAAAACAAGAACTTATTGAAGTTTTGGACTGGCCCACTAAATGTACAGATTTAAACCCAATAGAAAATTTGTAGTGAATTTTGTCAAGAAGAGTATACAAAAATAAACATCAATTTGAAAATAGAGAAACTTTAAAACTGTGCATTAAACAGTATTGGAATGAAATTCCATCTGAAACTCTCAAAAACTTGTTGATTCAATGCAAAACAGGTCTGTTGAAGTATTACAATTGAATGGGAATAAATATAAATATTGAATTTTGTACAATTTTGCTGTTAAATACAAATTTTCGAAACTGTCTTATGCTTATTTCTACCCTCAAAAATGTATTTTTCTAAATAACTTTAACTTTTTTTGGTGGGAATTTGTTATAAAATCGAATATGTATACTAATACCCATCGGATCTTGGTACCACACAGAAATTTTCAGAGGAATTTGTACAGTAATAAGAAAATTAACAATTTCATGAGGCGTCTTATACTTATTTCCACCACTGTGTGTATATACAGGGTGTCCATAAAGTTCGTGTGCACTTTTAAAAAAATTATAACTTTATTTGTATTTGCGAAAGAAATAATTTGTAAAAAGGATTAGAAAGAAGTAAATCTATATTTTTTTAAAGGTTTTATTGAAATTTTATTTAAGTTTCTACATGTCCAAAATCATTAGCAATGCAAAGGGTAAAACGATTTTGCAGTTTTCGGAAAACATTTGCCAACTGATTTAGAGTAATGCCTGAAATCACATTAGTTATTTTAGCTATACTTAAAACAAAGTACATTAAACTTTATAACATTTTTTACAGATTATTTCTATCGCAAATACAAATAAAGATATAATTTTTTTTAAAGTGAACACGAACTTTATCGACACCCTATATATATATATATAGACAGAGAGATAAAGAGGCCGACAGACAGACAGATTGACGAAAATCCGATGGAATGATAAATGCAATAATTTATTTTTTAATTTTTTATTTAAGATGTTTTGCTAAATAATCGGCGAATTCAGAAAAAAGTACTTTATTTCCCCAAAATAAATTTTTCGGACGGACACACACACACACACACACACACACACACACATATATATATATATAATGTGTGTGTGTGTGTCTTCGTTAATTACGTTAAGTTATTATAGTGGATATGCCGAATGCAAAGTAAACGTCACATTTTTATTTACTAAACACTATGTATTATGTCTATCAGTCTGTGCATTCTTGAAATCTCAGCGAAGAAAATGCGTTTCTCGTCAGCGAAGAATCCGCTATACGCGAAAGTTTAAAGTAGTGAAAAGATAAAAATAAATAAATAAAACACTTAATTATTTATATTTCGGATACGAAAGTGAGAAGAATTGAAACTTTTGAGAAAATAACATGAGTCAAGAGGATGTGCTTTGCTTAAAAAGAGAACAAAGCTTGCCGTAACTTTTTCATAAACCGAGCGGTAAAGTATACTAAATCAAACGGTGGTTTCTTCGAAGACGGATGCCGGTACAATCCCAGCTGGGGAACGAAGTTTCTTTATTGAGGGCACAAGTCCAATGGAAATTCAGGCCGGTAAAGGTTGTTTAATACTGTTTAATATAAACAGATCATTTACTTAAATATTTGTATCTATATAAAGTATGTATTAACATAAAAATGTCTTAATATATAACCAACTAACCTTACGGAAGGCCACAATGCTACTAAAACGCAAGGGGCGACTGGTAGTGAAAAGGAATGTGAAGACTTCAGAAGAGACCGGAACCTCAATTATAAACAGGAAACAAGAGATAAGCTGCCACTCCCATTCAAAAATTTCGAATATATATTTAATGAGAGCCGCAGCCTGCCTTACTATTTAACTTATAGCTTGGATGGGGATAGAAAATCGATGCATTCTTTTACCCGGACAACTGAACGAAAGTGAAGACTGCTGCGTCAGGAATTTAAAATCGGCTTACCCATTTCACTTTTTGTTCTGATAATTGTTCGGTGACCCTGCACAAAATTGTCGGTAAGGTTACTCATTGCTCGCTCCTGTTGGTAATACCATTTCATGTGCATTTTGTGTATCAGATTATCTGAGCTTTCTCTTCTCATCCTGTGTTTCAAACAATTTTAGCTCTATCCTTCTTAATGTTAACAGCGGTTATTTTTATAGTCATACCCATAAAACCTACCATTAAGATTATTCATTTAATGACTATTGTATCACTTCATGAAAACGTTCTTATTGATATCCAATGTTATAGAATCTACCAATATTAAAATGGAACGTTCAGTCTGAGCAGCACTGTCAGCATCGCTGCGTTGTCCTTTAAGCTTAAATAAATAAATTAATACCAGCTAATGATGATAACCCACCTGCTGTCGCTTATAAGCAAAAGATGCAGAGTAAGAAAGCGGAAATAACTCACTAGATAACTCAAACCACTGAAAGAAAACCTGTGCTACCGAATGGGACATTTATTTTAACTCGTGTTAATTTACCAACACAAAATGTACACATGTTAACAGCTCCATTCATTCAAGTTCATAAGTCAGAAGATTCATCTCGGATGCATTATTCAAACAAATATTATTATTATTATTATTATTATTATTATTATTATTATTATTTCTGTATGTTATGTTTCCTGCTTTGTATCCTGCAGAGTCGGGTCCAAACTATGGTCCTTAGTCATTTAATTCATATTACTTTTCTTAATATATAGAATGTCCTAGTAGGGCGATTTTCTGGGCAAATTGTATGTTGATGCTACCTGGGACACTGTTAATAAAATTTTCCATTCCTCTTCTTACGAGGTCCAGAGATCTGATTACTATAGGTACAGTCTCAGTCTTCATACCCCACATCCTTGTAATTAGAAAAATTCTCGATAATTTTATGGTGGTTTTTCTCTCAGATGTTTCTGGTATGTCAATAAGCCTGAATTTCTTATCTTTTATGATAATATCAGGTCCGTTGCCTTTTATTTACTTGTCAGTTTGAATTTGCATGTCCCAGGGGATAGTTACATCCTTATTTTGGGTAACTGTGTCTGGTTGGTGCTTATACCGTCGATCATTGGTTTCGATTATACTGCTTCTTGCATATCTTGCAGTATACATATGTCGCTACCTTTTTATGTCTCTGGGTATATTAAGTTTTTGCCAGCCCCCGACATCCTGTGAGAAAATGGCCGACAGTTTCATCATATTTTCCACAGATTCTGCATTTCCGGTTAGTTCCAGTAATAGGGTCTGGTTGCAAGATTTTGATTCTGTGCTGTAATAATTAGGAATTCTGTCTCAGTCTTAGCCCGATGTTCCTCAGCCACTGATGTGTTTTCTGTTTGTCTACATCTGTTTCTCTCGTTCTTTTTAGGTATTTGCCATGCGATGCATTGTCTTCCTTCTTTTTTTTTGTAATTTTATATGGCCAAGTTATTTTGTTTTCCGTTTAACTCGTTTGCCGAGTATGGTATTCGTTTCGTTTTTTGTTGTTAGGATTTCAGGTATATTAAGCTGTTTCTTGAAGAATGCGTCTTCTCTTTTGATGGAGTGTAATTTTTGTTTTACCATTTCAAGCAGAGGGTCATTGGTTTTTGTGAGTTAGGCTTCCAGTCCAGTTGCTGTAAGGTTTAGAGTTAGTTCAAGTTGGATTAGACCTCGGCCTCCTAAAGCTCTTGGTTAATATAGCCTATCAACATCTGATTTCTGGTGGTGCATCTTCATTTGGGTAAGCATATTTCTTGTCTTGAGTATAATCTTGTCATTCAACTTCCATTTCTGGTGGTGCATCTTCATTTGGGTAAGCATATTTCTTGTCTTGAGTATAATCTTGTCATTCAACTTCCATTTAATAATATTGAAGTTGTATGTTTCTACGCGTATATCTAAGGTGTTGATAGCCTTCATTTTAGTGGTCCCATTTAGTTAGCTTTCTAGTATCAATCTATTATTATTATTATAATTATTTTATATCCTCTCCGACATTTAGATGTTTCGGCCGCGTGATAAATCACATTATATGTCAGTTCCTACCCAAAGCCGAGAAACACAACACTTTCTTCAGCACATGAGCTATCTCAAGAATCGCTGCCAACCGCGCACTCCCAATGATGTCAGGCATCCCAAAGTCGTCTTGCGAAGCAGAACAATTCCAGGAAATAGTCCCAAGTTCTCCAACTAAAAAATGCGACAACTTCATTTGACTTGCCTGATTTTTCCGAATTTGCCCTGCCAGGTATATCATTATTATTATTATTTGATTTGATATGCCTTCCCACACTTAGGGTCATATCAGGGAGATTTCTCTCCAAACGCTTGTCAGTCAAAATAGTTTTTATTATTATTATTATTATTATTATTATTGTTGTTGTTGTTGTTGTTGTTGTTGTTGTTGTTGTTGTTGTTGTTGTTATTATTATTATTATTATTATTATTATTATTATTATTATTATTATTATTATTTCTGAGGATTAGAGTGTGAATAGGGTTGAAGGTAAAGTATACTTACCTAATTCAGTATACTAATATATTATTAGACAGAATGCTTGGTTGTTAGCAAAAATAACATCCCAACAGGCAAATTACAAATTGGAGATTTCATTATCGGGAAGTGTTTTAACAGAAGAGTGAATGAGAAACACTGAAATTCGAAGTTGCATTGGGATAGTGAAAAAATGCCTTCCAAAAGATTAGAAAATTATTTAGAAACGGGAAAACTTTCGTTGGAAACAAAGAAACGAGTACTTAATTGTTACGTAATATCATCCCTCCCATATGGCAGTGAAAGCTGGACAATCTCATCATAGATGAAGAAAAGACTTGAAACAGGAGAAATGTTGTTTTACCGAATGGTTGCTGAGAATACCATAGACTGAACATGTGAAAAAGGACACTTAATATCCGAAAGAATTTCTAGCGTACATAATGAAGAAAAAGTGCTTGGAAAATTTTATACTCACAGGATAGATTGAAGGCGAGAGGGACAGAGGAAAACAAGGTATTACCTACCTAACGGGCTTGAACAAATGAATAGCGAAATAGGGTTTAGGAGAGATAAAAAAATACTATTTATTAAGAGCTATAAAGAATAGGAAATTGTGGAGAGATATGATCGCCAGCGCCAATAATGGAGACCACACGTAGAACAAGTTTCATCTTGTCTCTTCAATGTTCCTGCGATCTTCTCAATATTCTTGCTGATTGTAGCAAACTAGGAGCTTGACCGTTTCGAGTATTCTTCGGACTGACAGTTCTTCAAACGTTTCTTTGAAATTTTATTGACTCCATCGTTAACGATAAGAAACAAATCAAGTTAAGATTCCGTAATTTCATCGGTTCAACTTGCCTGATTTTCCTTAATTTTCCATGCCATGTATATCATTATTATTATCAGTGCTGTAATTTTTCAATTTTTACTTTCTTATAATTTTACACTGTTGTCTAATAGAACAGCATCACGAACAATCTGAGAAATAATATTTTTCACCATGGCTCGTTTAAATTAAAGTACCAAACATTTTCTCTCTAATACAGATTATAGTTTAGATGGTCGAATCACTGTCACTTGCACATTTCCAAGCAGATCACCGATCTCACCCATTCATATATATTTTTCTACACTTCAAAGCCATATTCTTTTATTTCTATTATTATTATTATAAATTCAATTTAATCGACTCGTGTTTGTTGTTTTTTTTCTTATCTTTTCATTTTTTTCACTAATATTGAATAAACTAATTTTCAGGATATGTATCAGGTATCCCGTCGTCTATGAGGGCTGTATCACAATACATTTACTGCCGATATAGCGGTGGTGCGTATGTCTAGGGCAAGGTAGACTAACAAAGCCCATCCCTCTTTTGGATTGTCGACCATTTCTTAGAATGATTGTCTTTCCAATACTAAACCTCCCAGTCTGCGTTGATATTTAACTTATATCTAGGGGAGAGTGCACATGTATTTTCTAATATCATTTCTGAAATATGCATAAAATAGACTCGGTTTAAATTTGAACTTGGCTTAGCAGTTCCAATTTACGCGCCAATAACCGCTATGCAGTCCGAACAGAAATAATTGATTATACACCTCATTATTTTTTTTAATTTTAAGCTTCACGAGAAAAGACAGTAAATGGTAAAAAAAGATGTTTAAAACTTTAAATAATCGATTACAACCTCCCCTCTTACTTTCTTTATTTCTTTCTTTCTTTCTTTCTCTTCCTTTCTCACTCATAATTATTCATTCTTCAAATATCAAAAGTATATACTAAATAACCTTACTTCACATCGATTCGTCGAAATATTCTAATGATTCATCGGTTGAAGACATTGGTTGGGCAAAAATGAACGTTTCACTTTTCAGCCAATCAGAATTGTTCTAAGTGACGTCATTGAAATGGCTATGTGATTCGAGATTATTTTTAAAAATCAAGTTACTAGTGATTTAATGTTGTTTCGTTTCTCGGGTACAACGGAGAATCAATAAGTCAAACGGCTTTTGCTCCAAAAATTGATGTTTTATTTTTATTTTTGGCCACTAGTTCAACCTTTGACGTTAAAAACTATCTGTCAGGATATTTATCTAGAAATTGTTGGTTTATGTTCTAATGGAATTATTCCAATCACTCGGACAAGTGAAAAAGAAAATGACTTAATGATTAATTATTTAGTTTTTGTGTATGGAAGCTTATCGATTTCTTGGATCCGCTTTAGAAGATGTTGCCAGAAATAAGGGCTTATTTTAGGAATACTGTAAGCAATAGTGAAAAAAGAAAACAGTATTTGCGAAGAATAAGCAATAAGTCGGTACAGTAGTATTGAACTGAATATTTTAAGGCTCTTTTTGGTGACAGGTAAGTGAGGTTCATTATCACTCCGTTCCAAACAAGGTATTCGTTTAAAAGAATTACATTTTAAATTATAAGTAAATCAGGTTTTGAGAACGGCTACATTTGGGAACAGTCCACCAACAGGATGCTTTCCTGATCATGTCAATTGTAATTTATTCAAATCTTGGATCAACCTTTAGATATCATGCATATCCTCATGATCGAGAAAATGATATAGAGGAGGACGCAGGTCAGGATCAAGGCATCAGAAGATGTCTATTGACACTACATTTGAATATTTGAAGATTAAAGCTATCAGGGAAGCAAGTTAGATGAAGGGTGTTCCACTGTCGGGAAGTGTGTGAGAAGAAGCTGTTGGAGTAGAAGAGATGGCTATATTTAACCCTTTCGACAGTGAAAGGTTGGGACAGAGATGACAACCTAGTAGCATGCTTAAATTCATGTAATTTGGGAACCAGGGAAAGTTGCTCGTCAGAGCAGTTGCCATGAAAATACTTGTAGAATTGACAGAGGGAAGACACAGCACGTGTATAACCGCCTCTGGATTTTGTCGAGGCCCTCGAGATGAACAGCGGCGGATCCAGATCATATATGGCAGCAGTATTCAATGCAAGGAAGAATGATTGATTTGTAGATTTGAAGGATGGAAGGACTCAGGAGAGAAAAACCTGGTGCGACACAGAGAACCAATTTTGTAGAATATTTAGTAAAAAATATAAAACACTTTACATTTCTCAGGTAACTTCAGATAAATCAAGTACCGAATCACATCATAAAGAACTATATATGATATGGTTTCAACGTGTTTTCGTGTAAGCCAATTTATACTTTTTCTTAGCTAATTTTGGGTTACTGAGTCCCAAAACCATCACACTATCACTGGTTAGCTTCATATTTTGCTGTATTAAAATTATTTATACCCAAATGTCTCATGATATATAAATTATTTCTGAATGCTGTCTGCAAAAGAAAACAGGATTGTTATTGAATTCCTCTTTTAATTCAAACACTTTTAAAAATTATGATAATACACGATGATATTGACGGAAACAAAATAGCGACGTAGCAGAGATGCAGACAGACTTAGATGACTTCGTTATAGACAAGATGACAAAAACAATAAATTAAATCTACTACAGTGACGACATACCGGAAGACCTAAGTAGATCTATTTTCATAGCACTGACTAAGGTGCACATGAATGTGAACTCCATCGGACAATCAGCCTAAGGCATCATATAACAAAACTCATCACCCGAATTCTGATGAATAGAGCGCACAGCAGTATCAGACTGTAGATAGGACAAGAACAGTGCGGGTTCGTCAAGTCACTGAAACAAGTAAGGCAATATTTATGGTCAGAATGTTATTAGAAAGAGCAATACAATTTCAGAAGGTCATCCATCTGTGCTTTATAGATTGCGCAAATACATTTGATAAAGTACGCCACAAAGATCTGTTGGGATTTCTCAGTAACCTTGACATATTTGGGAAGGACATTAAAATAATCAAAAAAAGTATACGGGCAGCAAACCGCCTGCATAATGATACAAAATGAGTTCAGCAGATATACAAAACAAAAGGAAAGGTGTGTAAGACAAGAATGTGTCCATTTCTGTACTTATTCAACCTATACGGCGAGGCGATTCTGAGAGAATTAGTTCTACCTAAGAATCAGTATAGGCAGCCAGAATCTTGATAACATAAAATATGCAGATGACAGTGCTGATAGCAAGCACGGAAAGAAAACTATAAAATCTCCTACAAAAAGCAGTGAAAGAAAGCAAGAATTGACTAACTTAAAGAGACAGACTGCATGGTTTTTAGCAAAATGATGTGTCCGAAATGAAAGTTATAAATCGGAGATGCCAAAGATGCATTCAAAAAGCTAAACAGAGTATTAAAATATAGAAAAACTTCGATAAAAGCATAAAAAGTAGTGAAATGTTACGTGATATGTGCCCTACTGCATGACGGTGAATGCCGGACTATCTCCTCAAAGATGAAGAAGACATTTGAAACAAGAGAAATGTGGTTCTACAGAAAGATGATAAGGATATCATAGACCGAAGGTGTGAGAAATGACAAAATTTTTTAAGAAAATGGAAACAAAATATTAACATCAAGAAGACACATTGAAATTTCTAGGGTACATAAAAAAAAATATTTGCTACTCCCAGGACAGACTGGAGAGTCAGAGGAAAACAACGCATGGCATACTTGACGGGCTTTAGAAAATGGATGGCGGAACAGGGTATAGAAATATATAAAAGACAAGATTTATTTAGAGCTGCAAGGTGCAAGGAAATTGTGGAGAGCCATGTTCGCCTACATGAAGAAGTATGACAGCGCTAATATATTGCTCTAAGTTATGAATGAAAAACCTTAGGATATAATCATTTTACTTCGTATACATCAATCATTTTTAGAGAAATAGTGACATAATTTAGTTTGGGTGATGTTAATGATGAGCAAGGTGAAATATTCCACCAGGATATTAAAGTCATGCATGAACGGTGCCAAGGAAGATAGGACAAAATAATGATGACTGACTACAACTGAAACTTAAACGGAACAAATTTAAGCATTCACAAAAATCAAACAAGTTAAAGTTCATCTGTGATTATAAATTGCTCTCAGTATTCAAATTTTAATCACTTTTTACCTTATTTTTTTCCTATTTCAGAAGTTATATTCTCTCTCGCCCTTATTGAAGTTTCTGTTGTAACCCTAGGAAGAATTACTTAATGAGGAATAACCAAAACGTAAGTTGGAAATGAAATGGTAATCTTTATAACATCAAAATACAATACACGCCAGCAGCGTGAAGTAGGTAAATCACTGCTAGTGGTAGACTACTAAGATAGCATAAGATGGCACAAGGTCAAATGTAATGTGGGGAAAAACCGGTCCCGTGGGCTCGGGCAAAAATTGCCTGTAGACCCGCATACGCGCGATGGGGTATCTGTCAACTTCCCCGAACAAGACATAGCCTCTCTTCGACATAGCCACTTCATGGTTCCTCTCTACCGGAAGACAGAATTCGACACAGCAAGAGCTCATTACCCTCACTGACAATAACAGCTCATTACCCCCACTAACAATAGTGTCCAACATATTTATGAGGATTGGGACATACACATTAGTGTTCATAGATACGGTATATAACAGTTTCAAATGAGAATTTAATTTAAATGTAATGTCAATCGTTATCTTAATTCTGGATTTTTTATTGTTCTCACTCCTTAATAGTATTTTTCTAATATTCTCTTAGTGGCTTTATTGCCTTACTTGAGAGGGAAATGATTGAAAATAATTAACAGTGTCGTAACCATGGCCATTTCTTACATAGGGTATTACATTCTAATGCAGAATAAAATTACAGTTAATATTGGAATATGGGTGGTACTTTTGGATTCAACAGAGATTAATCAAAATTAAACAAATTTTCCGTTGAAACAACTGAAATATTTTTCTAGGTCTGTTTAATTAGAAATTAAACATGAGGAGATAAGACGGGATGTGGGTAAAATGCTATAAATTTATTTCATATTTATTTTCTATGTAAACATTCAAATGTTAAATATAAGTACCTTGAACTAATTTCTTCAGTCAAAATTGTAATCACAATGACAATAAGTAACCTGCTAAAACAACTGAATACGCTTCGTGAATTACTGATAGATATGTCTCTAGGTAATTTCACTTAGTGTAATGATCAGCAAACTTGTCTCGCTATGGTAGTGAGATTGTTTCTCAAAGGGTCATCTCTGCTTTCTTCATTAATGACAGTTTCTTCATTAATGACAGTTTCTTCTTTTTCTTGCATATTCTTTTCAGCTCCTATTTGTTAACATTTTGATTTTCTTCCTCCTTATTTTTCATTTCTTTCTTTTTCTGTATATTAATCTATTATTTTATTCCTTTTACTCTTACTTTTTCTTCCTCTTTTCTTCATTTTTTCATGCTTTTTCCTTTTCATCTGCTTTTTAGCGTTTTTTCTCCTTTTATTTGTTATTTTTTCTATATTTTCATCTTTTTTATTTCTTTTACTCTTACTTTTACTTTTTCTTCCTCTTTTCTTCATTTTTTCATCCTTTTTCCTTTTCATCTGCTTTTTAGCGTTTTTTCTCCTTTTATTTGTTATTTTTTCTATATTTTCATCTTTTTTATTTCTTTTACTCTTACTTTTACTTTTTCTTCCTCTTTTCTTCATTTTTTCATGCTTATTCCTTTTCATCTGCTTTTTAGCGTTTTTTCTCCTTTTATTTGTTATTTTTTCTATATTTTCATCTTTTTTATTTCTTTTACTCTTACTTTTACTTTTTCTTCCTCTTTTCTTCATTTTTTCATGCTTATTCCTTTTCATCTGCTTTTTAGCGTTTTTTCTCCTTTTATTTGTTATTTTTTCTATATTTTCATCTTTTTTATTTCTTTTACTCTTACTTTTACTTTTTCTTCCTCTTTTCTTCATTTTTTCATGCTTATTCCTTTTCATCTGCTTTTTAGCGTTTTTTCTCCTTTTATTTGTTATTTTTTCTATATTTTCATCTTTTTTATTTCTTTTACTCTTACTTTTACTTTTTCTTCCTCTTTTCTTCATTTTTTCATGCTTATTCCTTTTCATCTGCTTTTTAGCGTTTTTTCTCCTTTTATTTGTTATTTTTTCTATATTTTCATCTTTTTTATTTCTTTTACTCTTACTTTTACTTTTTCTTCCTCTTTTCTTCATTTTTTCATGCTTATTCCTTTTCATCTGCTTTTTAGCGTTTTTTCTCCTTTTCTTTGTTATTTTTTCTATATTTTCATCTTTTTTATTTCTTTTACTCTTACTTTTACTTTTTCTTCCTCTTTTCTTCATTTTTTCATGCTTATTCCTTTTCATCTGCTTTTTAGCGTTTTTTCTCCTTTTATTTGTTATTTTTTCTATATTTTCATCTTTTTTATTTCTTTTACTCTTACTTTTACTTTTTCTTCCTCTTTTCTTCATTTTTTCATCCTTTTTCCTTTTCATCTGCTTTTTAGCGTTTTTTCTCCTTTTATTTGTTATTTTTTCTATATTTTCATCTTTTTTATTTCTTTTACTCTTACTTTTACTTTTTCTTCCTCTTTTCTTCATTTTTTCATGCTTATTCCTTTTCATCTGCTTTTTAGCGTTTTTTCTCCTTTTATTTGTTATTTTTTCTATATTTTCATCTTTTTTATTTCTTTTACTCTTACTTTTACTTTTTCTTCCTCTTTTCTTCATTTTTTCATGCTTATTCCTTTTCATCTGCTTTTTAGCGTTTTTTCTCCTTTTATTTGTTATTTTTTCTATATTTTCATCTTTTTTATTTCTTTTACTCTTACTTTTACTTTTTCCTCTTTTCTTCATTTTTTCATGCTTATTCCTTTTCATCTGCATTTTAGCGTTTTTTCTCCTTTTATTTGTTATTTTTTCTATATTTTCATCTTTTTTATTTCTTTTACTCTTACTTTTACTTTTTCTTCCTCTTTTCTTCATTTTTTCATCCTTTTTCCTTTTCATCTGCTTTTTAGCGTTTTTTCTCCTTTTATTTGTTATTTTTTTCTATATTTTCATCTTTTTTATTTCTTTTACTCTTACTTTTACATTTTCTTCCTCTTTTCTTCATTTTTTCATGCTTATTCCTTTTCATCTGCCTTTTAGCGTTTTTTCTCCTTTCTTTTCTTGCTTTTTCTATACTTTTATCTCCTTTTTTATTTCTTTTGCTATTATTTTTACTTTTCCTTCCTCTTTATTTTTTCCTTTAAATCCTTTTTTTTATTTTTCTTCATTATTTTTTTTTCAGTCTTCTTTTTTCATCTATTTTTTTTATTCACCTTTTTTCTTTTTCTTCTTCATCTTGCACTTATGTATCTTTTTCTTCTTTCTCTTTTTTTCTCTCAGCTGTATACAACGGCCTTCTGAGATCAATGGTTACAACAACTGGCTTTGAACGAGTGAAGCCGGTGAATCTTCCTTCGAAACGAGTGTACTGTTGCTACAGAATCACAAAGAACTGTACCAGATAACAAAACCGTGACATTTGCGTACTTTCAACACAAGCAACAACACAATGGAATATGACAAAAATTGGTATAACCGAGATTTTGGCGTTAAAGACTATTTGAAACAAAAGGTTATGTAGGAAAACCTTATCAATACTGGAAAAACAGATGAAAGCTACCGGACTTCCTGCATCCGGCTAATCAATTCAAATAGAGTGCATAGCAGAATCAGATCAGAAAGGGGACAAGAACTGATATATATATATATATATATATATATATATATATATATATATATATATATATATATATATATATATATAATCTTTCCACTTAATATCAGTTGAAACTGTTAATCAAAGAAGATGCAATGACTCATTTTCCTAAGAGCTATTGCCGAATTTGGCTATTATAAGATTGACGTTTGAAGTCAGATTTCGTAACTGATCTCTGGTAGTCAATGCGTTAATGAATCCAGTCAATATTTTTCCTAGAAACCTGTGTAAATGTTCCTTTTTGACATTATTCCAGAGATAGTAAGATAAGGCTCTTCGATGAGTGATATTTAGTCTATCCCATGTCTGTTTCATTAACTCATGCATGTTCTGTGAACTAATGTAAGTAATCAGTTACAAAAGGTCTTATATATATATATATATATATATATTAAGCATTTCACCTCAAGCAAGGCGGGAAGCCACTAGTACACACAAGGGTTTACAGAAGATTTGGAGCGAGAGCAGATAGGAGTGATAGAGTAAAGGATGAGGAGAATTATAGTGGATAGATCAAGACAACTGGAGATGTCGATTGACGTTACATTTGAATAGTTTGAGATTATAGCTATCAGGAAACAGGAATAAGGAAAGAAGTTCCACAGGTGAGAGGTGCGAGGTATGAAGCTATTGGAGTAGAAGAGACGGCTACACTTAGCAGTTTCAACGGTGAAAGCGTGAGAGCGGGTTGCCAGCCTCGTCGGACGCTTGAATTCAATAAGTCTGGGAACCAGAGCAAACAGCTCATAGGAGCAATTACCATGAAAGTATTTGTAAAAAAGACAGAGAGAGGCGACGGCGCGTCTGTGAGAGAGCGACTGCAGATGAGATGCCAGATCAGGGCCAGTTACATTGCATATCCGTCTCTGGATCTTATTAAGAACCCGAAGCAAACAGAAGGGGCTCCAGACCATATATGTCAGCAATACTCCATGCAAGGGCGAATGGTTGATTTGTAGATTTGAAGGATAATTTTCGGGGAGAAAAATTTCCTGTCGGGGCAAAGGGAGTCAACTTTCCTTGCGTTGGACGAAGCAATTGTCTCAGTGTATTTGTTCCATCTCAGGTCAGCAGTCAACGTGAGTCCGAGCAGCCGCAGAGAGGTGCTCTCGAGAAGTTGAGCGTCAGACATTCTAATTGGGGGGTTGTAGAGAAGGATCTCTGTGGTGATTAATAGAGAGCAGTTTTGTTTTTGAGGCGTTAAAGTTAACCAGCCAATTCCTACCCCAGTTCACAACCGATTGAAGGTCCTTTGCGTGACGAACGGCCAGGTTAGCTTTGTCAGCGACACAAGATTTGTTTTTGAGGCAGGAGTAAATTGTAGTGTCGTCCACGTAGATGCCTACTTGGGAATCTATGGCGTCAGGAAGATCGTTGATGAAGATAAGGAACAGAGTAGGTCCTAGGATGAAGCCTTGAGAAACACCTACGTTCGTAGGATAGGATCTGGAGGTGAATCCGTTGAGAACGACCTTCAATTCACGGTTTGACAGGAATTATTGTATTAGGTCAAACAATTGACCTGTAATACCATAACCCTGGAGCTTGCGAAGAAGGCCGGCATGCCAAATCCTCTCAAACGCTTTGGGGATGTCTAGGGCCACGGCACGAGCTTCTCCGTTATTTTGAAGAGCTTGGTAGACAATTTCAGTGATGGCCGTAAGCACATCAGCTGTAGATCCGGCAAAGCGGAAACCATATTGCTTGTCTGAGAGCAGATCATGGGATGTAAGGTGGTTAACCACTTCGGCGTTGATTAGGGCTTCGAAGACTTTGCCGAAGAGGGGTAAGAGAGAGATAGGACGGTAATTAGAAGGGTCAGAGGCGTCGCCAGAGTTCTTAAAGACGGGAACAATGGATGAGGACTTCCAGCAGTCTGGAAAACAAGATTCCTTGAGGCAGTAGTTATATAATTTGGAGAGGGCGGGCGCCAGTTCCGGCGCGCATTTCTTCAAAACAATGGCTGGTATTCCATCTCCACCACTAGCCTTTGTGGGGGTCTAAATTAGATAAAATGCTCAATACCAATGACGTGGTTATGTGCAACCCGCTAAAGAGGGCCTCAGTTCTAAGAGGAAAATCGGGTATGGGTACACCGGAAGAGTCGAGCGTTGAATTGAATGAAAATTTCCGAGCAAAGCATTCAGCCTTGTCTGCAGAGGAGGTCAGGACCTCAAACTGGTTGTCCGTAGTTATAATGATTCCGACCACTTTCTTCTAGTTCTATAGCCATTATCAAGTATGTTGCTTTTGGATGGTGAATTTCCGTGTGTTGACCTCAACATAGTAATTTAGCTTTGCGGAGTATGTACGGAGTGTATGCTTTAATGGCGACCACGTACTATACACGACCGCTTGACCAGATTATCACTTCTATTTTTAGAACATCTTTAACACGCCGTTTCCACTGCCAAAAAGTGTAAGATTGATAGCATGAGAAAGGTATTTAATCAGCAATGCTTCCTTATGACTATGTAATTTTAAAAGAATGTTTGTGTTATCGACTAGAATTTTCCTCAAAATCTTTTGTAAATCATGTTGTAATAAATGTTTATTAATCACACTCTGCTTCGAAAGGTTATATGTAAAACGTCTACATAAGGAGGTAGTGGTGTGCTCGATATAGGTAATTGATTTTTGACACGTAACAGTCTTGTACTGGGGATTGAAATTGGTACACTGTATTAGTCAACGCTAGTTTAAATTTGGTGTGGTCATTTTGCTTGGTGACTTTCATTTCTTTTATAATATATTGTGAACTTTATGTTTTTTTTCATTACTTACAGCAGAAATATGGTGTTTAATAATTTTTCTTATAGCAAATACATCCTTTGTCTGTTTTCACTAAAATATGTTGATGTTTGTGGTGGTTTATTTTAGCCACTGGCGTCGTGTATTTTTTGTAAAAATAATTTTATTTGATTATCACTGATGTAGTTGGGAAAATTATTGTTCACTAGTGTTTGCTTTATGTGTTTCAATTCACTTAGAAGTTTTTTGTTTTTTTAAGAAAGAGCAATTTTGGTATGCTCTATTTAAGAAGATTCTCATCACTGGTATTTTATATCTGTCCGGGCATTGATTATCATAGTTTAGTAGACAAGAGTACAAACTAGTGAGTTTAGATACAAGTAAGTCGTATATTCGTTGGATTCTACCTTTATCTCAACGTCGAGGAATGGGATCTTGTTATGCACATTTATATCTGAATTTTAGTGTTAATTTTTTTTTAAAAGTTGGTTTTAGTTTGCGATTCCATATTTATTTTTTATCAATCCGAAAATGTCCTCAGCGTATCTTGTGTAGATTTCAGGTTTATCGCATGTTTTAAATACTTTGTTTTCAATGTAGGACATGAAAAGTCTGGGAAAGCAGGAACTAGAGGGTTTCCCATACTAACACCGTTAGTTTGGATATATGCGTTGCCATTATTGCCATAGAATAGAGCTTTGGTGTTACAAGTAATGAGTAGTTTTTGGAAGATAGCTATCCAGATTTTTTTTTGGGGGGGGGGCTATTGTAGGGTGTTTTTAAACACTGTCACTAATTATATTGATTGTTTCTTCAACTGGGCCGTTGGATAAGAGGTTTTTGTTGTCTAGCGTGGCCATAGTATCTCCTATGGGTTTTCTGCTTTGAAGATATGGAGGAAGTCATTAGTTGATGCTATGCTATAGTTGTTGGGTGTTTATGCAGACATTATTTGGTATTTCTGTTAGTGTCTGTGGGTTTTTTCCTTAATTTGGTGAATATATTTTGTGCTGTCTAGATTGCATTGTAACTTCTGGTTATAGTCTTGTTGTGAACACCAAAAATGCATACCCCACCCCGCACGGAATCCAAACAGCTAAACTCATATGTAGAAGTTAATACACGGAAATTCTTCATCGCAAAATATCATCGTTGATAATGGTCATAGAACTAGTGGAAAGCGCTCGGAAAAGTTATAACAATGGACAAATTCGATATTCCTTAAACCCTGAAAAACTGAAAAAATGTTAGAAGGCAGGAAAAACTGGATAAAAGATCCATTAAATCTTCCTTGTCGGTCGTTTTCAATGAGAGATGCTTGTAAGAAAAGTTGCTTCCCAAATACACATTTATATGTATATATATATATATATATATATATATATATATATATATATATATATATATATATATATATGTGTGTGTGTGTGTGTGTGTGTGTGTGTGTGTGTGTGTGTATGTGTGTCTTTAATATATGATTTTAGTTGAAATACTTGAAATTGCATGCATTAATCTCCTGTAATATCACACCATTAAGTCCCTAATCTATCTCAACGTTGGAAGCTTATCATTCCTCTTGCCTTTTCTATATTCGATTTTGTCCCCTTCACATTTATAATGTAAAGTAGATATTTATTTTCCTCTTTGAGGAACTGGCATTTTGATAACCCACGTTCCTTTAACCCGGCCTGAAAATGGAAAAAATATTCCTAAAAAACGTACGTGAAAACGAAATATCTTCTAGGTAAGCTAAAGTCAACACATTCAGCATTATCAACGTGAGCTGCTGGTAGATTCTGAGGGCATTGCAGTAAATTGATACAATTCCACATGCTATAAAAGCAATCTTTCTTTTATTTGCTCTCATAAAATGCACCAGCCAATTTCCGCACCACTGAACCGAGATTGAGAATTAAGTCGCATTCCGTAAGAATTCCAGCAACACTGACGTGCCAAATGTCAAACATATAAGTATGCAAAGGCATTGAGACGTAGTGCCACAGTCTCTTGACGTTATTGATATGCCTAAACGTATGAGTTTGAGATACAAATATGTTCTGTATTTGTTTATCAATTTTATTCTTTAAACATAAGTACAGTGCTGTTCGATAAAAGTGACTGACCTGATAATTTATTTTACTAAAAATACTTTTTGTCTATTGTTTTGGGGTTAAAACAATTTGCAATCTTACTAATATAAAGACCCTTCTCGACCACCTAAGATAAAAGTTTATTCACCCTAAGGTATTCTATTGATAATTATAAATTTGGTTATAGATGAGATAGAGGAAAAAACTCTGTGCAAAAAAAGTGACTCAGATATGGCATTCTAATGATTAAACTGGTAAATTTAAAGAGCTTTTGACAAAATATTGAAAACTATTTTAAAGTACACTCAGAACAAATATTCTAGAGAATTATGGAACAGCTTAAATTAAATCTAGAGTAATCCAGAATATTCCAGAAAAACCTCATACAGAATAAAAAGAGTTTGAAATAGCCACTCAAGTTACTAACCACCCGAAAGGGCTTCGCCGGCTGAAGGACAGGGCGTGCAGTCCGGCCCTACGTGGAATCGACTTTCCTGGAGGATCTCGAGCCAGGGTTTCTGCTTACGCCGATGACGTATCTGCTTTCGTGTCGTCTCGCAGCGACATTGGGGCAGTACTGAAGGGGCTTGATCGGTACGAAAAGGTGACACAGGCCAAGATAAATCGCGACAAATCGTCCGGCTTGCGGTTAGGTCGATCTTCCGGGCCGCTTCGGTTGGAGAAGACGGTCCTGTCCGCATTCTTGGAGTGTGGTTTGGACCCGGCCTCTAGCTGGAGAAAAATTGGTCTGAAGTACGAGCAAAGGTCGACGCTGCCGGTCAGATTTGGCGTCGACGGATGTTGTCCGTAAAGGGCAAAGCGGAGGTGTGTGCTACGCACATTTTTCCTCTTGTTCTTTAATGATTGTCCTTACTTCCTCTCTGTGACAACCATAGGAAGGCGCTCGAGCGTTGGCTAACCTCCATTTCATAGAGGAGACTTGGGAATCGGGTCGAGACACAACGTCCGTGTCATGGGGGGCTGGGAATGCCACACTTGGCAAGCCACAAACTCGCCTCATGGTTGGCTTTCCTACGCCGCGCATTGACATAAGATTCGATTATAGCAGGGATTGTTAGGGACGCGTTCCCTTCCCTTACTATCATCCCCCCCCCCCCATCTCGCGGGTTGAGCGCCATCGTAACCCCGGGATCAATCGGATTTCCTTCGCGAGTGTCGGTCGGCCCTGTTGGCTGTTCCTCGGTACAGTGACCTTTCACGGCCTAGGAATGTTTTCTATCGTCTTTTAGCGGAGGGTGTCGCGAAGGATACTCTACGTAAGCAGCTCGACTTGTCGGAGGAGGAGCTTCGCTCTTTCTGGTATTGGGCGCCAGCGGCGGATTACCTCAGTAACACTGAGTTTTCGCTTACCTGGAGATTGATTCAGAATCGGCTGCCTCTCAATGACAAGGTCTTGATATGGGGCTTGGTGGATTTGGCAGACTGTGGACGGTGTGGCCTTGGTTTGGAAGAAAAGGCTTCGCACGCCTTCTAACATTTCTCCCGGGTCCGCCCCTTATGGAACCATGTCGGCGAGTTGACGGCTCGTCTCGCTCCCGAAAATCTTGTGCTCATTGATCGTGCATACGCGTGTGACAATGTGTCGCCCACGTATTCCGGGGTGAAACGGATGGTGCTTCTGACGCTGCTGGCCACGGCTCGAATGGTGATTTGGACGACGCGACAGGAGGAAGTCTTGCGAGGCAATCTTCTTTCTCATCAGGATCTGATCCGATTCTTTGAGCATCAGCGCAAGATGAAGATTAGAACTGATAGAAAACGCTTGCATTCGACAGTCTTAAGCGAAAGGCGGATGAATGAGGTGAGCTTGGTTCATTTGAACGGGGCTAGCATTGATTATCTCTTCTAGGTCAACCTACGTTACATCTGGGTGGTTTCCTGTGGAGCCTCCGCCTTGGTTAGGTTAGACAAGCTTCAGTATATATAGTTAATGGGAGTAAGTGTTGTTCCTGGCCTGTTCCCAGCTGCCTCTTCAAGTCGAGCTTCCCAACCTCTACAGTTTGTTTTGGCCCCCATTTTTCATCTTGACTTGGTGGGCTTTATATTTTACCATGCTCGTATTATATGTTATCCTTTTCCCACTCAAGTAGTGAGAGAGCTTCTTGATTCTGTCCCCTGGGCAGAATCCAGCGGCCTCTCTGTTTTGAGGGATGGACGGGCCCTGCTAAACATCAGTTATGTTTAGTTAGAATTTTACTTTGTTATTGGGTTCATCTCCCTTCCCTCTCATTTTATTTCATCCATAGAATTTAAATTACGCATATATAATCATTAAATTTTTATGGTATGGGAGGCGCGTTTTTTAGGACCCCCTTGAGAGGGTGCGGTATTACGGTGCATGGAGGATTGATTGGTGATGGACGAGTTCTTGTGGTGAATGTGGAAACTGTAATGTTATCAACTCGAGGACCATCCCCCTCACCGTCCTTCTCCCCTGCTAGTTCAATATCCACCCTCTCACTCTTCTACTTCTTCCTCACCCCACCGTGCCAGGGAAAAGAAAAAGACGAGGTTTTTCCTCGAAGCTGAAAATGTTTGCAAAGTAGACATTGAACAAGAAAAGAAAAAATATCAAATAATAAAAAAAAAACTTTACTTGCTTTGCTATTAGAGATGGACATGGTAGATGGGAAATCCATCGAAGATCCAAGAAACTTTCCCGAAGCTACTGGAGTAGTCACCTGTGTGAGAGACACAGGTGGCTACCTAACAGTTTGGGACCACCTTTTTGAAGCTAAGGAGGCCTTAAAAAAACAGAATGTTTTCTATGGAGGATTTTTATGTAAGGTAGTTTCGACATTTTTGTGCTGGGCGGGTCCCTGTTATGCTCCATCCCTCCCTATATATGTGTGTTAAACTAACATACCCCACAGACGTCGGCGAAATTGTCCTGGAAGGACGGATGACGTCGGAACTAGGAACAGGAGCCTAGGACAATCGTCGGGGTCCTTACTGACTCAGATTTCCGGCCCGTATGTGAGTAGGTATTTGCTTTTACTCTGTTTATTTTTTGTAGGCCTAGAAGATGTCTATCAAGATAACTACTTTGAATGCGAAGGGCTTAAGGGATCGGGGTAAGGCAGCTCCCCTGCTCCGGGATCTCTTGTCCTTTGGCGTGGATGTTGCCGCGATCGAAGAGGCTCACTTTGTTTGCAGCATCGATGGTTTTATGGTTGCGTTGCGTTTTTAGCACCCCCTTGAGAAGATATGGTATCATGGTGCATGGAGGATTGATTGATGATGGACGAGTTCTTGTACTGAATGTAGGAAAATGTAATGTGTGAATGGGTCGTGATCGGATTAGCTAGGTATAAGATAGTGATGACCAGCCTTAACCCCTCCCCATTTTGTCCTTGTGCCGTGTTTATATTTTTGCAATAAATATCCTAACCTGATGGAAGGGTACAAACACGCATCAGAACCACTTAAAGCATCAATTATTGCCCTCTCAAAATCAGACAAATCTACGAGAGAAATTGCAGAAATTGCTTTAACCTCGCAATCAACTGTCTCTCGAGTGCTTAGGGCACATAATGATGCCACTCCTGCTCCAAGGAAGGAAACAATGGGAGGAATGAAAAAGATTGATAATAGAACTGGCAGTGTAATCAAGGGTGAAGTTCTGAATAATAGGACTATAACTAGCCAAGAAATTGCAGCAAGTCTAAGCGAAGAGCAAGGTTTTAGTCTTGCCTCTTCAACAGTCCGTCGGCGGCTGTTAGAACAAGGCTACAAATCTTGTACACGAAGGTTTAAGTCGCTAATAAGCAAAGCCAACAAAGCCAAGAGACGTGAATGGGCTCACTATTACAAAAATTTCACCGTAGAAGACTGGATGAATGTTCTCTTCTCCGATGAATCGAAAGTTGAGCTAAATTCAAAGGATAAGTTGAGTCACATTTATCGAACAGCGCTGTACAACTACATTTTATTCAATTTTCTGTTCTCTATTACTGCATGATTTTTATTGACATATTTCAGGGGCTGTTTGATACGTATTCAAAAAACTTGCATAGATATTCACGTGAAACAGTTTTCAACGAACAATCAAATCTGTTTTACATGAGGGACTTTTTTCTCCGTGAAATCATTTTGCATCCATTGAAAAAGTAATAATGGTCAGACGAGTTACAAGGTTTTTCCTTCCTGTATTACACTTGCTTTATGCAGCCCCGCATTAACACGAAGACAATATACTTTCGGTTTAATCTTCTGTATACACTACCAAGGGCTGTAATGTAAGTAAGTGCAATCTAAATTTATTCCTAGCTACCACAGATGACTAATAGTTACCATGATACATTCATCACTGCAATTCGTCCCCTAAAATGAAATTGCTTATGAATCAGTCTTCAGCTCGGACATCTGTTGAATCAGTGTGGACATCCGCTAGGTTGTTAGACGACGTGAAATACCAGTGAATTAATCAAATTGTGGAAGAGTGTTGACGTACATGGAATATTTGATGGTGATTATTAAGGCACAATGAACACAGCGAAGTGGCTAACCCCGGGGCGTTCATTTATGATAATAAGAGGGATCGACTTCGGATTGTTTGTGAAAACAAACGCTCGTGGTTCAAATCACTTTCCTTGCAGGATATACCAGAGGCATATCGAGTAGGGCAGTTCTACACTTTTAGCTGCCATGTTATGGAGGTTCAGAAGAGCCACTAAAGTGCTCTGATAATACTACGTCAGCTGACTCAGTGACACATCTGTGTCCATGATGGCGGTGATTGAAAGCGAAAAGACTGATTCCCTGAGTAAGTAATGGTTCCAATTGTTTTGCCCTGACGGTATGTTTTGTATGTGGCGTTATCTCTCTCTTTCTTTCTCCCCCTCTCTCTCTCTCCATATATATATATATATATATATATATATATATATATGTGTGTGTGTGTGTGTGTGTGTGTGTGTGTGTGTGTGTGTGTGTGTGTGTGTACCGGTACCGGGTGTAACACCAAATTAATATAAATCGTGTAGCAGCAAAACTGACCAATTGTTAGATTAAGCTCTAAACCGTTTTAGAAATGATTAAAGATATCTTACTGGAATTCTCCGATATTTTAATACTATTGGGCTCTACTTTGAGAATGAGAATTAACAGAAGTATCGCGATGAAATCGATCATAAACGAAAATGACATGTTCATCATCTCTTTGGACTGTCATAGGTGAAACCGCTTTCTCACGTACCAAACGTCTTATGGATTAAGTTGAATATCTTCTTAGCTCTAATTTGAAATGATGATCCCTATTCCTGTTATGATCTCCTGATCCAGTTTTCCTCCATACAGTTCCCTCTTTTTTTAAAACTCATTCACGTTCCATTGATAATTCTTGAAAGTAGTTTGAATATGGAAGCCAGAGTATGAATGTTGGTGCCATTACTGAAGGCCGGAATAATCATTTTCCTCTCACCACTGCTCAGTTTCGAGACAGCGTGTCTTAACCGATTTTCACCGTCTCTCTCTTTAGCTGTATAACTCAAAGGGTTCTTCAATGATTCTAACGAAAAATGTTATCGATATGGCTAAACATCTCATCTGAAAACCTGGAAAAAAGGAACTCAATTAGTTTAGTGATGTTTTAGATACCAAACATTTTGTAGGATGGATAATTATGCTGTTACACCATTTGGTTAATTTTGCTGTTACAGCCGGTACATATATAAAAAAAACTTATAATGAATGCAATCATCTTACCAATTGACAAATAAATCGACTGGTATTAAAATAAATAGATGCTTAAAGATTTTTTTGATTTGTTTTATTTATAACTTTGTTTTAACTTCATCGACAGATCATTCAATGCATTTTATTTTCATTTTCGCTTCATAGTTTTTATGAAGTCTTATTTCTTCCTCATTAAACATGCTGCTAAAGTCGGTTATCAACTTTTTCCCTCGTCAGATACGACCACCCGAATGCAAAATTGACGAATTCACTTGAGGTACGCAATGTGTTTGAATCGTGAAAAAAAGGGTAACATTAGAAGAAAAAGCAAGAATCAAACCGAATTTGAAAGAAGAAGAAAAAAGAAAGAAAGAAAGGTTTGGAACGATTGATTTGACTAATGCGTCTTTTTAACGTCATATTATTGGTCATTTAATGCCGAATTTAAATTTCCTTGGGAGCTTTGAATTAATAAAAATACGATACATGTTATTCTGCTTTCACACTTGAATACATGGTAGATGATACTCAGCTTTTGTGCATACACATGTTTGTGTTGACATAATTTCTAGAGGCGGTGATATATGTTTTTTATGTTGTTTCGTTGAAGTTACATTTTGGAATACAGTTTGATTTTTTAAGACATTGTATGGTATTATATGGATTAATGTCATGAAAATTCTTTCATGTTGGTTGTTTGCTAGGATTTTAAAGGCGTGAAGTCACTACAATTTGTTAATATGTAGGTAATTTTGCTATAAAAATGAATTTTTATTCTTTCTTAATGTTTTGTTTTTATTTGCTTGGGGTTCACCATTTGTCCATAGCTGGGACCCTAACAGGTGTTACCACCTCCGAGAACAACGGCAATTAAGAGACAGTTCCATGCTTCTTAAAAGCTCCAATCTCCTGAACAAAGGTTTTGCTGCCGGAAAAAAAGAATGGTGGGAAATGAAGTGGAGAATATAACAGCAAGAAGGAACGAAGGAATGTAAGGTAAAGATGGATGCGCCGAAAGGCGTAAAGAATGTGAAAAATGATATGCAACATAAATGAATAAAAAGAGAAATAATGAAGAGGGATAAAGGCGGTCATGGAAGAACATCGTCATATAATGAAGATGTAACAATGCTTAAAAGAATAAATGGAGACAATGAAATATAAGGAATAGTGTTTCTTTTTTTTTTAGCCCGTGACTCGTAGGGTCGTAGGGACACCATGTCTACTGCAGCCACAGTAGAAATAGTGTTTCTTGTGCAAGGTAGCTTGAAGGAGCCCAACTCTCTCTAGGCCGGATTTGAATTCAGAGTTTTACATTCTCCTAGAGCGGTTGCCACCCAGGGTTATAGAACCTGTCTATCCTTCTATTTACCCATAGCTGGGGGGAGAAGAAGAGGAGAAGAAGAGGATTCATACCCTTCCCAAGAATATTAGCAATTAATTGAATGTAATGGATCCGAGTGCAATTCGAACTCGGCTCTCCGATTCCTCAATCCGTGCCGCTATCCATTACTAGGCAAGACAATTTGGGAATCCCTTCTAGATATTGGCTACAGCCACAGTCAGAGACGCTCTGATCAAGCAGGTCAGATGACCTGAGTGTATGTATATCTGGGCCTAATCTGCAAGTCTATGCACGGCTTTTATCAAAACCTGTGGCAAAATAGTGGAAATTTGTCTATGATGCAGGTGCCTATTTACCAGCTCACTATTGTGATGGGTATGTAGATATGTTCGCCTATTTGCTGGTTAATGCGTCTCTCCTGTCTTTTGAACAGGCGCACAGGTTTATCCCTGGTTTCCGGTTTAGCTTCTGGTTCCATCTAAAGTTGTCTTATTCCTTTTCACTCCTTGTAGCCTCTTACGTTTTAGCGGCATTATCACCTTACTCGGGGTGAATTGATAAAAAAAGACAAAGAAAAAAGTATATTGTGGTATATTGTGGTTCGCATATACTTTGCCACAGCGATACTTTCTTTGTGTCCTACTCTCACAATAATAATAATAATAATAATAATAATAATAATAATAATAATAATAATAATAATGGATCCCTGGAAGTCCATGCCTCAAAGAGATACAAAAAATTGTTCTGACAAGTACAGCCCACACTTTACGAAGGGCTTTATCTATGTAATTATTTTTTTTAATTTTTTTGCAGTGGAAAGTGTCATGATGCCATTTCGAACCTTAGGTCTCTGGGCAGGACCCGGAAAGAAATGTGTAAACGTCAGAAAGGAAATAAAAATAATAATAATAATAATAATAATAATAATAATAATAATAATAATGGTGAGATGAAGAGGAAGAAGGAAGAAGTATATAGCGATTAATAAAAAACCATGTATGTAACTAGTGGTAGATAATTTTAGATTCAGATCACTTACGTTGAAAGTCATTCGGGGAAAAAAAAACTGCGTGTATATATATATATATATATATATATATATATATACATATATATATATATATATATATATATATATATATATATATGAATGAATGAAGAACTAAGCGAAAGAGTCAGGTTGCATACTGATTAACTGTTCTCTGTCATATCTACTGCGCAGAATCTGTGGAGTGCCCCCGCATTCGTAACTTCCGGGCGATTGACTCTCGCTTTGTGGACAAAAGCTCTTCCATTTGAGTCAGTCTCATCTAGCAACGTCACGCCTAATGTATTTCCTTTTGGCCATTATTATATCTGAGCGACCTCTCATCACTGAAAGGTCGGCATTGGCAAGGTAATCTCCGGATGTCAGGAGGCATTAAGGGTAAGAAAAGGGAGAAAAATGGACCGAACTGTGTTGCAGCAAATTGCGTGCCATTTTGCATTTTTTTTCTTTCTGGGACACTTGGGAAGAGCTTACGCCTGGACTCGAACAAACGCCATTATGTTTATTTTTGTACTGCAGATGAAGCTGTAACCTTCATATTTCAGTGTCATTTTTCCACCATCCTTCGTCAAAAGACAGTCGTCATTTAAATATTTGATTTTTTTTGTTATAGACAATGCCATTGTAAAACAGTTCGGAAATTGAAATTAGAGTGATAATATCATTCCGTCAGAAAATTTGAGAATGTGGAAATAATCAATTCAAATCTCTTGAAATAAATTGGTGTATAGTTCATTTCCAACAAATTTCGTATAGGAATTAAGGAAATCGAAGATTAAATCTACCTTGCTAGACATAATTTCGTCCAACTCCATAATAGATAAAAATCTAGTCGTGATCTTCATTGGCGTCACCCTAGCTAAACCCTCGTAAGAATACCAAGTATAGCATCCGACTCTATTTTCTTTATACAATCGTTTTCTTGGATCAACGATTGAAAATAGCCACAGGCGAATGAATCATAGCAACCTGTGGAGTATAAACGTATTTTATGGATCGAATAGGCTCTTTAGATTCACTCGGTCGGACCTCACTTCGAAATGGTTCTCAATAAACATATTGGTGGTTGTGCTAGCTGAAATTCACTAACTTTTACATTATTAATGAATTGTCCAATCAAAATATGGAAAATAACTGCGCGAATTCCATCTAAATCACTGGTGATCGTATTTTGTCAAGCCGGTGTCCCATTCTACAACAGAATGAGTCCGCTCGTCATCGCGCTAAAGCTAGGAGGAGTAGCAGAATGTGGACTCAAGTGGTGCATAGGTTAAAGAGCGCTTAGGGAAAACTGGAATTGAGACCAAGATTGTAAACCTTCAGAAAACTACCACCATTTATTAAACGCGGATTGTCCGAAAAGATCTTGAATTTTAAGTAATCTTGTTGACACCATGCCCCAGGAACATAAGATATATGAACTCTGTCAATGGACGAGACTAATAATAATAAGAAGAACATCAATAATCGGAATATAAAGTGAAAGAAGAAATTGCGTTCATCGCCATCATTATAAGAACAGTACGCAAACACACTTGCGAAAAGATTAAGACATTTTGTTACCACACAAGGACAGACATAATTTAAAAGACAGACATCATAAAAACAATAATAATAATATTGAAGGGATTATGCAGTAAGGAGACTGCTGATATGCAATTTGTTTCAGTGTCGCGCGAGACAATTTTTCACGACGAAATCTATCTTATATATAAGACTACATTCTTTTATACATTGAATATTGCTGCCACATATGGATGTTGCTGCTGATGCATATTTAGAGATTCTTCATAAAATTCAAAGAATAAGCAATCTAGCATCTCGGCTTCAGTCACTTTCCCACCACCATAATATAGCTTCCCTCTGCCTTTTCTATAAATAAATGAATGGTAACAGTTCGGATGAACATTTCGCTATAGTACGTAGACGTTATGTATTAAAGCGCAGTACTAGATTGGCTTCTAGCTCTCATCAGTTAGACGTTGAATTGGCTCGATGTAGCCGTAATTTCCATGCTAACAGTTTTCTTTCTACTAATTCTCGCCTGTGGAAATCTCTTCCAAATCTATGCTTTCCAGTTAACTTTGAACATTAAAGAATTAAATGCAATGTCAATCTTTATCTACTGTATTCTTGATTACTCTTCTCTTGTTCTCGCTCCTTAATAATGGTTCTCTTTTTACTTAATATTTTACACCCAGTAACCCCTTCATTTATTTTAGTGGTTTTAATGTCTTGCATGGGATGATAATATTCCTTGATCTCCACTGAAAGGCAACAGTTAATACTCATATCAAAATTTAAACCGTGTATAATATTTAACAAATTGATTGATAAGCAAAAATTTTAATAATCTTTGCAACCCCCAAATTATTATTTGGTCAAATTTTACGAAAGAAACAATTAGACAGGAGGACATATTTGCATTGAAAACTATTTTAGCTCAGCAAGAATGCATTTTATGCAACAATTTAAAAGAGGAAACGTTAATATGAGAACAAATGAACATCATAGACGGACATAATAAAGACTAGAAACAAAAACGATAAAAGCTTCGGGTCTCGTTCAGAAGTTAAAATAACGTTGAAAATTATCCAGATATGTCTGCCCCGAGACTAACAGAAAAGAGAAATATAATCACTAGTAATTGCGTCAGGGCATCTGATCCAATTGTATAAAGGCGAAAATTACCAATATATAGAAAAGTATCAAATTCCAATTTAGGCATATACTGAGAAAAGAAAAATAATCCCGGATCAAATAAAAGGACTACAACTGAACAGGGATTCACGGAGAAGTTTGCAATTGTTTTGCTTTAAACCATACAAACAAACCTGCACAGAAATGAAATGTTTTTAAGTACAAGGACATCATACTAATATCTCTGTCTCTTCTCGTTCGCTCTGGAACATCGTTCCTAGAGATTCAACAAGCGTTGAGGTTTGCATCGCATGTACTTTTTATCACGGGATGGTGTTGTTAACCCCATGCCCAACAGGTTTTCAGTTCTGGATTGTCGTTTGCCCAGACTGGTTGCCAATCAAGGCTGAAGAGCAAAGTTTTCCCTACAAGTTTACACTTTATTCTCGCTACAATTTAGAGGATGATACAAGATGGATCCATACTTTTCCCAGTGTTATTTCTGCTAAAGTGAATGTAAAAAAAAAAAAAAAACTCGACTTGAATTCGAACTCGAGTCTCCGATTTCTGCTTCTAATTACACCGCACCCATATACGGGAAATTACTTTATAAGTTTTTCAAAATTCACAAAACCAGAATTTTTTGGATTGTTTTTGTTTAGGGGCATAACAACATATATGTGTGTTATTTAATGCCGAAATCTATATATTGTGTACGCATTTTTTCTTTTGAGATAATATTTTTAGTGATACAAATCTTACTAAGTATCCTATAAATAGGGAAGATTTGGATTTATACCTTTCCCAAGGGTATATGCGTGTAAGTAAATATAACGAACCTAAACGGAAATTGGAACGTGGTTTTCCGATTAGCAATTCCGAGAGATTAACATATTGCACCATCCACACATCCAAGATTACAGCACCTGGTATTAACCAGCTGTCACCCATCTAGATACTGGTCGGACTCTACGTTGCTTAACTTCGTTGATCGTACGTACAGGAACCGGTATTTTAACGTGATGTGGCCGTAAGCGCTCAAGCAAGAAAATCTGATATAATTCTAATGGACTAGGAGGAAATCGCACTAAACATCCAAAATGTTCCTTTCAGTAGCTGACTGCGTGAATGGGAAGAGATATTTCTCGTTATTGACGTGTTGTATTCATGTGAGCGGTCATGATTCTCTCTATCTTTCCATCATATTTATTGGAATGTTTTTCTTTTTACTATCCCGCTTAGTGGCTTTTCTGACATACATTTTCTCAAGGTTACTTGCAATTTAACTTTGTTCCTGTGGTTGTCAAATTCGCCAAGCCAACATTCCTTATTATGTATCAATAAATGTCAAGTCTTTCTTTCAGGTATAATTACAAGGGTCTTTAACTCATTTTCTAGTGTTTGTTATATTCCATACATTGAAATACATATCACGTTGAAACACCGAATTTAAGCAAGGTCGAAACTGGACCTTAACTAGACAGGTGAACGCTTGGAAATGCCAGGTACTGTAAGCTTGAATGTGCTGGTGTTGTGATGGATAAAAGATCGAATTTGGAAATCCGTGAGCCTAGTACCAATATATCAGAAAATCATTATTATCCCCAACCCAAAACATTCTTACAATCTAAAAATATCAGTAAAGCATTATTATCCCCAAAACATTCTCAAAATCTAAAAATATCAGTAAATCATTATTACCCCCAATAAATTCTTATAATCTAAATATATCAGTACAGCATTGTTATCCCCAAAACATTCTACCAATCTAAAAATATCAGTAAAGCATTATTATACCCGAAAAATTCTTACAATCTAAAAATATCAGTAAATCTTCATTATCCCCAAAACCTTCTTACAATCGAAAAATATTATTCTGATAATGAAAATTCTTTCTCATCATTCAACTTGTTAAATATTATGCACACGTCAAATGTTGATATCAGAATTAACTATTGGCGTTAAGTGACGATAATGGATTTTCTTTTTAATTATATCACCCCATGCAAGACAGTAAAGCGGCTACGATACAATGGATTACTGGGTGTGAAAGAATAAAACAAAAGAGAAACATTATTAAGGATCCAGCGCAATAGAAGAATAACAAAGAAGACAGTAGATAACAACTGGCAAACGGTTGATAAGCCGTAAAAAAGAAAACCTAATTAAAAAATTAATCACTTGTACATTCCGATCTTATTCTTGTGATGGTTGTATGCTAATGTCTATGGAAATTTAAAATTCATCGAATAAAAAATTCACTCTGAAATTCCCTAATGTTACCGAATACAATATATAAGTGAAGAAGGTCATAGAGTGCTAGGGTCGAATAATTCTTACTGTATGAACACTAGGACAACAACTACAACACAGTATGGAAGATAAATTTGAATAACTTAAAATAAAACACTGAATAAATACAGCAGAAAAAACTTAGAACATATCAGTGAAGTCGATCGGTTATGTGTATCAATCCAAAGAATCTTTTTAAATGACTTAGATGATATATATATATATATATATATATATATATATGTGTGTGTGTGTGTGTTTGTGTCTGTATATATATATATATATATATATATATATATATATATATATATATATATATATATATATATATACTAGTGAAGATTTTATTAATAGAAGCAACAGAACGAGTGAAATTAAGACAAGTTAGAATCCTATTGAAATCTGCGAAAATGACTAGCGACAGACGCCAGATGACCTTTGTAGGAAAATGGAAATAATAACAAAAAGAATAATATATAACCAGGTGAATCATCGTCTTCTTCCTCTTCCTGACATTTCAGATAAAGTCAATGGCCATTATATTGTCGAAGACAAGGTAGAACGCAGGGGCTGAGTGTCTGCAAGGCCGCGACAATGTTTCAACGTTTTAAGCCAGTCATCCATATTGAATCTGAACGCACATTACTCTCTTAATATCGTCATTAATAAGAGTTCAGTGCGGGTGACGACTCACGTCAGAGGTGGTATGCGTAACTCTGTGTGAAGCCTATTGGCTTCCATGAGTAGTAAAGAGTCGCTGAGTAAGAGTTGTCAAGTCGCTGACTAAACCCCAATCACTGAGTAATAATGGTGTTTCTAAGTTATTTGTTTTGATTTTGCCAGTTTGCGGTGATATGAAAACCTAATGATTAAATTTAATTGCAGAATAATCTTCGCTATTTAAATTAACGAAATGTGATGACATGAATGGAAACAATTTAAATAGTATACTAGCCCATCTATATCAATTTGGAAAGCATTAATTTGTCTAGATCCAATGATTTTACATATTTCAGTGAGAAAATATATTTAAGTGTAAATATTTGTTTCTGTTAATTAATCAGATGCAATCATTTAACTGAACAATGTAAAAACAGACCATGAAAAATGTATAAGATTATGGAATGAGGCCTTTCAGAAACTGAGCAGAGTATTAAGAAATAGGAAAAAGTCACCAGAACTGTCGTGGTATACATAATCTAACAGCTGATGTAAGAACTGACAATGAATGTTGAGCAATCACCTTCCAAAATAGGAAATCTGAAGCCGCAGAGTTGTAGTTTGACCGAGGAATGCTGAGAAAACCATGGAGAGAATATGTGAACAACGAGGATTTCTTTGATAAAAATAGTAACTCTAAGGCACCAGATTTAATCTAGAAGTTAGAGATAAAGAAGACATGGTGAATTTAACTCTCACAGGTGTTATAAAAAGCGAGAAAAACAGTGGGAAAACAGCTAGGATACTACTTATGTTTGACTTTAGATTTCTCGAATAGGGTTCAATAGGGTTTGGCAAGCTGACCTTCTCCACAAGATCAATGGCTACGGTGACTTTGAACGTATTACCTTAATCCAACCTTCCAAACAAATCGTGTAATAATGAAGATCGTGTTTTGTCAGATCTTTGGAACACCGACTTCAGCCGAACTAGATTCCTGGATCAGATGGTGTGCGACATATTACCAAACTCGACCAACCTACATTTATGGGGGAAAATAGAACAACCAAAGTGCCCCTTGTGCTCGCTGAGGGGATCACTGCAACACATATTGAGCGGGTGCAGAACTGCTCTGACAGACGGGCGCTACCGGTGGCGTCATGACAAAATTTAGAGGCGACAGCATTCATTATTGCTGAAGCTTTGCAAAGCAATAAACTCATCCCAGAAAGAAGAGCTATCCGCTTCGTTAAGGCAGGTTCAAAGCCGAGTAAGAAGGTTGCTGGATCCCATTCACTGTTATCGACTGCGGCGGATTGGCAGATACGGGTTGATCTCGGGAAACAATTGAAATTCCTTATACATATATCGTCCTCCAAATTCCGTGCAGACATAATTGTTTACTCGGACGCCACGAAATAGATTATTTTGCTGGCGTTAACTTTCCCATGGAAGGAGCATATGCAAGAGGCATTTGAGAGAAAGCACAGTAAATATCAAGGACTCTTAGACGAGTGCAGAACTAAAGGATGGCGTACTCATTGTTTCCCGGTCGAGATCGGCTGTAAGGGGTTCGCCGGACAGTCAATGATACGAGCACTTACTATCCTATAGATAACTGGACAAAAGAGAAGGCGGGCGATTCAAACGATCGTGGAGTCAGTCGAAAAGGCCACCAGGTGTTTGTGGATAAATAGGGCTAATAAGTGGCCCAAAACTACTAAAAATGCGAAAGTTTCCAGTCTAGATCAACAAACGTCGTAAAAATTCCACCACTAAATATTTTTAAAAGTTTAAAAGTGTATATGGACTTGTATATTTATGTATAATAAAATTGTATATATAGATGCCGAGAAGTTTCAGAAAAATTACAGGGTTTTTAAATAACATATTCGAGTTGCATGATGACGTTAGTTACATTCAGTCGCATGTTGAACAACTTCATCTTTACGTTTTACTTTTCATTCGCGTAGATTCATTTTATTACACGAAATATTTTTACACGAAATCTTTCCTTTTCTTTTCTCACATTTTTTTTTCGTAATTACCCATTTTTCGTTTTTTTTTTGTTTGCTTTTTTTTCGTTTGCTTTTTTTTCGTATTTACTCGTTATTTCAATCGGTTTCCATTAAGAATAATGTTTAGAAGTAGCTTATTTGAAATAAAATTTACACATTATTATTTTTCTTTTTTTAGTTATTATTCAACATGTAAATATCTTGATTAATTTATTTTAAGCAATTTTAGTTAAATGTTATTTCTCTTAGTTTTTAAACAAAATTTCTTAGATTATCAATCAATATCGCAAATTTATACCGTATTTTTTTATTTTTGTAAATAGTCAGAGTAAGTCATTTTAATCACTGTATTTTAAACGTTTTTAAGTGTAATTAAGAATAAAAAGGAAAGTTATAAAAAGAGAAAAAAGATCAAACAAATAAGAAATACAGTGTAACCCGGATATAAGAGACCCTGATATCAGAGAAACCCGGATATAAGAGCGATTTTCTCTGGTCCCAAACTAAAGCCTGTGTTAATGTATATAAATTAGACCAAACCCGGATATAAGAGAAACCCGGATATAAGATACTTCTTCTCCGGTCCCGACAACTCTCTTATATCCGGGTTAAACTGTAATAAACAATTTAAAAGGAGAGGAAGAGAAAGAAAAGTAAGTCGTAAGGCGAGACAATATAATAACTCGGATTTTTATTATTTTATTAATGTATACATTGGTTTGAATTTTTTTTCTTCTTAAAAACACCCTGTTTTGGCCGCATGTAGGAAAATTAGTACAACTAAGCATACCCGATTTATAGCATCGAAAACATTTTCACAATCTAAAAATATCAGTAAATCATTATTATCACCAAAACATTCTTACAATTTAAAAATATTTTCTGATAATGAAAATTCTTTCTCATCATTCAACTTGTTGAATATTATGCACACGTCAAATGTTGATATCAGAATTAACTATTGGCGTTAAGTGACTATAATGGATTTTCTTTTTAATTATATCACCCCATGCAAGACAGTAAAGCGACTAAGACAAAATGGCTTACTGGATGTGAAAGAATAAAACAAAAGAGAAACATTATTAAGGATCCAGCGCAACAGAAGAATAACAAAGAAGACAGTAGATAACAACTGGCAGACGGTTGATAAACCGTAAAAAAGAAAACCCAAATAAACAATTAATCACTTGTATATTCCGATCTTATTCTTGTACTGGTTGTATGCTAATGTTTATGGAAATTTAAATTTCATTGAATAAAAATTTCACTTCGAAATTCCCTAATGTTACCGAATACAATATATAAATGAAGAAGGTAATAGAGTGTTATGATCCAAAAACTGTTACTGTATTGATTTTTTTCTTCTTAAAAACACCCAGTCTTGGCTGCATGTCGGAAAATCAGTACAACCAAGCATACCCGATTTATAACATCAAAAAACATTTTCACAGTCTAAAAATATCAATAAAGCATTAATATCTTCACAACATCCCTACAATCTTTATAACATCGAATAGCCCAAGTGTAGACTTGAGTAGTTGCCGTTTTCTGGGGGAATTCTATAAAGAACGTCCTAAAGCTAGTAGCAAATTTATTCTAGGTGCGGACCGAATACTGATCATATTCGGTCGGGTCGCCCATCGAAGAAGTCTGTTGTTTATTTAAACCCGAAACTTCTATTGACATGGGAGCAACAACACTGACAACGCACCTAGATTCGGCACTTAAAGGTGTAATTTTAACAGTTGAACGGACAATCTTCTAGAGATAATTTCAGATTAATGCAGGGCTCTGACAGTGCTCTACACTTGGACCTATGTTGTTTCTTATCTTCATTACCGACCTTCCCGGTCTCATAAGTTCCAAACAAGGTATTTATGTTGACAACACAGCTAGCACATGTTTGATAAAGTAAAACTGGCAACTGCTCTCGAAAAGGGCGGCCAATTAGGGGTTAACATAAGAAAGGAATGGCTTATAAATTTTAACACCTCGAAAATATTTAACCGCCACAGATAACCTTTTCTGCCTAACATCAGCATGGCCGATGCTAACTTTCACGCGAACAACTATGCATATTATCCATAACAGCTAGCACGACCCGGAGTTTCATATATAGTGATTTCCCAAGCGTAGCTTAGATGCGGCACAAGGCCGAAAGTATGGGGCACCCAGTGAGGATCAAAAACACTTCTAATTCGTAATTGTTCTCGCGAGACAATCTTGCTAACCATTACACCGCCTCGGAGTGCCCCCGGAGTTTCATGTATAACACATGTCCGCGCCAACATTGCATTAACCAGATATTTTTCTGACATGAAACGGAGTGATTATATTGAATCAATTGCTGGGCCTAAAACTAGGTGGAGTAATGGATAGAGGCTCGGACTGAAGCAATCGGAGAACCGAGTTCGAATTCCAGTCGAATCCATTACACGAATTCCAGTCAGTCCATTTCCAGTTGAATCCATTACACTGACATCACGTGCTAATGATATGTAAATCTTCTTATTCTGTACCCCCCCAACAGCACTGGGTAAATAGCAGGACAGACCGGGTTCTATAGCCTTTGATGGCAACTGCTGCCTCGGCAATTAGTTGGAGATTCGTCTCCAGCTAATCTTGTCGAACTCTCTGCCTTCGGGCGGAGAGGAACCCAGACGAGGCTATGCCGAAGGGCAGAGTCTCGTCTTGGGTGGTAGACAGCTACCCGACCCCGTTTTTTTACAGCGTTTACGGGGAATTTTTACCCGAGCCTATGGGCTCGGATGCCCCACGTTAAATTCGGCCTTATGCCACTTCTGACTGCGTGGGGCGGTTGGTAAATATCCTTGGATGGTGACTGGTCTACCGCAGAAAGATATGACAACCAACTGTAGGAAAAAAAATCAGCCTTGTCAGTCATGTATCTAAAAGATACATGGTCATCTATGCGTGTATCACGCATGGCACGCAACTGACTGACTGGCAGCTAGTGAAAGTTGGTTCACTATGGTGTACAAGAGATTTTTTTTCTTTTCAGACTGCATCTTGCACATTTAATAATGTATACCATTCGCCCATGCATTAAATATTGTTGCTATATCTGATCTGCAGGTCTTGCTATATATCACGAGGTTTCTCTCCGACTTGACTTGGCTCCCCTCTGACTTTTCTACAAATAGTTTAATGGCAATTGTTTTCATGGGCTTTCTTTCTTGATACATTGACTGCATTAAGCCTACTACTAGACTGGCAACAAGTTCACGCAGTTTTACTGTTGAACTACCAAGACACAGCCATATTTCTCACCCTAATGCTTATTTTCCTGGCATTTCACTCCTGTGAAAGATTCTTCCGATTTCTCATTCCCAGTCAGCTATAATCTTCCAAAATGTAAATGCCGCTCCAATCGCTATCTTCTGTCTTTACTTTTTAAAATTATTTTTTCTCACTTTCCCCAGTCGTCTTTACATGTTCTTACACACCAAGTTACACCTTACGTCCAAGTGAAATGATAAAAATATATACTGCAGAGAGTGGTCATAAGTAAACAGTGATAACTTTCGTTTTAATATGAAATGTCTTACTAGAAAAAAAAACAAAATAAACTGCTATTTTTGGCTGAGAAAAAAATTATTTCCATCAAAAAGCAAACCAATTGAAGAATACTTATTTATGGTCGATATACTTTCTCTCTGCTCATGTTAATTTAAAAAAAAAAAAGCAACCTAACGCAAAAGCGAAACCCTGAAACCACAAGGTACATATTTCTCCTCTCTGATTCGAAACAAATTCTCTGATAGTTTTCTATTTGTCTCGAAACCTGCACTTACACCTGCTGTCTTTCTCGCAAGACCGATTAAAACGTCATCATTTGTTAAATTACCTTGGAGCGAAAGGAGATAATGTTTGCCATTCCCTGCGTAAAGAGCACCCGGTCGCACGTAACTCGTCATACACCATTAAGTCGAGATTTTAAAAAAAGATAACAAAAGTCATCCTTCAAAGAAGGCGATTAGCTTGACAATCAGCAGCTTTCCTGCACTATTATATTTTCATTAGGTAGATCGAGTGGCCTGATACCTGGGACGATGTAATCAGGGATTTAATCAGATAAAATTAAAACTGACATCTTATAACAAGACAGGTAGGATCAGGCAGTATTACCTAATTAGCAACAACACACAGGTATTTATGATTTTACAAGTATCAGCAAGAAGTGGGCATAACATTTTCTAAGTTTAAGGTTATTTTTTCTAATGTACCATATTTACCTATTCTAGCAAGTTAATACTATGTGAAGATTCATTGTTAGTGAACACACTCTTAAAAACATAAGACACAGATGATGTTGAAGGCTGCGGTGAAACATCGAAGTTAAGCAACGTCGACCTGGTCAATATCTAGATGGGTTACCGCTTGAAAATACCAGGTGGTGTGAGCTTGGATTTCCGGATGGTCTAATGGATTAGTCGGAATTGATAATCAGAGTGTCAAGTTCTAATTCCCGTTGGGTTCGTTATAGTCACACTATTTACATTATTCGGACTATTGTCCCCATCTTTGTCGCCATAATTATTAGAACGTTTCGGCCGTTGTACGCTCCGCCCTTCTTCAGGTGGTTGGAATGTCAAACTGAACCCTTTATTTCACTCACTGTGGTAGACTGTTCTAGTTCCACGTGCCATGCTTTAATGAATCTTAGTTATCAGTTATCTCCTACTAATTCCCCTCTGAAAGTTCTCCACTGCCTTAAACGGGTATTGAACTCACACTCATTGGGTCCTGTCACTGGATCTAACCAACGCCTTTATCCACTGTGCCATGTGTCCTTGAGGGTTCAGTTCGACATTCCAACCACCTGGAGAAGGCCGGAGCGTACAATGGCCGAAACGTTGTAATAAATTTGGCGACAAAGATGAGAACAATAGTCCGAATAATGTAAATAGTGCACATAATACCTAATCTCAGAAATATAGACAAATCGTTATATTCAATTACGCAAAAACGGCATTAAATAGTATGAATCCACCTCCCCTCACAGCCATGAGTTAATTAATTGGACTTTTATCATTAAATCATTATCTAGAAAAAGATTATTGCAATCTAAAACATATTCACAGGCTTTAAATAACCTGCAAAGTGTTGAAAAACCATAGGAAACGAATTTAACCAACAATCAGCTAACCGCGTTGAAAGCAATCAGAGGAAAAGCACAGCAATTCCCACACGAGGTTATCAATTAAAGCTTGAATAAATGAATCCCCATCAAAAGCAAGGAGACAAAATGTATGCTTGACAACAAGTGGAATCTAAGAATTGGAAATGCTGAAATAAAGTACGTACAAAAATTAATTTTTTCCGAATTGTTTTAACAGAAGACGGAAAATGGAACTGGGAAATCAGACGACACATAACAAGCAATTCCAAAACTAAACAAAGTATTAAAACAGAAAAATGTCGATAAAAACAAAGAAAATAATACGGTTTAATAAAGAATCTTTTCAAAAATGTAATTTGTCGTGTCTTCGCAAGTAATATCAATAATCTGATGAAACTCTTATATAAAAAAATCACTAAGATGGAACTTTAATTTAATATGCAATGGCCACAATTGTCCTTGATAAAAGTCAACATGTCATTCATATCTATCTATCTATCTATCTATCTATATATATATATATATATATATATATATATATGTGTGTGTGTGTAGCCACGGACACACAGTTGCATGGATAGTAGTTTCTAACCCCAGGTTTCACGTTTGATGATCGCATAAGCGTGAAAACCCGAGGTTACAAGTGACAAATTACTATCCATGCAACTGAATATATTAGCGCTATCACGGATATTGATCACTTTCCGCGTATAATATATATATATATATATATATATATATATATATATATATATATATATATATATATATATATATATATATATATATATATAATTGTGTTCAGTCTATACTTATAAACATAACTGCTCGATGCAATACAACAGAGCTATTAAATATATATATATATATATATATATATGAAGAAATATAGTCTTAAAGTGTGCTATATTTATGGGATAAAGTGCTCAATATCAGAGATAGAGCGTGTGTAAATATAAAAGTGAACATAGAAGTCAACACTTAGAGGCGACAGTCTGTTTCAGGCTAGATGCAATCGTCAGGCAACCCTGACGATTGCATGTAGCATGAAACAGACTGTCACCTCTATGTTCACTTTTATATTTATATATATATATATATATATATATATATATATATTATCCGTCACCAATAGCACGACTCGGAGTTTCATGCATAATACATGACTGCGCCAACACTGCGGTAACCAGATATTTTTATTAAGATTTTAAGTACGCAACGGTCAGTCTATACTCAGTACCTGAAGATTGCATTGTGCATGATTCATGTCATCGTGACAAATGACATGTTGAATTTTGACAGAGACAATTTAAACTATTGCATCTTAAAGTCCATTCAAAGTGAATTTATTATACTTCATTATTATTACCAACCGTGTTTTTATAACGTACAATTCAAAACCGAATTCGATTTGTCACAATGGTGACTTCTTGATCGTATAAGCAACGGTAGATGCTGCCAGCATGCCGCACCCTTCACATAATGCCTGTAAAACAATACCACAAGACACATTAAAAGAATTCAAATTTTGTATTAAAAATAAAACCATTAATTCTTCATATATATATATATATATATATATATATATATATATATATATATATATATATATATATGTATGTATGTGTGTGTGTGTGATAGAGAGAGAGAGAGAGAGAGAGAGAGAGAGAGCACGTTATAGTTAAACACTATGAAAACTCAGTTCTAATTCGGTATTCATTTTAATCTTTATTTTATTTTGCAACCTATTTTGCAAATGTTTTATATTTAAGGACGCTCGTGAATATCAATCAATCAAAAATCAAACCAAAATAATATAAAATAAGTTAGATTATTGAAGGAAAAATATTCCCTTTTGTTTACTGGACATTAATTTACGTCACTTTGAATCCTCCATAATTTTAGCTCGACTTTTCAGTTATCCTGATTAATATTTCCGATTTTCAACGATTGGTCTTTTAATAGGTCAAAATAAAAATATGATTTGTCTGAATTCAAAATCTGATGTTACGTCTAGCATGAAACAGCCTGTCGACTCTAACTGTTGTCTTCAATCATCACCTTTATATTTACACACACTCTATCTCTGATGTTGAGCACTTCATCCCATAAATATAGCACACCTTAGGAGTATATTTCTTCATATGTATATATATATATATATATATATATATATATATATATATATATATATATATATATATATATATTCATATATGTAAAATGAGAACGAATAGAGTCCAATTCCGACGTTCATATCATTCAATTTAAAATTGGGCTCAATACAAAAGTAGATCAATCTTCTTTATTTAAGGATATTACGTCAAAAGCATTTTTTAAAAAGCGCTACATAAATGCAAACAAGTTTCGATGTGTATTAACGCATCTCATCAGGCTTTAGTAAATAATGGGTTATTTACTAACACCTAAATAGATGTCTTAATACGCATCGAAACATGTCTGCATTTGTATAGCATTTTCTTACGTTTTGATGTAATATCTTAAAATAAACCATATATATATATATATATATATATATATATATATATATATATATATATATATATATATATATAAGCGCGTTTGTGTCCTACATTTCATTAACATGTGACGCATAATAACGTAATCAAACGGCATCTTTTGAAAGATGCAACAATGTTTTGTCCCAACCCAATACATCCTGTTTTGGTGAAACGTTTCAGTTAATAATTACTCGTTTTCTCCATCGTCACTTCCATTGGCTATGGATTTTCCCCAGCGATTGCAATTAATGAAGAATTCGCATGTCGCAACTCCATGGAGTCTCGTTTTGTTTCCGGTTCGCTGTGATAACACCACGTCTCGTCACCGTCCATCATGCGGTCCAGTAAACTATCACCTTCAGCTTAGAGCAGTTTAGCACGTCCTGCCTCTAAGCACGGGCTTTGCGATATCCAACCGTTGCAACATCATTTCCAATTCATTAAATTGGAATTTACGAACATCGCTTTCGCCACTGTTGAAACGCATTACTCACCCACCCGCTGCGCTATCATCAATTCTTTGCTCATTTTAGATTTTCGGCAATTCTAATATTTACCGTTTCCTCGTAAGGAAACATTCGACATTGATTGGCCGAGCACTCAGTACAGCAGTCGGTTAAAATTTTTAAAAAATATTTCTCTTAAAACAATTAAATTTTAGATAAAAAAGGTTTTAGAAGTCCAGCAGCTTTTATCGCACTTTCCAGTATTGATACGCTATCCATTTTAGTTGCTGCTGATGTTGGAAGTTCTCAAGTGAAGTGGTTTCTTTTATTTAGACTATTTTTATCTGAAATCATTATGGTGATAGTATTAATGCACATTATATTAACTAGAATATCACCGTTTTATCTTACTGATGTTGCCGGCATTATTACTTTCATTTTTTTCCGTTGTTTATTCTCTCAGTCAAATACTGGATATCTATACTCGTTTTCCTAATAATCCTGAAAAACACATGTCTTTACTTGATTTCCTGCTTGCCTCCTCTCCTGGCTCTTGTCGAGCCTCAGAAATCTGTCCGCTTGGCAAATCGGATCACGCCGTAGTATCTGTTAATGTTTTTTTTAAGTCGTCTATTAGACAGAGATCTCGTAAATGACGTATTTTTGTTACCAACGGATTCATTTCGTGACTATCTTCGAGAATCTCCTTGGGTTGATATTGCTGCGCTTCTTATTGAGATATTCGTTGCAGAGGTTTCTTCTTGGTTTATAACTAGCATCCGTTCTTTTTTTTTTGCTTCTCGGAAAGACCAGGTGAGGCCATAATCCTCTGTTGGGTTGACATCTACCTGTTCAGCTGCTATAGCCCATAGGAATAACTTTTTCGCGGCTGTATCAATGTAATAGATCCGATCACAACAGAAAACTTTTGTGTCTGCTTGTAATAATTGTAAACATTTACTGAAATTGGCTAAGTCTTTTGTTGATAGAATGAGGGATCGTATATTCTCTAACAAGTTTGTTACATCTGACTAATGGCGGCCCTGTAATTGTGTTCTGATCAATAATAAGTCTTCTATTCGACCTCTCTTAACTTAATTTGAGATATTAAAATCTGCTGATAAAGCAAAATGTTTGTCTTATATATTGTCTTCAAATTCTACTCTTGACTCATCTGGATTTGCCAGAATTTCCCCTAAGAACTGAGTTTCAATTGAGTGATATGTATATAATTCCGTCTATGGTTTATGATATCATCTCTGAACTAGATCCTCGCAAAGCATGTTAACTTGATGCTATACCTGCTATAGTCCCTGATAAATGTGCTTCTGAAGTGGCTTCTGTTCTCTTTAAATTCTACAATAAATGTCTTGCTGCTTCTTGTTTTCCAGCTCGTTGGATATCCCCTTCTGTACTTTCTGTCTTTAAGATCTTTCAGATCTATGTTGAATCGACAACCGACCTATAAGCATTCTACCACTTTTTGGCAAAGCACTAGAGTCTCTAATCATCTTTGAATTGGGTAAGAATCCCACCTAGCAGGGTCTTCTTTCAGGTAATTAATTTTGCCTTCCATAAGTGTAGTTGATGAAAACCTCAAGGGGAAGGTTCCATTGCGCCTTCTTGGGTTAAGGTTTTCTGCAAGACATGAAATTGCAAGATTATAATGAAACTATAAGCTGTTTTGGAATTTGTCTTTATTGTGTCGTGTTAGACAATTATTCACGCCAAAATCTAACTTAATATCTGCAATTCGTCCATACATTGAATACTGCTGCCACATCTGATCTGTTGTACTTGATATATATTATAGATTCTTGTTAAAATCCAAAGAATCTACGCTCTTATTGGTCTTGACCAATATCTAGACTTAATTCCCACAAAGCAAATTTTCACCAAAACATGTTGTTTGATAAAAAAATGGTGATTTAAATTCTTTAAGGAATCCTGTTTTTAACTAATATAAATATTAATTAGCTGAAATTTTAATTCCTCGAAATGTAAAAAAAGAGAAATTACCAAGAATTCCTGAAAAAGAAAAACACCAAAAATACTTTCATTCATTCGGGAATATGTCCTGAAGATTTTATTAGAATTCGACAATTATTTGATTTTTGCAAGTTTCCAAAAACAATGTATTTTTTAACGCAAAAAAGACGCTAAATTTTCAAATACTAATTCTTGATCCACCCGTTGACGCAAAAAAAAGATTTTTAAACAAATTTTCAAACATGCTAGAAAGGATTAAAATATTTAATAAAAATATAATTTAGTATTTCCTTTGAATAATGACAAATACTTTAAGAAAAAAATTTCATCATGGTATGCTCATATTTAGAAAATATTTGGAGTTACCTAATAGAATAGACTGTTATAAATGAATTGAATATTGAAGTATTCATAATTGAATATAATAGACTGCCAGTGAGTTAGATTCGGCAAACAAAAAATTGCTACAAAACCAAAACATTAATTTGAAAATGTGAAACATGTTTTTAAATTGCCTTATGAAATCAAAACTTTCAAATGAATGTCATGCAATGACGTCACCCTCGTTCAGAAATATCGTAACTGTCAACAGTATGCAATCGTTTTCTCAGATCAGTTCTTAAAATTTGTTTTGAATTAGGGAAGCCTATGGTTATTGGCGTAGACCATCATTTACAATCACAAATAAATATACGAAATACTAGAAACCTTATCACCCGAGGACTTTTAATAACACCAACAACTGAAAAGTATAGCATATGTAACCCAAAGAAAACAAAAGGAATAGCATAATCAAGATGCTGATATTCTACACTACTTTAAGCAAATGGTTAGGATGGAAACCCTCATCAATACTGGAAAGAGTGCCACCAGTTGCTGAACTTCTTGAAAGACAGATTTAAGAGTAAGATTTTATATATTTCAACCGAGAGTACTATTGGCTGCTCGGTCAATGAATGTTAAATGTTGCTTTGTATGGAAACGGCTATTTTCTAGTGCTATTCCCCGTGTCTCGAATAAAGATGGTCATCGCTGAAGACTACACACTTAATTCGTTCGAATCCATTTAAAACCATCAATCAGTGAAAGTAATTGTATCCAGCTGTCAATTTAGATATTTCCGAATGCGCTTGGTCTTATGTATTGTATCCATATTAAAGTCACGATCTGACGAGGTTATAGAAGTACATTACTCAAGTTTTAAGGATAATATATTTTGCAAATTACGGTGTTAGTCAACCGCCAATGAATAGAAATAGTTTGAATTTTTAGCACACATCAATTCAATCACACATCGCTCCTTTGTACAACTTTTCTTGTCAGGCGTTATTTTGCCAGATTATCACAATGTTGTCATCTAAAACAAGCGTATAATCATGATTTATTAGAAGGTGTTTTCAATCATACTACCAACATATTCCACTGATGCCCATGGGACAATTTAATAAACCAAGTGCCACTATTTTCGGAGCGATTCTCGTTGTTGGATACGGATGTTTAATAAAAAATACACCAACTGCATAGCTGAGATCTATTTTCGAAAGTCGATATAGATGAAATCCCGAGATTTTGACAAACGATTTGACGCGGCAACGGTCAATCAGCAATTGTTCACTATCCTATCCATCAACATAATGCTTGTGGAAAACGACGTATTTATTCTGGTTTGAAACTCAATTTTCACTTAATGGTACTTTTAGACAAGATATGTCCACGTCTCTTGACTTTAGGCATGGTGTTTAGATCTTAGAAAACCCATGAATAAATGATTATACGAAACGATGAAAATCAAAGATTGTTTCCCCTCCCCGAAAGTTCGTTTTATTTATAACTCGTATAAATATACGTATGAAGTTTTCACATCAGTAATGGAGGTACGGCGGAATAATGGATCGCTGTTAAGATTGAGGAATCGGAGAGCCGTGTCGAATGCATTTCATTTCATTTCATACCCTTGGGAATGGTATGAATCCTCTTCTTCTCTCCCCTATGCAGGACAGACCGGGTTCTATAGCCTTGGATGGCAACTGGTCTGGAAAAGAAATGGCAACCTACTGAGGAATAAATCTGCCTCATCAGTCATGTATCGCAAGATACATGATTTACTTAAGCTTGTATCACGCATGGTACATAATTGACTGACTGAATTGCCATGAATGCTGGTCAATTTCTGCACAGATGTAGACGAGTTTTCAAACAACAAAAATCTGGCTATACATTATGTTGTATAGCCAGATTTTTGTTGTTTTAAATGTCTTTAAATAAATTGTCGGACTATGTCCAATTCAAAAATACATTATGTTGTATAGGGATAAAGTGTCGTAGCCGACACTGGAGTTTGAACACAGATCACCAGTGATTCCATTTCTAATAAGTAGACCGCGTGACCGTTAAGGAAAGGTATATATGGGAAATAACGTAGCGTCTAAGTGATTCCGATTCTCTATACAAGCCTCTATATTACTATTCAGCGGTTACTATTCGAATAAGTATTACTCGTGAGGGTATTATTCGTAGGAGTTACTACTAGTATCTGCGATTCCAAAATCTCGACTACAACAAGAATTACGAACGTGATAACGAGCATTCGTTGACATCACAAAAGTGAAAACAACGAATGCGTCTGATATCCCAAAACATTAAGATGCTGTGGACGTATCACTTGGGCAACACAGTGATTTTAAATAAAATGGAAGCAGAAAAACAACGTTGCAATTTCTTGGAATAAATGATGAGGAAAGAAGACTTGAAGAATTTGATACACACATAACACTAAAAGCAAGTGCATCAGTCGAAAACAGAGATTAAACTCTCTAAGACTCTTGCGTAAATAGATAGCAGAACAGGTAAATAGGCAAATATTGCTTAGCGTCATAAAGGATAGGAAGTTGTGGAGAGCCATGTGGAAAGCCATGAGAGTAAAACAAACTCGTGACTTTCAATAAAGTTTGCTCAGTATTCCATCACTCTACACGATACTATAAATAAGATACTTTTTCTGTGTGGTTACTGTTTTTCTTCGGATTTCTTATACTTCCGTCATTTCTTAAATAGCATGAGTTTCACCGCCTTTACCCATCACTACGCTATCTTTTTTACAGACAGTGATTTTTGCATACTAATTTCGTAATTTAGTGATATTATTATTATTATTATTATTATTATTATTATTATTATTATTATTATTATTTCATTTGATATCTGGCGTGTACACATTTCTTTCCGGGTCCCACCCAGAGACATAAGGTTAGAAAAGGCATCATGACACTTTCCACTGACAAAAAAAACCCCCAAAAAACAAACACTTATTTTACATAGATAAAGCCCTTCGAAAAGTGTGGATTGTACTTGTGAGAACAATTTTCTTTATTTCTTTCATGCATGGGCTTCCAGGAATCCCTTTAGTTAGTCTACTGGAATCTTTTCCAACCATTCCTAGGGTTCCAACTACAACAGGTGCCACATTTTTGAGATTTTGATTTCAAGGTCCTTGTATTTTGACAATTTTTTGAATATCTTCGAAGATACATTGCAGTCTGCAGAGATTGCCATATCAATAAGGAAACACTTTTTTGTTTGTGGTCTTTAATAACAATGTCTATTATTATTATTATTATTATTATTATTATTATTATTATTATCATTATTATTATTATTATTATTATTATTATTATTATTATATGCGATAATAATATTGTTTCATTTAACATTGTTGATGATTTCTACGCCACCAGGATTATATGCTATCTCGAACTGTAAAACACCTATTATTCATTTTATTTTTGCCTACGCAAAAGTGCTGTTGTCAGAACCAATTAATTTATACATAGGTTCCTCTCTAATTGCCTTCCGAAATGCTTTATGTACACTAACAGATACGAATAAAATTTTCAAATTCATATTTCACAATTTTAAGCTATCTCATGCAATATCCAGCTAATTACCCCTTTTTTTTGTAGTGGGAAAAGATTTTTCATTAAACTCAGATCTACATCTGTGTGGAAAAAACTCGTTTACATCTGTGCGGATATTGACCAGCATTTGCGTCCATTAGTGATGTGAAAACTTCATGCGTATATTTATACTTGTTATGAATAAAACGACCTTTCAGAAAGAAAGAAAACAAAAACAATAGTTCTTTTTCATCGTTTTGGATAATAATTAGTTCCACTGCCAGAACCAATTAATTTATGCATAGTTTCCTCTCTAATTGCCTTCTGAAAAGTTTTATTTACACTAACGAATATATTTATAAATGTAAAAGACAATAGGAAAACTGTAATATTAGCCGATGCATTTCGTTCAATGTGTACGTTTTCAAGGAAAAAACGAAATGCATTTATTAAAACAAAGTAACTATTAATAACAAAACAAAAATATCCTTAAAAACAGGAAGAATTTAGAAAACCCTATTATATTCATTTTGTCAACAGAAATATTTATGACGATATATATGAAAATATATGAAGATATATATGAAAATATATGAAAAATATATGACAAAATATATGAAAATATATGACAATATATATGAAAATTAAATTAAATTAAAACAAACAAAACGAAATGTCCTTAGCAACTGGAGGAATTTAGAAAACGCTATTATATTCATATTGTCAACGGAAAATTACGTTAAGTAATGGAAATATTGTTTTTATTGTTGTGTTGACTGATTCAACCATTTTCTTTTGATTTCTTCATACAATTGTGTACGGTTGTTTGGGTGAGTAGTAATTCTGTTAGGAAAAGTGAAATGAGGAAAAGGCCTGGGCGTAGATTAACGAGTATGTATAAAATTTTCAAATTTATATTCCACAATTTTAAGCGATTTCTTGCAACGTCCAGCAAATTATTCATAGTTTTATATTGTGAAAAGATTATTTCATTAAACTCAGATGATTCTAAACCTACTGGAATTAACTCAGATTTTACCCATTTTTTTTTCTTTTATAATCGATCTAGGAATATGCAGTGGCACCACGGATTTCCAGGTGCTCTTAGTTCGAAAAATCTACTGAATTATCCGTTTCGACTAACGAAGTCACGTAATCTTTTTTATTCATCTACTTCTTCTATATGCCGTGTCCCTTCAGGACGTGGGCAATCATGGTTCTCCACTCTTTCCTGTCCTTTGTAAAATTTATGTTATTTCTTCTACTCCTTGTCCTGCCAACCATTTACACAAGCTCGTTAAATAGGTTATGCTCCGCTTTCCTCTGTCCCTCTTGCCATCAATAGGTCCTGTGAATGTCAAATTCTCTAAACCCTCTTTCCTCATTTGGTGACTTAGAAATTTCAGCTAACTCTTTTTGATGCTAAGTATAAATATCCATTTTCTTTCCATTTTCTTTGAAATTTCGTCATTGCTCATATATTCAGCCAATAGTATTCTCAGCATCCTTCTGTAGAACCAAATTTCTGTTATTTCAATTATCTACTTCATCTGTGATGAGATTGTCTACCATTCACTACCATATAAGGGGTGATATTACTTAACAGTTTAGTACTTTCTTCTTTGTTTCTAACGACGTGTTCCTGTTTCTTAATATTTGCTCAACTTTTGGATAACAACTTTCTCTATCCACATGCGACTTCGGAGTTCGGTGTCGTATTTTAAATTTTCATAAGACACCTTCTACCCACCAAATATATATCTCTCGTATATCAATATCATCTTCGATTGTTATAAATTTACGTTAAACCAATGCCACCTTGCTAGAAAGGTTGTCTGAATAAAAGCAGTTAACTTTATCTGCTGTTCGTGAATTTATATATTTATTCAGTTCTTGACTGGTTCATTTTTCTATGGCTTATCAGCCCTTTCCAGGTTATTTAAAGCCAGATAATATATTTTGATTGTAAGAATTTTTTGCTGTTGTTTTTTAGATAACATTTTTTTTTTTTTTTTTTTTTTTAAAGCGTATCACCCCAAGCAAGGCCGGTGGCCACTATCACGCAAGGGGTTAACAGAAGGGTTGGAGGAAGAGCAGATAGGAGTGGTAAAGGAAGAGATGTGGAGAAAGAGAAGGACGGAGGGTCGATCGAGGTAGGGGGGTTATGGGAGATATAGAGCGAGAGCAGATAGGAATGAAAGATGTCAGGAAGTGGATAGATCAAGGCAATTGGAGATGACGATTGACGCTACACTTAAACCGTTGGAGATTGTATTTGTCAGGGAAACAGTAATAGGGAAGGGAGTTCCATAGGCGAGATGTGCGAGACATGAAGCTATTGGAGTAGAAAAGACGTCTACACCTAACAGTTTCAACGTTGAAGGGGTGGGAACGGGATGCCAGCCTCGTAGGACGCTTAAATTCACGAGGCTTAGGGACAAGCGAAAGCAACTCCTCAGAGCAATTACCGTGGAAGTACTTGTAGAAAAGGCAGAGTGATGCAACATTGCGTAATGGTTTAGTGATATAACTCTTACGAATTAACCTATAGCTGGGGGTATAAATTTGATATATTAGAAATAAATCCCATTTATTCATTTTAATGGGGAAAAAATATTCGTTCAATGCGAAAAGAATAAATAACCTTCATTTAATACATTGTCGAATAGCCATTATTCATTTCTACAGAAACTAACATCTTGTAGTTCCCAATTAATGATTTGTAAGTTTATTTGGTATTCTGCCCCACTCTTCTTCGCATATTGTCTTCAGATCCGGGATGTTTGTTGGAGCTCTCGATTGGATTTGAATTTTCAAATAAGGCCACAGATTCTCGATTGGGTTTCAGTCTGGGGATTGACTTGTCCATTTCAGTATCCATAACTTTTCTAAGGGTATTTACGCATAAGCGAATATAAAGAACCTAGTGGGGATTGGAAATCGACTCTCCTATTACAATCTAGAGCCATTATCTATAACACCACCCGCACAGCCAAACTTACATAAACTGGTATTGCAAAGCGGTAACCCATCTCTGTATTTGCCAGGCTTTACGCTGCATAATAATACGCATCCAGTTATATTTAATGCTGTCATTATTATTATTATAATTATTATTATTATTATTATTATTATTGATTGACAGTGCAGCCCAATGTATTCCAATTTGTCTTAGTTGCATCAACCTCCAAACTTTAAAAAAAGACAACCCTCTCGACACCTAGCAGTATTACCCACCGTCGCCACTATTCTTGTTCCTGAATAGAGATGCACTGTACAGCAGCTACTAGCTAGACATGTCCCATGTCTAATTAGTTAACGTCGTGTAATTGACAAACACATCTGTAGTACTAAACCGACTTATCACTGTATAACGTATAATTCATCAAGACAAACCATCTGCATGTTAAAGCCTTACGTCAATTCAGATCAGTAGCCATGAGAGACATGCGTCAGGTCATTTTTATTATTATTAGGATTTCATTTGATTTCTCATGTGTATACATTTCCTTCTGGGTTCCAATGAGAGACCTAAGGTCAGAAATGGCTTCATGACATTTCTCCATTGATCATTTTTTTATTAAAAATCACACACATTTTTTATCGATAGCCCTCTTCGTATTGTTTCAGCTGTACTTGTGGGTAAAACTTTTGTATTTCTTTAAGGTATGGGCTACCAGAAAATCACTGCAATGCGTCTATCAATAGCTTTTCCAATCAAGCCTAGTGATCCAACTACAACTGGAATTATTGATGTTACAATTTTGAGATTTCCACGTCATGATCCTTGTATTTTGATACTTTTTTTTGAAGATCTTCAAATATGCATTACAATCTGCAGGAACTGTCATGTCATTAAGGAAGCACAATCTGTTTTTGTTGTCTTTGTTCACGATGTATGGGCGATTAGCTTTGATTGTTCTGTGGGGATTGTAAAGTTCCATAAACTTGTTACAGGTCCTATTTCTGTAATCGGGTGTGGGTGATGCTCATTGAAGTTTCCTTCTCGTAAAAATTGCATATTTTCCAGTGCAGATATTGGCCTGGTCTGTCATATCGAGTTTTATATTCAGTGGGTGCTAACACAGTGCAACCTGATACAAGATGTCTAGTTATTACTGAATCTGCATTTCGTGTTAACACAATTTTTCAGCATGTATGCTTGGTAATTTCTAGTTAGCAAGTATTTGTCCAGTGTAGTAACAATACAGGTTTTTTCGGATATCGGTTGAGGAAAGACCTTTGACTTTACTTCCGCTGCATCAGTGTGTGAGCGGAAATCGGAACTGTTGATAGGATACACAGGATATGCATCCGGTGCCTAAAATATATAGGGCGCGCAGCTGTCATTAGCCTTGAATAAACAGGGCGCACAGGCGTCCTGAGCGGAAGGAAGTGCGTGATTCAGTGGGCGCATGCAAGAAGAGGCGTTGTCAAACGAAGTTGTGTAGGTGTCCAAATGTTTTACAACCGGTCCGATTATTGATCAGAGGAGAGAGACTGGATAAAGGTTCACTGAAGATTTGTCTCCTTCAATTCCTGTGCGCGAAAGCCTAACCTCTGTGATTCTCCCTCACTCTACCCATTCACCGCAACTTGAACAATATATATATATATATATATATATATATATATATATATATGTATATATATATATATATGTGTATATATATATATATATATATGTGTGTGTGTGTGTGTGTGTGTGTGTGTGTGTGTGTGTGTGTGTATGTATATATAAATAAAAACAAAGAACTGTAAGTTGGTTTATTAGAAACTCTACTAACTTCAAAATAGATAAAATTAGAAAGGTATTATATAAAGAATTTAACTAAATTAAAAAAAGTTAACTTCCTTGATATAACATTAGATTTAAAGAAAAATACATACACACCTTATAAAAAACTCAATACCAATCTTTTATATATACACCCTAAATCAAATCACCCCTCATCTATAATTAAACATATACCTTTATCTATCCGGAAAAGAATAAGTACAAATTCAGCAAATGACAAGATTTTCGATGAACATATTAATTTCTATAATAAAGCTCTAACAGATAGTGGCTACAAAAACTCAAAACTAATTTATATTAAAAATGAAAATAGTAAGCATCGAAAAAACAGAAGTAGAAAAATAATTTGGTATACGCCACCATACAACCAAATGGTAAAGAACAAATTAGGACACAAATTCCTCGCATTAATAGTCAAGTATTTTCCCAGTGAAAGTAAACAAAGTACTATTTTCAATAAAAATAAACTAAAATTAAGTTATACATGTACTGATAACTTATAAGAAATTATTAAGGAACATAATGCTAATATCTTAAATAAACACTTATACCAGAACGAAAAAACTTTAGACAATGGAAAAATATAAAAAAAATTGATGACGGTAAACAAAAATTATGTAATTGTAGAAACACTCAAAACTGTCCTCTACAAAATAAATGTTGCACGGAATCATTAGTATACCAATGCAATATATCTTCTATTGAAAATCCTGAAAACATAAATATATATATAGGTTGCACTAGCCATGAGTTCAAAAAAAGGTTCAACCAACATCAATGTTCGTTTAGGATAAATAAATATAAAAACCAAACATCTCTCTCAAAGTACTTCTGGCACCTAAAAGAATCCAATAAAACACCTACAGTAAAATGGAAGTTAATAAGAAAAGCTAGAATATGTAGGTCATTAAATGACCCATGTCCTTTATGCTTACATGAGAAACTATATATTACTAAGTATATAAAAAATAAAAGTTTAATGAATCAGAGAAATGAAATAGCTATTTTGTGCCGTCATTGTCAAAAATATTCTTTAAACAATATTTAAAAATTAATTTAAAATAAATGAGACCTGGTAATATGCATATTTGATGTGAATAAATAATGTTAAATACTGTAAGTAATTCTATTACATTTACTTGTTTTATAAAAAAATATAGTCAATTAAATTTAAAAGTAAAAATATTTTAAAATTGGTTTTAAAATTGTAATTAAATAAAACGCATTCTAACCTAAACATCTTTTAAAATTGTCGTTAAATAAAAGGGATTCTAACCTTAACACGTCTCTCAAAGTACTTCAAACACTTTAAAAAATCCAATAAAATACCTAAAGGTTAAATGAAATTAATATAAGTTAGAATATGTAGGGCATTAAATGACCCATGTCCTTCGTACATACATGACAAAAATATATATTACTAAGTTTATAAAAAATAAAAGTTTACTGAATCAGTGAAATAATTTAGCTATCTTTGCCGTCATTGCCATAAATTTTATTTTAAAAAATGTAACCTGGTAATATACATACTTATACTCGATATGAAAAAATAATTTTACATGCTGTAAGTTATTCTAATATATTTACTTGGTTTTAAAAAGAAATATAGTCTATTAAAAATTAAAAATTACATTTTTTAGAATTGTAGTTAAATAAAACATATTCTAGCCTAAACAGCCCCAAAAATCTTTAAGTACATAGAAAAAATGGCGTAAGAATTTTTTGCCATTAACAATAATAATTTTTATAAAAAACCAGTCGACATGCATTTAGCAGATGTCAGAATTTGTTGAAAAATATATCCCTACCCATCCCTAAATATAACCCCGCTTTCGAATGTAACTATTAACGGATACAACGAAAATTGAAATTGAACAAGCTACATGTCTGGATGAGTGGATTTCTCTGTATCCTTGAAAACACTCAATTATGAATCTAAAATTTAAAAATAAGTTACTCCAAAATTCGCTTGAAGAGGAAATGGATTTAATGTCTTTAATTTAATAACAAAATTAAATTCGAAGCTTTTAGCTTCCATTTTTGAAACATGGTTATTACTGTGTAGCGAAAAACATATTTTAAATCAGTTAATATATATATATATATATATATATATATATATATACGTGCGTGTGTGTGTGTGTGTTTGTGTGTGTGTGTGTGTGTGTGTGTGTGTGTGTGTGTGTGTGTGTGTATGTGTGTGTGTGTTTGTCGCTTTATTTGAGCCCAGCAGCAATATACCTTCTGTTTCAGTTTTAACCCTGCTCTATGTAATCACTGATAGGTATGGGATTTGTTTACATTAGCTTCTTTAGCGTAGGTAGAGATTTGACCATGAAGAGGATTATCTTGCCATCGCTTTTTGTACATTGCGTTTGCATTTACTTTCTTTTTGTAGTTTCTTTGCCGCTCCTGTAGTTGTATTATGGCTTATTTGTATTTCTTCACCCACTTGAAATTCCCTTTTGAATTTGTTGACTTCCTTTATTACGAAATAAAATTTCTTATTTCTTTCATCATGTTCTTCGACACATATCATCATCAAGTCTTCTCCGTCCTAGGTATGACGATAAACTACATTCGCGTCCTGGGTAAGACGATAAACTACGTCCAATAGCAAGGCCTCTGATCAGGAGGTTTTGAGGAGCGTGGAAACACCTCTTGATTGCTGGTGTCCCCACATCCACCCAGACCCGCGATCGTAGCACATGTTAGGGTCCCAGCTATGGGCAAATTGTTAACCTACAGACTGAGTTAAAAAACATTATGAAAGTATAAAAATAGGTTTTAATACCAGAAATACTTTGTAAAAAATGATTACCAGAGATAAATCTTTTAAGGAAAAAAATATTACCAGCAATATATTTTTTAAAAAGTATTACCAGCAATAAGATTTTTAAACAAATATTACCAGCTATACATTTTTGAGGAAAAAAAAATATTACCAGAAATACATTTTAGACAAAACTAAATATTACCAGCAATAAAAATTTTGTCGGCATTAAATGACCAACTGAGGTTGATATGCCGTTAAACAAAATATCAACCCAAATCAAGTCTTCTGGGTTCCAGATATCTTTGAAAACCGACTGTTGTGGTTTTGCATACTGTTGTAGTTGAAATAATCATCTCCCTCCTCCAGATGCGGACACATACAGACGATCAACATCAGCCTTATGACGATGCATGCGGTCGCAAGTGAGAAGCATTCTCGTTTGGACATTCATTTACATAATGTCATCTATGGTCCACTTAAAGATGTTGAGACTGTATTGCACCACAGAGACTGCCAAAGTGTTTATGGCTGATATTCTGTTTTGTCCTTCTTTTTCCTTCATTTTGTTATGCTGTATTCCATATCCTTCACTGACTCCTAGGTATTTATCCGCTTCTTCTTGTTCCAGTTCCCTACTCTTTGTGACCAAATCTAGATCTATTGAGTGTGTTTCTGTATTTCTCCTTTACTTGAATGTTACTTTTACACATTTATCTAACCCGAAATCCATACTGATATCTTCACTGAAACATTTTACAGTATTGAGGATACCCTTCAACTCACTGTTGTCTTTGGCAAATAGTTTTATATTATCCATGTAAAATATGCGGTTAAATGCTTTCTTTTTTACTTTGTATCCATACTTATTACTGTTTATTTCGGGCGAAAAGGAGATTAAGGACAGACCTAACAGAAAGAGTGATAGGAAGTCACATTATTATTATTATTATTATTATTATTATTATTATTATTATTATTATTATTATTATTATTATTATTGTCGTTGTTGTTGTTGTTATTAATATTGTTGTTGTTACTATTATTATTATTATTATTATTATTATTATTATTATTATTATTGTTGTTGTTTTTGTTGTTGTTATTGTTATTATTATTATTATTATTACTACACTTAGAGAAGAGAGCGATTTAAGAAAAAAGGGAAAAGTGTCAGTTTAATAAAGTTTAACGATATTTCGACAGCATATCTGCCTTATTCAAATTATGTTTCACAATTTCATGGGGGTATAAAATTATATAGACATATTATATTATTATTATTATTATTATTATTATTATTATTATTATTATTATTATTATTATTATTATTAATGTTACTTAGAGAATTGTTTTAAAAATATAACGACACAGAAAACAAAATGTATTTGAATATATTAATTTGTCACTTTTTCACAAATTATTTTCTTGGGCTTAATTTCCAACTCCGTTCTTTTCACCCCTTTACTTACATTTTTTTATCTAGAATTCTGTCTTCCCAAATAGATTATACTAAACCGTGTATTTAAATTATAATTTTGGATAAAACTGCGATAAAATGGTCGATGTAGACTCAAAATCTCATTCACAAGAAAAAAATAGATATTTTTTCTCCGTTAGACACGTAAGACGTGTCAGAGATTAAAGTACATACAACCTGAAGACTACTTCTGATACTGCTAACAGATCAAATCAAAAAGTGCATCCAAGATCTTACGGATTCAAAATAATACAATACAACCAAAAGAAAAACAAACACTAAAATGTCCTCTATTCGCTTTCACTAAATTATGGAAATTGTGTCTCCAAAGATGAAAAAAAATCACAACCGGGTGGAAAGTACAAATCTATATTTTAAGTACACTTAATTTCAGATGTACTCTTACTCAAAAACTCGTTTTTCGAGATGAATACATGTAACATTCAGTTTAGTAAAAATCGAAGGTATTTATCCACAAATTAGGAAATATAGATACGGTCATCAGAATTATTTATATTCAGACTGTTTTCCACTTTTTTATATTATTCTTTTTTTTATTTTTTCACAGGGTTTCGGTCATTGTTCCCTATGGATTTCTTCAGGTGCCTGCCAATTCAGGTAACTTTCAGGGAAATTAGAAAGGTTTACTACAGGTATTTGATGACATTGTAATCGTGATTTCAATGCCTGAGATAATGTAGAAAAGATTATAGACTCAATAGAAACAGGGCGAACAATAATTAATTAGCATTTATTAAAAACAAGAAGAGATATCCCTACATATGATCAACGATAGATTAAATAAAGGGCTCGTTCCAAAATTCCGTGAAGATTCTCCCATCGACAAGCACATGATAAAGGACTAAGGCAGCAACGGTCAAAACGTTGTGATAATAACAACAAAGACTAGGACAATAGTCCGAATGTAAAAAATAATAAATTCTCATGCTAAAAATTCTGACTGAAAATAGTGAGTTTCTGATATTAAATAATAAGTTTCATATAGAATATTTGCAGTAAATTGGACTGACTGCCCATTATTTCGGAGTGGTAATTTGAATGGCTGTTTGCACTAGGTTCGCGGGAAGCCCTTCTTTATAAATTGCAAGCTTATTTCTAAGATAATGAGGTGTAACAGCTAAAGATACTGAGTGTTCGGTGGTAAGCACTTGCCGATGATTCATATGTCATCGCCTCCGTTCCTCGACTGTGAAAAGGACTGGTTAAATAGCAGCTTTTTTTTCCCTGAGAGGCCACGTCATGTGTCCTTAGTTTCAAGCATTGCTTCTTGAGATTGCCGAATGGAAATATTTAGCCGATGGATGCATTCAAGCCCGGAAATACGGAAAGAAAGAAAGAAATACGAGTCCAATCGAAAAAAAAAAACATGACGAGAAGGATGTTTGGAATTTTCTTTATTCTTGTTCTCATTAGATACCCTCGACAATATGAACGGTATAGAGGAGGCGGGAAAACGAAAGGATGAGACCACGGAAAATGGTTTGGGGAAAAATAGGTAATTGGTGTTAGCAGAATAGGAGCCCAAGGAAATCGGCTGTAAAACGGAAAAGGGACGACAGAAGAGAGGTAGAAGGGAAAGTGCAGAAAGCACGTGAAGCAGAAATTGCGCGAAAAAGATTGGAAAGATTGAGGGAGGGAGGGAAGAGAATGAGAAAATGAAAGAAACGTTGAAGCGTATGGAAAGCGATGAGGAAACAAACGTGAAGTATTCTTCTATAGCAAAGAAAAACAAGCAAATGAAAAAATAGTAAAGCGTATGCATAAGTAAATGCGAAATGGAAATAAACCCGTAAAACGTAGGAAACAAGCAAGGAAGGAAAGAAAGAAAGAAGGAATGAAAGAAAGAAAGAAAGAAAGAAGGAATGAAAGAAAGAAAGAAAGAAAGAAAAAACAAGAAAGAAAGAAAGAAAGAGAGAAAGAAAAAGCAAGCAAGAAAGAAAGAACGAAAGAAAGAAAGAAAATAAAAAGATATGTAAACATTATAATGATAATCATGTCTATTAAACGCAAAAAATAAAGAAAGAAAACGTCATGCAAAAAACAGTAAATAAAGAAAGAAAGCAAGAAAGAAAGAAAGAAGTGGAAACTTCACAAGGGAAAAAGTAAGTCTGTGAAACGCGCAAAGAAAGACAGAAAGAAAGAAGGAATGAAAGAAAGAAAGAAAGAAAGAAAGACAGAAAGAAAAAACAAGAAAGACAGAAAGAAAGATGGAAAGAAAGAAATCCATATTACTAAATAAATATTGTCAAAGAAAGAAAAAGCAAATCGTGAAATATGCATGACAAAAAAAAAGAAAGAGAAATTAGAATTAAAGAAGGAGAAGATAGAACGAAGGATTAGAAAAGAAAGAATAAGTGAACAGGTAAAAGAAAGAAAGAAAAAGATAAACATGTCAAACGGGAACACTAAATAAAATACACCTGTCAAATGTGCAAAAGAAAGGCATGCAACTAAAGAATTGAAGAAAGACGTGAATTATTATAGAAGAAAGAAAAAAGTAAACCTGCGAAACTGACAAAAAGAAAGAAAAAGATAAAGAAAGTCAATCATGTAAGTATTGTAAAAGAAAACGAAGAAAACTCTAAAGCAAAGGAAAAATGAAAGAAAACAAAGAACGGGAAAATAGCAAATGCGAAAACATTTTTAAAAGAAAGTTAATCTAAATTATTTTAGAAATAACCGAAAAAATTACCCATCAAATTCAAAATGTACCCAAGTGTGTGTGTGTGTGTGTGTGTGTGTGTGTGTGTGTGTGTGTGTGTGTGTGTGTGTGTGTGTGTGTGTGTGTGATATACAGGAGATTGTACATTTTGGAACAGGACAAATAAAATAATTTGTTATTCAGTCTTATTATCATAACCTGAACATGAACAATTCTGGTGGCGAAACATGAGTAACAAAGTATGAAACTAATGATTAAACATAGAATCATTAGGGCACTTCGATATTAAATATATTTGTGAAATGACTGAAGTTATACAAAATGCGTATGAGAATTCACAATCATATGCACCATATATATATATATATATATATATATATATATATATATATATATATATATATATATATATATATATACGGAATTTTCGAATTGATGTGAATTGCATTTATTTGAATTCCAACAAATTTTACCAGAAACACCAGAGTTTCTGTGAATAATAATAATAAGAATAATAATAATTAATAGATAAATAATAACAATAATAATTAATAGATAAATAATAATAATAATAATAATTAATAGATAAATAATAATAATACAAATAATAATTAATAGATATATAATAATAATAATAATAATAATAATAATAATAATAATAATAATAATCAAAACTAAACGCGCTGGCATCGTGATTAGAGACCGCAAAGACCTAATATACCTCCTTATTGTCATGGCAGTCCCCGTAGACTGAAATACATCTTTAAAGATCTTCAAAAAATTATCAAAATACAAGGACCTTGAAATCGAAATCTGCAAAATGAGGCGTATGTGGAAATTAACAATTCTAGATGTAGTTGAAGCCCTCGTATGGATTGGAAAAGGTTTCTATAGACTCATTGAAGGAATCCCTTGTAGCCCATGCTTTAAAGAAATACAAAAACTTGTATTCACAAGTACAGCTTACACCTTACGAAGGGCTTTATCCATGTAAGATATGTGCGATTTTTTTCGAAAATGCTCAATGGAAAAAGTCATGATGCAATTTCTGACCTTAGGTCTCTGGTCGGGACACGGAAAGAAATGCGTATACACTAGAATCCAAAGGAATTAATAATAATAATAATAATAATAATAATAATAATAATAATAATAATAATAATAATAATTTTGAAGAAGAAACGGAAACAGATAACTAAATATGTAAAATATAAAAAAAAATATGTGGGAGAAAAATTTATCCTAAGGATTAGCAAACGATAACATAAAAGAAATATAGGAAACAAGAAAGGAAAAAGGGAAGATGAATAAAAGAAAGAAGTCAATGAAGAAGAATGCACCGAAGCAGACGAGAATAGTTGCCCAAAAAACAAATAAATAACCAAACTGAAAGAATGAAAGCTAAAGTTTGACTGATGGGCGTGGGAAAAGACGAAGCGAAATATCGTGTGTAAGGTGAGTGGAGATCGACTCAGAAAGCAGACGGCTTTTATCAAATGTGACACTAACGATAGTTTTGCGACTTTAATATTGAAGAGTTCGCCTGTAAGCGATCTTGTTCGGGCATTCCACTTGTGCCATACTAACATGGATGCGTAATATGAAATGAAGTTGGATATCGATTCAAGATGTAGGGCTAGGGTAAGACGCCCACTTCTTTGCCGCAGACATTTCATACAACAGAGAGTGACATCAAACAGAGAATACAAGCTGAGACAGGGAAATAAAAACTAAAAACGGGAGAATGTCGACCTAATGATGCAAATTATATAAGAATATATATATATATATATATTTGTGTGTATATGTATGTATGTATGAGTGTGTGTGTGTGTGTTTGAGAGAGACAGACAGACAGACAGAGATAGACAGAGGGAAGAAATGAAAGTGGTTCATTCGAAGGAAAATTTTTATTTTTTAATAAGCATTTCACACCAAGCAAGGCGGGAGTGCCACTAGTACGCAAGCGATTAAAGAAATTGGGAGTAAGGCGTGGTAGTGTTGACCATATTCACCATAGTCTATGAATATAGAATACAGCGCAGTACGTAATCTGTTCAATGAAACCACGTTAAAGATTAACACTCACGAGTCAGACACTCTACTGAATCTGACTATATCGCCAATACCACCAGCAGCTGTTCCGTAATTCTTCAGTCTTCGATATCAAAGGCTGGCAGTGCATATTCGAGAAAAACATGGCGGCCTTTATACACGTCCTATTGAATATTTTGACCCTTCTGATTGGTTAAGTCTTCTATTGATGAACTATAAAATGAGTCAGCTATTTTGGCTGGCTTTCTAGTACACCAGGGTACTCAAAAACTCCAACAGATAGAGGAAAGGATGAAGAGAAGGACGGGGAATGGATCAAGGCATCTGGAGATGTAGATTGACTTTGCATTTTAATATTTGGAGATTATAGTTATCAAGGAAGCAAGCAAGAGGAAGGGAGTTCCACACACGGGAAGTGCGATATTGCTGTAGAAGAGACGGCTATATTTAACAGTTTCGATAGTGAAACGGTGGGACTGAGTTGCCAACCTAGTAGCACGTTTAAATTCATGCAGTTTGGAAACTAGCGAAAGTAGCTCGTCGGAGCAGTTACCGTGAAAGTATTTGTAGAAAAGACAAAGGGAAGCGACGGCACGTCTGTAACAGAGCGTCTGTAAACAAGATGCCAGATCAGGACCAATCACATTGCATATCCGTTTCTGGATTTTGTCGAGAATCTTGAGACGAACAACGGGGGCTCCAAACCATATATAGCAGCAGTATTCCATGTAAAAGGGCGAATGTTTGAGAGAACCAACTTTCCTTGCGGTAGATGAAGCTATTGATTCAATGTATTTGTTCCTCTCAGGTCAGCGAATTGAAGATGAGCGAGAATGAAGGATAAGAAACCAAGCATTAGTAGCAAAACCAAAAGGGGTGTATGGAAAAGACAAGTTGTGGAGAAACTGAAGAAGAAAATACGATTAAAGAAATATATTTACACTATCATCTTTGTTGCTATATTCACGATGTTTCGACCGTTGTATGCTCCGGCTTTCTTCAGGTGAATGAAATTTCGAACCGAACCCTTTGTTTCATTCACCGGGGTATAATGTTCCAGTTCCACATGCCATGCCTCTTTTGGATATCTCACTATCAGTTATCCCCCATGAAACTCAAATATTCAAGTTTTTGTTCACACTTCTGTATCCAGGTATCGGAGCGTGCAACGGCCGAAACCCCGTGTATACTGCAACAATGATGAGTTCAAACAATGTAAATAGAGTAAATATTTACAATAACTCATTTCAGAAATACAGACAGATCCTGAAGAAGGCCGGAGCGTACAACCGCCGAAACATCGTGAATATGACAACAAAGATAAGGACAACGGTCCGAACAATGTAAATAGAGTAAATAATTAAAATACCGCATCTAAAAAATATCGACAGATTCTGAAGAATGTTGAAGCGTACAACGGCTGAAACGTCGTGAATATGACAACGAAGATGAGGACAGCACTCTGAACAATATAAATGGAGTAAATCATTACAATACCTCATCCAAAAAAAAATCAACAGATTCTGAAGAAGTCCGAAACGTCGTGAGTGTGGCAATGAAGATGAGGAGTAAAATTCCGAACAATGTAAATGGAGTAAATAATTACAATATTTCATCTCAGAAATATCAATAGATCCTGGAGAAGGCTGAAGCGTACAACGGCCAAAACGTCGTGAATATGGCAACGAAGATGAGGAGAACAGTCCTGACAATGTAAATAATTACAATCCCTCATCTCAGAAATATCGATATAAAACTGAATCAGACCGGAGTGTACAGCCGCCGAAACGTCGTGAATATGGCACCGAAGATGCGGATAACAGTTCGAGCAATGTAAATAGATTAAATAATTACAATACCTCACCTCAGAAATATAGGCAAATAATAATAATGATAATAATAAAAATAAAGAAGTAGTAGAAAGTGGTCAGAACGAGAAATTATTTGAAGAATATAGGAGATGTATAAAAAAAATAACGAGAGGAGAAAAATGATGAATATTAAATTCGAAGATAAATGAAATTTGAAGACTAACAGTAAATGAACACATTTTTTATGACAGATGAAGGAGGCGAATATAGAGGCAAGAAATCAGTTTTTTAAAAAAGGTTAAATTTCATAGAAGACAGGAATTTAATAATACCAAACTCGAAAAAGAAGATTAACTCATAGCCGCGTATACCGAGAAGAAGGAGGATGTCGGGAAATATTAATTTAAAAGGGAAATAAAGGAACAGAACTGGGCAAATAAATGAAGCAAGGTAGGGATAAAAATTTGCTAGTACCGAATAAGATTTTCTCTAAATCGTAAAGCACTCTAAATAGCGAATACTTTGAAATGAATCGAAAAATGAATAAAAGTTAAGTGAATATTAAAAAAGTAACCAATGAAAGTTTTCTATAAACGATTAATCGCAATATGGAAGAATCGAGATTATCAATTCTAATATTGCAGCAGAACTCAACAGACACCAAATGAAAGCATTTAATCAACAAACAGACGCAAAGATTTGGCAGACAATTTGAGTGCAATTTCTTGGTGAGAAATCCTTATCACTGAGAAAGCGCTTTCTTCTAACCAGTTCAGATTTTTCTGTTTGCCTCTGCTGCAGATATTTTAGTCTAATTTGCGTATATCTACTTTATACTGTTTATTCAGACGCTATTGGCCTAGTGGATAATAGCAAGTGAAATGGAATCGCAGAGACTCCATCAAATTCTGACCGAAAAATTGTTGTAATTTAATTCTTACTAATTCACTTGGAAAATAAAGGAATTCATCTTTACTTTTGAATCCCCTAACAACCTTGGATTAAATAGCAGTGTAAACTCTGTTTTGTAGATTTGACTGGTAACCAACTGAGGGTAAAAACACTGATTTCTTGACTAGTAAAGGAAAAAAAAGGAAAGGAATCCATTAATTTTCCCAATAAACAACCATGAGAATGTAGTGATAACAATTATTTAAAAAGCGTAATCTGTAGAGATCTATGCCCGTATGTACTCTCAATGATTCCGTCACTATTGTCAGAACTATATATTTCTGTCTTTCACGATGGTATTTATCCAGATGACGCAACCATTTACACCTGCTTTGTAGCCTCGTCCTGGGTATGATGATAAACTACATCCGAGAGCAAGGCCTTTGATCAGAAGGGTTTGAGGAGCGTGGAACCAACTCTTAATTGCCGGTGTTCCCAGGTTCACCCTAACCCGAGATGGTAGCATTTGTTAGGGTTCCAGATATGGACAAATATTAGGTTGGTGCAAAAATAATGTCGTTTTTTGACGTTCAACTTCATGGGAGAAAACGACATTATTTTTACACCAACATAATAGTTAACACGCAAACAGACGTCAATACACTATGAAAGTGTTAACATAGGTTTTAGTACCAGCAATATATTTTTTGTAAAACATTTATTACCAGCAATTAATTTATGAAGAAAAAAATTATTACGAGCAATATATTATTAGCAGCAACACATTTTTGAAAAAAATATTAACAGCGATACAGTAAAAATCTTGTCGGCATCAAATAACCCATTGAGGTTGATATGGCGTAAACAAATCAAACCAAACCAAATAAAAAAAATTTGAGATTTGAGGAATATGGCACCACCTCGTGATTGATGTTGTTTCCTGTTATGAGCAAATAGTGAACATCAAAACAATTAAAAAATATTATGAAAATATAAAAATACATAAAAAGAATATTACCAAAAATACATATTTATAGTAAAATAACCAACAATACATTTTTTATGTAAAATGACCAGTAATTACATTTAATTTGTAGCTGAAGACATACAACTGCGTTCAAAATATTTAGATTTCGGCATTAAATAATCCATATAGGCTGATATATCAATAAACAACATCCAAGAAAAAAAAATCTTAATAACTATGACTCGACAAATTAACTGCTCACGAAATGAACCTCAAATCAGTTGTTAACTGGGGCAAGAAATTGCTTGCAAATTATAATGCCTCCAAAATAAAACTGCTTTCATTTAAACACCAAAGATAAACTTTTCTGTCTGCCATAAGAATGGCTAATGTTAAACTCCATGAGAGTAACAATCTACCTCTTGATGCGCTCATGTTTCCCATTCAAATGAAGTGGGGCGAGTATAATGAATCAATTGCTACGTCTATTGCGAGGATAGTTGGTTCACTCTGTTGTGCCAGACAATTTTTCTCGTCAGAATTCTCTCTTATACATTTATAAATCTACCATTCGTCCGTGCATCGAATACTACAGCCACATATTGTCTGGTGTCTTGTTGTATATCTCTTGATTCTTGATAAATTTCAAAGAATCTGTAATGCAATCGATTTGGACCAGGCATCCGGGCTTAAGTAACTATTTCACCGACGTGTCATGGCTTCTCTTTGTCTTTTCTTCAGATCTTTTCATGACACCTGTTAGGAAGAGCTTTTCTCCCTGGTGCCTCGATTACACGAATTTAAGCATGTTACTAGATTGGGTACTAGGTCTCGTCGTTAAACTGTTGAACTAGCTAGATGCAACCGCAACCTCTATCCTAAGAGTGTCTTTGCTCGCACTTCGCACCTGTGGAAATCATTTCCGATTTCATGCTTTCCTGCCACCGACAATCTTCAAAAATGAAAATGCATCGTAAATCACCATCTTCTGCCTCGTTGTTTTATTGTCATTTCCACACTCCTTCTCACTCATATCTTCTCATTCTTCTCATTCATTTGCCCATCCTGTAACCGCCTGAATTCTCTTGACATTATCGACTTGCTTGAGTTGAAATAACTAAAAATGGTTTTCCTATTTTTGTGAGTTTTCATATTTGCTACACGTGATTTTATCATTTCTCTGCCGAAATAATTATAATTGTTTCCGTATGTATTTGTTTTTTTTTCATCACCAATTTGCAAATCATACTCTGTTTCTTTTTAATATCGTTTGTCTTATCACTCTATGTGTTTCCCCATTCTTCTTTATACTTGTTCTCATTTATCAGAGAGTAGAACGCTTGTTATAATCTGAATTTCCCACCATCATTGCAAGAATGTTTTAGAAATGCAAGCCAAGGTTGAAAACAAAAGACTTGGTTCCTCTAAGTTCCAGACGACCTCAAATTAATTTCTCAAATGATGCAAAACGTCAGCGCCAACTATCATAAATAGCCATGCGATTATTTCATCCTCGTCAGATCGGGCAAGTCGATTTGCAATGAACTTTGCCTCTAATACTACGTTAGATGATAAGATTTTCTCATCACCTTCTCACCGAGTAAAAACATAATATATTCTCTATCACGCCACAGGAAGATTTAAGACATAAAACGCCTTGACTTTAAGAAGTCTACAAGCCCAGATAATATCACAGTAGCTATAGTGGAAGAACATCAACCCCGAGTTATTTCCAATATTCACAAAACTGTTTAATTGCTTCCTGAAGAAGATAAGCTTCCCAAGTCTATGCAAGGCGTCTACTATGTTCCCTGTTTTTTTTTCTCACCCCACTCACAATATCAACCCAATAGCTTCCTTAGTATCATCCTGAATTTATTCGGGTCAATAATCAACAAGGTAGCTGAATGCCAGAAGGAAAAAGCTCCTATGGGAGAGCCAGTATCGATTTTACTCTGCTAAGTCCATACACATATCCTAACTGTCATTAGTCATAGAATCAATGATACACGACACTAAATTCATTAAGATGACGTTCGCAATATATATATATATATATATATATATATATATATATATATAGAGAGAGAGAGAGAGAGAGAGAGAGAGAGATAGATAGATAGATAGATAGATAGATAGATATCAATTATTCTTGCAATTTATATCATTAACTTCATTATCTGCTTTTCGTATGAATGATTCGCGTAATGTAAATATATATATATTTCCTTAGCAAGCTTAAAATAATGTTTTTAAACTACACATTTCCCGTGATTTCTCTCGAATGCTTCTATCTGATCGAAGCGTATCGTAACGTAAAAAAATGACATTATATATTATGAAATGGACTAAGTCCGACAATTATTTTAATATATTTTCTATTTAAAGTATAAGAAAAATGTTCTACAGCTGTTTAATTTTTATTTTCATTTGCCAAGTACTTTCGATCTTCTTCTAAGATCATTTTCAGAATTGCAAGTAGCACAAAAGTATATTTTGTTCATTAGTATAAGTATTTATACAACGCTGTGCCTTTTTATCCATTACCCTAATTTCTTCATTATGCTTTTAAATGCAAAACGGTTGACAATGTGCTGAGCGTTCATTAGAACGTAAAAAAATTACCCATTATGGAATTGTTTTTCATGTTATAATGTCATGATCATATGCGCATTAAAGCGTGAAAAAACTGTTCCTTTACAGGTATTTCAGAACATTACTGCAGTATTCATAGTTGATTCTGTTCAGTGCCGACTTTAATTTACACACACACACGCATATATATATATATATATATATATATATATATATATATATATATATATATATATATAAGCCTTTGGCATCGGAAGTTGCTAAAGTTTTCTCCAGCTAGGGAATCTTTGAGAGTCTTCACAATTACCAAATACTTCATAACACATAGCTCCATTAAGGTCGTTGTTAACGGCAAATCATCTTCTACGGAGTTTCTTGAATTGTGTCCTGAAAAGCTAAAATTATCTTCGGTAAACTTGTAGCTTCAGATGACTTTTTTAAAAAGTAATTTCTTGCTGGTGAAGGGTTGGAAAAAACTGGAATATCAAAGTTAAATTCTGCAGCGTGGTAGTTATGTCTTGCTGACTTTTAAAAGGTCTCACTGTGAAAGTGTTGAAAGAGTGAATGGTCGCATATGTTGATTAGTTTCCGTACGTACGTGTATGTGTGCGTGCGTGAATATGTTTTCATAGCGTCCACCCGTAAAGGATCGAAATGCGATTTTTTATACTGCTACATTTTAGTAAGCGAGAGAAATCAAAAAGAGTTGAACGAACTTGTGTCTAGTATTTATAATCAACGTATATCACGTGATAGGCTCCGGAGAAGTATTTTTGATTTTTGGCGGTAAAATTGTTTTGAATAACGTTGTACGAACGTAGGCGAGAACATGATTTTAATATTAACTGACCAATGAGAAGTAAGAAAAATATGAAGGCTCTGTGATCCACTTTTTGCACGGACTTGGGTTTCGAAGGGTAGCTTAGATGTCGCAAGAGGCCGAATGTATGGAGTATTTAGTGAGGATCAAATTCACTACTCAGTCGTAATTGATCTATCAAGACAAGCTGGCTAAACATGACACCACGGCGAAGAACACATTTTTATCTTATGTAGACTTAAATCTTGTATTCTTTTTTTATTTCAACTTCGACGCATGCCTAGATATTTAGACTAATTCAATTTATTAAAAGTTTTTCATTTTCTGAACTTTCGCTTTCACTTTCATTTATGATGATGGCTTCATTGTTTTTGTTTTTTTCTTTTCTACTGCATTCCCATTTACTCTTTCAATCTGGCTATATATTTTTTTCTTTTTCTCTAACATTCTCCTTCGTTTTTTATAAAATATTATTTCATTTTTTTCATTGTTTTTCTCTTTTTCTTATTCTCGCAGGCATTTCTTTCTCTCGTGCATTTCCTCGCCATTAATCTATCCTTCGTGCTTTCCGAGTCATCTCCTTCGTTTGTCATCGCGAATCGATTTTAATGGCACTTATTTGAGATTTCTTTCGTGTAAAGTCTCTTGTACATATCTGCGTTTTCACAACTAGTCATTTTTTCTTTCTTTCTTTCTTTCTTTCTTTCTTTCTCTGCTTCATTCCATCTCTTCCTCATATATTACTCGGTCTTCCTCTGCTTTCCATTCTGCCGTCTTTTGTTTGCATCATCTGCCGAATATTTATTATATTACATAATAGCCTGAAATTTAAAAACATAATACCTCGAATATTTATCCATATCATAATACTCTGAAATTATTTTTACATTTCAGATGAAGTATTTTTTATTATTATTTTTTACCAATTTTCTTTAATATTAATAATTAATATTTACACTATGTACATTGTTTGGGCTATTTTCGTCATCTAAATTTATTATATTCACGACGTTTCAGCCGTTGTACGCTCCGGCCATCTTCAGTTCCATGTGTCATGACTTTCCTGGTTATCTCAGTTTCAGTTGTCTCCTTGGAGGTTTCAGTTCAAAACATATATCACCTGAAGAAGGCAGGAGCGTACAACGGCCAAAACGTCGTGAATATCACAATAAAGATGAGGACAAAAGTCCGAACAATGTAAATAGTGCAAATAGTAACTAAAGCTGATGTAATAAAAATGCGATATTGTTTTTGTTTTTTTTGCATAACATTTCTTTAAGTTTTTGTATTTCATCGAATGGTATGCGAAATTGAACGGAACGTAATTCAGTTATGTGCTATGCGTGATATGCGTTTAGGCGACCTTGTGCCTTTGGATACATGACTGATGAGGCAGATTTATTTCCAGCAGTATGTTACCATTTCTTTCTGAGGTAGACCAGATGCCATCCAAGGCTATAGAACCCGTTCTGTCCTGCTATTTAATCATAGGTGGTGGAGAAGAAGAGGATTCCTACCTTTCCCAAGGGTATATAGCAGGTAAGTGAATGTAATGGATTCGACTGGAATTCGAACTCGGCTCTCCGATTCCTGAAACAGGACTGCTATCCATTGCTCCACCGTGAACGTAGAGTTTGTAAACCTCGACAAAATATTATCGATAACGTCAACATTACTAAATACTGTGAAGATTTCAACACGCCGATGTGTGTTGCAATAGCAATACTAGTAATGATATAATCAAGATACTGACGACCCACACTACTTCAACCAAAATATTTCCGAATGAAGTGCCCATCACTAATGAAAAGCGTGATAATAGCTTCTAACGTGGGAAACCTATTTTTTAATAGAGAATTACTATCAGGCCATCCCATAAGTTCTGTCCGAATTTTGAATAAAGAAAACAAGTGACCAAATGTTACATTTAATTACAGATTCAATCAACAATGTATTTTCCCTGATTATCTATGACTTCCTTCCATCTATTAACAAGCTTACTAATTCCATTACTGTAAAATTCTTTTGGCTTTGATTCGAAGAACTCACAAATGTCAGTTTTAACCTCTTCCTTTGTTACAAAAGCTGTTTCTTCAAAATGTTTCTGTAAGCTACGAAACAAATGGTAGTCTGAAGGAGCAAGGTCGGGAGAATAAGGTGGATGAGGAATTTTCTTCCAACCAAGTTCTTCGATGTATAGTGACGTGATTCTTGCTGTGTGTGGTCACGCATTGTCCTGATGAAACATCACCCGTTTTCGATTCACTAGAGCAGGTCTTTTTTTCCTCAAAGCTTGGTTCAGACGCTTGAAATTGCTGACAATATATTTGAGCATTAATTGTTGCATTAGGTGGTAAGAATTCAAAATGGATTATTCCTTGGCAATCCCCCCAGATTGAAAGAACCTTTTGCCCATGAAGTTCTCTTCTCGGCTGTGGCTGGGGTCCTTCCCCTTTACCAAGCCAATGTTTACGACGCTTAACATTTCGATAAAAGATCTATTTTTCGTCGCCAGTCACGTCTATTAAAAAAAGGTGAAACTAATTGGCGAGAATGGAGAGAAGAGCAGATGTCAACTCGGGATTTGAGGTTGTTTTCAGACAATTCATGAGGTACCCATTTTCCAAGTTTAGGAACTTTTCCAAGTTGTTGAAGATGAGGATGAACAGTTGTATGGTTTGAACTGATAACCACTGCCAATTCCTCAACTGATAAAGCAGAATTTCCTTCAAGGGCTGCTTCAAGAAGCTTTTCATCAAAATCAACTAGACGTCCGGTTCGATCTTCATCTTCAAGGGTGAAATCTCCACCTTTGAATTTTGCAAACCATCTTCTGCAAGTTCTTTCATTCACACATTCCTCTCCATAAACTGAGTGAATGTTTCTAGCCGCTTCGACTGCTGAGTTTCCTTGCTTGAACTCATAAAGCATTATGTGCCTCAAATGATTCTTGGGTACTTCCATGTTAGCAGGGTTTTAATCAAACAAAATTTAATTTTATTGTTCTCGGAAATAAAATTTGATCGGTTTAAATGCATCTAAACATAAAAATAATGTTCAGCTCCATTAGACATTATAAAATACTCTTTAAATTTCGTTCATTTTAACAAAAAGTTAAAATTCGGACAGAACTTATGGGATGACCTAATATTTCAACAGACATTTGTACTGGCTACTCGATCAATGGAAGCCGAATATTTCCTTATGAGGAAACAGCTAATATTCTCTTTGCAATTACAATTGCCCCATTTGCGGGAGTTGTAACCGGTGTATTCTCCCAAGAGAGCCTTTATCATTAATAGGCAAAATAAATATGACTTTCGCTAAGTAGGATTCGCTTCAGAATTACGACTCGTGAATTTGAGCCAAGTCGAAAGCCACAACTTTATTTTAATTTTCTAATGTTTAATTTAATGATCGAAATATGAATCGGCCTAAAATTTATCCCCAGAGAATTAAAAAAAAAGAAATAATTTGCATTATGTCTAGGCCACCATTTTTATCGCTTCTGATATCAGAGTGATTTTTTTTCAAGAAACAATTTACTTTCTATTTTTTATTTGTTATTTACTCTCCTTTTACCCTTACTCTCACATTTAGTATACGCCCCTGTGCAAATTAATTGAAACAAAACGAATAATTCCGTTATTATTTCCTTTTTTTTTTGGTATTTTTCTAATGAAAAAATGTGCACATGTTAGTAATTCGGATGACCATTCCAAGAATTCTTTCATTGCATATTGACCACAGATTCTCGATTTTCCAGGTCAATATATAATACTTTGATTTGCCCACTGGTAAGGATTGCTAGTGTGTTCGTGCAGCGTTACAATTTTTATGTGCCTTTTGGAGTAACGTCCATCTCATACAATGGCCGTAGGACAACTAATCGACAATCGAGACAATAGTGTCTGGGCATGATAAAAATCTGATGCAATGACAGATGACGGAATATTTTTCATTCTGAGAAAGAAATATAAATCGATTGCACCCTGTCATTCCAGTAGATCTAAATCTGACCGTATGGTGAAAGAAAGGAAACTAAAACTGTTGTTTCAATTCATTTGCACGAGGGCAATTTATTTGGTATCCTTCTTCTTGAAATAGTCATTCGTTTCGCACGCCATTATTTCTTTACATACTTCGGATATCTTTTCGACTCACCATCATTCTTCACTTTGTTCTTCATTTTCGCTTTCTTTCTCAAGCACGTTTTTCTTCTCTTTCTGCCTTCATTATTTCTCTTTTACTCATTTCTTATCCTTCTATTATCTTTTCTTTCCCGATCATCCTCTTTCTATCTTCTTCTTCTTCTTCTTCTTCTTCTTCTTCTTCTTCTTCTTCTTCTTCTTCTTCTTCTTCTTCTTCTGTCTGTTACTTGTCTTACTTTTTATCTTTCTCTTCTTTTCTTCTCTCTTTCTTTATTCATCTTCATACCTCTTTATTTCTTCACATTCTTTCTTTTTTTCTCCTTGAATCCTGAGAATTACTTCAGCTTCTATTTATCTTTAATGTTCTTTCTCTTCTCTTCCAATCCTCATTTTCTATTTTCTTTTTTTCATTCCTTTTTATTTATTCTTCCTTTTCTCATTCTTTCCTTTTTTCTCCTTTAATCCCGTCTGTTAATGTAGACTCCCTTTAATCTTTAGTTTTGTCGTTGTTATAGTTGTTGCTGTTGTTGTTGTTTTTGTTGCTGTTGTTGTTCTTCTTCTTCTTCTTTATTTATTTATTTATTCTCTTTCTCCTCTTTCCGTTTTTTTCCTTTAGCCCCGTCTATTATTTCCTTGTCCTCTTTTTTTGTATTTTTTCTTCCCTTTGTCTTCTTTTCTGCTTCACATTTAAACCCGTATTTTACAACTGGCTTTTTAAATTTATTGTTCTTTTTTTTCCCCCTTTCTGTCATTTTCTTTGTTCATCATTCCTTCTCTCTTTCTTTTCTTTCCTGTTAATTCAGCGTATTTTTTATCCTTTTTACTATGCTTTCCCATACATTTCCCTTCTTTTTATTCTCATCTTGTTTTTCAAAACATCGAAACACTTCCTCCTTGTTTAAATTCTTCTTCTTCTTCTTCTTCTTCTTCTTCTTCTTCTTCTTCTTCTTCTTCTTCTTCTTCTTCTTCTTCTTCTTCTTTCCTT
>OZ038487.1:104629807-104632307 GCA_964036315.1 Acanthosepion esculentum | reverse complement strand
GAGCTCTTCGCTATGTGACGTAGACATTATGAATTTAATTGCAGTACTAGATTGGCGGAAAGGTCTCATCAATTCACAATAGATTTGGTTAGATGTTTCCGTAACTTCTAATCTAAGTTTCTTCTTCCGCACTTTTCTCTTGCAGAACTTTCTTCTGGGTGCCTGCTTCCTAGCCAAGTTTGATCTTTAAAAACTTAAATTCAGTATTGTTATGTCGTAAAAACGATCCTTTGTCGCCACTGTTATGATGAAAACGTATACTTTCTGGATACTTCGTCAATGCCAACGTAGTAGAGACTTTGTAATCGCAAATACCAATTATATTACGCCGTTGAACACTACTCGTATAAGACGGCTTAGAATAATACTCGTACTAATAGTACTTCGTATAGTAAGAAGAGAATTGTAGTACTACTAGTATAGGGGATAGAGGAGAAATAGCGAACACAGAATGGACGATAGACTAGGAAAGCAAAACACTTCGGGCATCATGCGACTTCCTCTATATAAGCGTTTCCGGTATGGTCACGTGGTCTACCTAATGAATAATGAGATCGCATGTGTTTGTTCACTTGCGATATATGTTTAAACACAAGTTTCAGCAGTGACATTTTTTTCCTATATAACAAATATCAATCGCTATCCACTGTATTCCTGATTACACTTAGATTATTCTCGCTCCTTAATAATGTTTTTCTTTTATTTCTTCCTATTCTTTCACAGTTAATCAGTAATCCCTTGTATCTTATCGGCTTTGCTGCCTTGCATGGGGTGGAGTGATAAAACGAAACTCTGAAATTTGTCGTAGCCAAAACTTATTGTAGATTTCAACGCGTTAACCTTTCTACTTGAAATTGTCTGAGAAATTTAGTAGCAAATATAAAGCGTTGTCCGGAAGCACTCTTAAACATTCTCGGCACTCTGTAAATGCCTGGTAGTTCCCCATCTTTACTTTCAGCATCGATGCTAGATAGTTTTGTGTATTCAATGCTGTTAGTACCTTCTTTTCAGATCAGGGAGACCGTTCATACGTATTGCCATCGGTAGGCATGCGAACTTCATGTTATTGTGAGGTTGAATTTAGCAGTTAATAGCCTCATTGTTTTCAGCCTTATAGATTGGTACCCATATATATGCTTTTGACATCAGATTGTTTCAGAACAGGGTATGATTCTGCAGAATAACGCTGCGTTTCGATAACACAGTTTTTTCATCCATTGTTTTTAGTACCGCATTTTCTTCCGACTGGACCTTCCGAATTTTTAATGGAACTCTGTCGACGCATTCATATCAAACTTCAAGCAATCATTTCCAGATATTTTCCCCAACTGATCAATTTCGATGTACAAAATGTAGGAAACTTCTTGATTAAATTACGAAGATATTGTTATTATTGCATGGTTCTCTTGTCACCAATAACAACATTCCCATCGAGCACTACGACGTAGTGTAATTTTTAGCAAGTTTATCTGCCTTTAGCATTCTGCTACCACTTTTTCATCAATGTCAATTATTGTGCAAAAAGTGGATAACAGAGCCTTGGTATTTTATCACTTCTCATTGGTCAGTTAATATTTAAATCATGTTCTCAATTACCCAGAATAACATCGAACTAGTTCCTGACCTAACAAAAAATAATTCCGCTAAATTCTGTCTATGCCTTCCCGGAGTCGATCACGTGATTACATTGATTATAAATACTAGACACAAGTTCGTTCTTTCTCTTTTTGATTTCTCTCGCTTACTAAAATGTAGCTGTTTAAGAATTCGCGTTTCGACCCTTTACGGGCGGACGCTATGAAAACATATTCACACACGTACACTTACACGTACGTACGGAAACTTAATTACGAACATTACAAACCAACATATTGCGAATATTCAACTACAAGCAACAGAAACTAATTAAACATTACAGAACATTCACTCCTTCAACTCTTCTGAAGTTTATCAACATATTTTCAGCTTTACAGACTTCTTTCAACTCTCTCACAGGGAACATTTTCAGCGGCAAGTTCATTCAACTTTTTATGAGGTCAGATAAAAAATGTTACATTAGTAAAGACTTTAATTCCAGTCAAAGGGAAGTAACTCCTATTAATTATTCATGTATATCGTTGACATATATAAAATATAAATATTGACCTTGTTATAAAAGTTTTTTGAGTGTTGTTCCTCTTGTTGAACTTTGGTTGCTTACACATTAGTAAAGTAAAAGACGTACAGGTTGATTTAGGCCGTCAATACCGCTACATGCCTAAATCAATTACGACTGAACAGTGAACTCGATTCTCACAGGGTGCTCCACACTTTCTTTCTTGAGCCACATCTAAGATAAGCCGAGAAAATCATTTTTGTGGGCACTTCGAAGTGGTGTAAAGGTTAGCAAACCTCTTTCCTCACTGGGTGCGTTATACTTTCGGTTTTGTGTCATATATAGGCTATGCTTATTTAATTACTATGTCATGTCCATCACTTCTCCAATAACGAGTTTTGGCAT